>CP136066.1:0-548752 GCA_032622095.1 Siphonodentalium dalli
GATTATGTCGTTTATTCTTTAAATGAGTGTGCCATTGAGGTGTTGGCCAATCAACAGGTGATGGTTTGATGTGTTTAGCATGTGATTTTGTTAATTTAGCAGATAGGTCATGTCTTAATATGTAAGATATGGGGCCTGTTTGTTTTAAGATACGCCAAAACGGCTCATATTTAAATGAAAATTTGTGATTTGGTTGGTGGATTTTGTAATAGACGGATTGGCCTATTTTGAAGGTTGGAATAGATCCACCTGTGTTCTGTTTGTGGTTGCGAGAGGCTGTTTCGAGAAGAGATTTCGTAGTTTTAAAAATAATGTGTTGATTTTGAAGCGTGGTGGCTAAAAAATCCTCTCCTAAATACTTTTCTCTGTGTATTAAAATTCGGTCTATGCTTATCTGTGGTTCTCTAAAAAAAGTTAGAAAAAATGGTGAATGTGTATGTACACTGGAACAATAGAAGTTCATTGCTTGTGATGCATAATTTAGATATAGGTCCCAATTTTCTACATTTGCTTGGGTGATTGTTGAAATGATTGATGCTAGACTTCTATGCGATCGCTCCGATTTCCCATTAGACTGCGGATTATAGAATGTTGTGAGGCGTTGATTGATATGGTAATATTTACAAAATTCAGTGAAGGTAGAGTTTGCAAATTCCGACCCATTATCAGTCAATATTGACTGCACAGATCCAAATAACGTGAAATACTCTGAATTCAATCTTTCTAAAATTGTATCCACCATTGTGTTAGGTAATGCGTATGCTAAAGTATGTAATGAAAATTGATCAATAATAGTTAAGATAAATCTATTTCCTGATTGTGTTTTGGGGGAAAATGGTCCCATAAGATCGATGGCTATGAGTTGTCCTCGTCTCGATGGGGCAGTGACTGGTTGAAGCGGGATTTTTGGATTGTAAGCATTTCATTGTCGGCATGTATGACAATTGTTTATGTATGTGACAATTTTTGCAAACAACTGAGGTGTGTAATATCTGTTTCGTATGGTCGCGTATAGCGATTGTACCGCTCTATGGCCGAGACTGTGATATTGGGATATAACTTCTTGCGCTATTTTGTCCGTTATATATATTCGTAATTTAGGTATGTCATTATATATTGATATATAGTGTAGGATACCATCTTTGAGAATAAAGGTTTTTGCTAATTTTTCGGGTATATTTGTTGATTGCATTTGTTTGATAATCTCGGTGATTGTGTGGTCTGCTGATTGTTCATCTCTTATATTAGTTATAGGAGGAAGGACCGGGCTGTCGTCAAGATCAACTGATGATTCAGTATCCGTTTTCTCTTTTGGTTGTTTATTTCGTTTCGAAAATTCCTGAATATCTTTCATGTCAAGTATATTAACATCCTGTACAAGGGATTGGTGGGTGGATTTGGGTCGCTATGTGTGCAAGAAATGATGCACGGATGTGTGTCGGGGTTTATCCGACTGCAAAAATCGGCCGTAACATTGTTCGTGCCTTTAATATAAGTAATTTTTGGGTTCAATGGTGATATTTCCAAAAAACTATTTTTGAATTTTTGTGTTTATCAGATCCTGTTTTTTAAACATGTGGATGAGGGGTAAGTAATCTGTTTTAATCTCTACTTGGGATCCCTGTAAGTAAAATTTAAATTGCCTTGCAAACGTATATATAGTGAATGCTTCTTTTTCCGTGACAGAATAATTCCTTTGTGATTTGTTAAGTTTTTTACTGGTGAACGCGATTGGTAGTTCAACGTGTTTATCATCTTGGCTATTAGCATATTGTGATAGTATCGCCCCGATACTATGGATAGATGCATCTACTGTCAGAATGAACAGTTTGTCGGGATTTGGGGTAAGCTAAGATGGGGGCGGTTGCTAAGCTTTCTTTAAGCGTGTCGAACGCTGTTTGGCACGGCGCATCCCACACAAATTTAGCATATTTGGCTGTGAGTTTGATTAAAGGCAATGCCGTGGATGCGAAAGTAGGAAAATATGACCTGTAAAAATTAAGAATTCCCAGTAATCTGCGGACTTCTTTAACTGATTTTGGAGGTGGTAGAGACTTGATAATTGAAATTTTTTCAGGGTCAGGGGATGTGCCTTGTCGGAAATAATATGTCCTAAAAATTTGACTTGTGGTTGGCAAAATTTAGATTTTGATAGTTTAACTATTAAGCCGTATTCCCTGAGTCTGTCAATTAATTTGTGAGCTGCTGTATATGCGTTTGAGGATCGGAGCTATGACAGATCAGGTCATCGACAAATTCTTCTACAAATGGTAAATCGTGTAGGGCCATGTTCATGAGTTTTAAAAAATACCCTGAGCTCGAGACATATCCCATCGGGGCTCTTTGATAACTGTATTGTCCTTCGGACGTATTCATAGTTAATATGGGCACAAGTTCGGGTTCGACTCCAATAACATGATAAGCATTTGATAAATCAAAGATACTGAAAATAGTTGAGCCGAGTAACTTGGACGATATTTCTGTAAAACTAGGCATAGACCATTTTAATGGAATGGAAACATCATTGAGTTTTCTCAGATCGATTACCAATCGGTAATTGGGGAGTACCATCGGGGTTGGTGTGGATTTGCGTATGAGGAGACTGGGAAATCCCCATGATGAATGGGCAGTGGGTTTAATAACGTCTGCATCTAATAATTTTTTTATCTCAGCAGCCATAATTCGTTGTTTGTTCAGTGGTGTCGGATATGTTTTGCAAAAAATAGGTAAAGTATTTCGTTTGAGGTCGATTTTCATTTTAATTTTGGACAATATCCTATCTTGTTTATGTCATTTGTAAAAACATCAGGGTATTGTGATACTAGTTGCAATATTTGCTGTTTAAGGTGTTGAGGTGCCACGATATCATCGATAGATATAGGTTGAGTCTTGGTGACTGGAGGGTTAATGTCTTGCCGGTCACCTATGGTGTTTATACTGTGTTTGATTGGCGGAGATGAGTTAATGTTTTGCTCATCGGATGCCCTGCATATCATTTGCTCTTGAGTGCCAAATGCTTGTGCTATTACACGACCTTTCCTAATGGACATATGTGACGCTGATTGGTTTTCTATCATGACGCAAATATTTGGATTATTTGCATCTGCTATCGTGTCGGTTACATGTACATTTGGTTCCTGTTCGAAAATGGACATGTTACCTTTGGCTATTCGGATTATAGGTGTGTTAAACATATCATTTGGCCCTATGAGTCTGCCTGTTATGATCGCGCATGAGTGGGGTGATAATGAAACTTTATTTGTTGATCGCATGAGTGATGCAATGTGACCGTCCCTTAACATTGGGTATAATTGATTCTGTATTCTGAATTTTTCTAGATCAAAGTAAAGTCTAATACTGTGTTGTTTCATAAAGTCGCGCCCTAAAATGCAGGGACGGGACAATGTTGCACATATGACAAATTTGTGAGTAAGAATGAGTTTTCCGATTCTAAATGTGAGATGTGTGGATCCAAAAACTGTCATTGGTGTTCCATCGGCTGATGTGAGTAACACATGTTCTTTAATTAAAGGTGGTCGATTTGGTATGGATCTATAAATGTCGTATTACAAGCAACTGGTGGTTGCTCCGGAGTCTAATAGTGAGCGAATGCGTTGTTTGTGTATTTTAATGATAGTTGAGCATGGTGTTTGGTTTAGAGCACCATCTGTCTTATCACTTGGATATTTAAGTACTGTTATAGTGTGTTGTATGGGTTTTAATAGTGGTATTACAGGGTTAATTGCAGTATTGGAATGTGATTCGCGAGAATTGGCGCATGTTGACTTTCTTTTGGATGATGAATGAGAATTAGTAATTTGTTGGTGCTTTGGTTTTTCAAGGCGATTCACGGTTTTAAATTGGGAAGGAAAGTTTAAATCAAGAAGAGGTAAGATAGACTTATTGGAGATATTATAAAATATGGATTTCATAGAGTGACACCTGTTATTGCAGTTGGTGGTATGTGTGACCTGCCTGCGCGAGGAAGATTAAGTGGGCGCCGCGTGCGGTAATTAATATATCGTTGGTTTTGACACTTTGATGGTAGCGTGGGGTAATGATTAATGGGCTGCAGCTAGACTCTATGCTTTTGAGATTCGTATGTTCGATGAGCTTTAGCATATCTATGATTGTGGCCGCCTATGGTGCTAATTTGATGTGTAATTGGACTCATTGCCTTGCGTCTACTTGGGGTCAAATTTGTGTAGGAATGAGTCCTTATCTGTTTAAAAATTGGTTATTATTTTGAGCCCGACGTCTGCATTGGTCTGTGGTATGATTGTTTAATCTGCAGTATGTACAGAAGAGGGGTCGTTGAGGTGTTGTAGTATATCTTGCATCCATGGTTTGGATGCGGTTTGGATGGGAGACCCTTGGTTCAGAGTAGGGGTGGTGAGAATTTGAAGGTTGGCGCCTGTGGGGGTGATCATTGATTCGGTGTCTGTCTTTGGATTGGCGGGGGTTGTCAGTGGATTGTGATGGCCCTCTTGGAATGTGCCGGTGGTTATTGTCGATATCCATTGGTTGAGGGGATTGTAACTGTGGGAATTGGTTATAATCATTATGATGTTCACCGTAACGTAAGCGATAGCGTTGCCGAAGGTTCATTTCGCGTAGGGCAATATCAAGCGTTACGGGGTCGTCTTTGAGAAGCCTGAATTTGATACTAGAGTCGCGAATACTGTCGGAAAAAAATGCTACTAATTGTGTTTGCACTACTCTTGTGTTAATTTCATCAGTAAACGCGTGTTTAGCAAGGGTACGTATGCGTTCTGCAAACATGGCAATTGTTTCCGTATGTCTCTGCCTAATGGCTCGTAATGAGGAAAGGGCTTGAGGCGAATCAGTTATGGAACTGAATAATGAGCGTAACTGTGATTTCAGATCGGTCCAGGTGAACGTGAATTTTCCGTCTGTGTTATTTTCATTTATGAAGCGTTGAATAAATTCAGAAACTTGAGATTTACATGTCTGAGCGGCAATTTTTATGATAGTCTCATCTTGTGCCGAAATCGCGCGGGAGTATTTTTCCACCGCATGGACCCATTGGGGAAAAGCGTCAGGCTTGCCATCGAAGGGTTCAATAATGGAATTCATCCCCAACAGTGCTGTTATTGTTGTTTGTGTTTTTGAACTTTCAGTCTGGTCGCGGATAGAACTAGTGAAATGGCTAATTTCATGGGTAAGCCGTGACAATAGCAAGTTTTGAGTATCTTTGCCCATTTCATTAGTAATGTCTGTGTGGGGGGATCTTGCGGTTGATCGGTCCGTTTCCCTGTTTAATTCAAGTTGATGCTGATAATTTTGGCTTGGATGAAAATAATCGCTGCTCTGCGGAGGTGGTGACTCCATTATGTTATTAAGGATTAATGGTGTCTGTTTTGGGATCTATGGTATGGGTGCGAAATATGTTGTGGCGGTGTATTATGCGATTCAGGTGTATTTGACACGATTCAGGTGATTTATTAGGATGTTTTATGGGAATTGCCGCGACTATAGAGTTGACAATAAGTTTTGGATAATCCGTAAAATGAGCCGGAAATGTATGCCACTCGTTCCAAGAATCTAGTGTATGTCCTGAGTAGTTATTTGTAATCATACAACGCACGTATAAGCATATTGTATCTTGCGTTATATCAATGCGAATGGGATTGCAATATTTAATGAGTTGTGGCGATAAAGTTATTTGGTGGGGTAAAGCGTATCTGCAGTAAGTTTTAAAATTAAGAACTGAATGTTGTTTGTGAGAGGTGGGTGGTATGGGCTGATCGTTTGAAGCATGTATTGTAGTAGGATGGGTAGGTAGTGTAGGTGTAGTAGAATCAGGTGATGTGTCCATAACCCATGTGCAACAAAAAAGGAGTAAAAGAATGCTAAAAATAGGGGGTGTGCAATTTGACAGCAAATGGGAAAGAAAAGATGGTCACTCACCAATTTCCGAGAAGAATAATGTGCACAAGTCTGTGATGATGAATGATGTACAGAATGTTCTTGTCGTGTTTATTGGAAGCCGAAGGGTGTCCAAATCGGATGTTAATGTTTATGTGGATCTGAATCTGGTCTGCAAGAGGCGTGAGTAATGTTTTTAGCTGGATACACGATGTTAGCTGGTTGTATGAGAACAAAAGGTTGATTCGTCTATATCAGATGAGTATGTATGCGGTCCTGTGTGTCCGAAGGGTTTGTGTGCGGTCCTGTGTGTCCGAAGGGTTGGTATGCGGTCCTGTGTGTCCGAAGGGTTGGTATGCGGTTCTGTGTGTCCGAAGGGTTCCTGTGTGTCCGAATGGTTGAGTTATGGTTTGACCGATGTAGTGGTCTAGTGTGTGAGGCTGTCTATCCGTGGCTGGAGTGTAAGGCTGTATCCCCGTGGTTGAGTAGCGGTTTGAGATTGTTTCTGCTCTGTAGTGATCGTCTAGTGGCCGAGACTTCAAGTTGTGTGGTGAGACGTAGAACTGCTCCCGGTACCATTAATACTATGTGAGGTAATGAACACATAGATATAGTAGGTACAAGTCTTTATTATGTTGTGAATAAGATATGCAGTGTGTACAAATATAATGATCAAGAGTCGCCGCGAAGTGATGTCCCCGAATGGGTGATGCCTGGTGTGAGTGATGTCTGGATATAGCCTTGAGGTGAGATGAGTCTAGTGAAAGCATGAGGTGATGGGATGTGGTTGTTTCTTATATACTATTTGGGATGCATATTAGATGAGGCGTTTGGCAATACACATCGGGATTGGTTCCACCGTTATGGTCATCTCCCTTGGCCATATTTGGGAGCCATCTTCATTGTGTGTATGTCTTCGCTGGGAGTAAGACGTGTGAGGTTTCGTTAGTAGTGGTTTTATATATTGGGACATTCGTATAGTTTGAATCAAGTTGTGAGATTATAATGGGTCGTTATCTCACATAAGCCATATATTAGTTCTAACATAAGTTGTAGCCTTTTGGAAGAATGACAACCCACAATTAATAATCGCGATGTGGAATTTCGAAATTCATTATCCACGACGCGCCCATACTGGCCGTACCATATATATAGGTGCGCCGAATAGTCATATTATGACTTCCAAGAATCAAAACAATAGTACCTGAGCTTATTCGGATTTGCCACATTCAGCATTATCTGGACCAGTTCGTCTCTTCTTCAGATTAATCTATTGCGCTCACACCAACACCATTTTCTACACTTCTTTGTAGAAGGTCCCACTAATCGGAATGTTTCAAACAATACATATGCCGGTGGGCAGCTCACGTGTTTGTCTCTAAAGCTGGGAATTCTTATCCTTATTCTTGGCGAGCTTCATTCGTGGTATAGCTTATGATAAAATTAAGATGCTACATATGGGATCTGCGCGTCATCTTGTGCGATAAACTAGACAGGTATGCGGTCGATACGTATACTAGCTTTCAGACGGACCTCTCTATTTGCGTATTTTCAGCTTTAGTGATATAGTGGAGATAACAACAGGTACACCTGGTGATCTTCCCAAACAGCCACTTCTCAATATATGGTTCATCAATTCACATCTAATGCACTGACGTACCCGGACAACTTCTGTATATGGCTTCGAATGTTGAAAGTCTTACATTTGACGAATGCCTTTCTGCTCACTGTGGAGGATCTATTCCTAGGAATGTGGTGCTCTACCAATTTTTTGAGCAATTTTTATCGTGACATTCCGGTGCTGTACTGGGGATTTTTTATTTTCGCCGCACAAAAGTGAAGAAAAATTCCAGATTATGTAAGTATATCGCAAGTTTCTTTTAACCAATGGATTATTTATATTGATGTTCACATTGATATGTGAGAAAATGTAAGAAATCCCATAGGAATGCCCGTGAATCGACATTTTATAATTATATTCCGATACTTTACAGAGTGCTCAGTGCTCTCCCAATAGTCAAGTGCTCTCACCAGGATCATGTATTGTGCTATAACAAGCAAAAAAGCGAATAAATACTAAATATTATGCGTTGGTTAGGGGGTAATAAACTTAATATGTTATTTTGCGTCGCATATACGTCCATAAAGGCATACATTGTTCGTTTAGTCACGGATTTCAGGGGTAGCAAACGCAATGGGAGTATTTGAATGAACTATGTAATCTATAATTATTTCCATGTGTTCTATTGGATATAACTGATAACAAACGCTCAATTGTTGTTCAGGAAATGATTGTCGAACGTATTTTTATTGTGTAACTGTAATTGTGGCCAATCTTGGAATGTGACATAGTTGGTTGATTTATGGCAATTAATAGGTCATTATCCTTGTTATATCCCCAACAGAAACTGTTGCACCAGTGTTCACAAATATCATGTTTCATGTAAAATATCATGCTGAGATTTTGAAACAACCGAGCAGTCGAAACCGGAAAATCTCAAACATTCTTACGTAGTTTGGTGGAATAACCGCGAAAAACACAGGTTCATGCAATTAGGTCCATTCGAGCAAAACTTACAACACAATCAGGTAGTAAGAGTGTTTTAATAGAGTAATCCCACGCTACTGTTCCTGCTGTGGCTAAAAAAGAGCTAAACTGCACTTTACATGTGTATCACGGGGTGATATCTAGAACGTCGATGGACCAGTGGGGGTGTTTTTATTCTCATCGTTCAGTGATGTTCCCCGATAATCGTGACCAGATTTTCATTGCGAACTCGAACGCCAAATTACAAACCCGCCAAATTACAAACCCGCAAATGTGTAAGTGTATATATATATGTTTATGTGTGTATTTGAGTGGCCGTTTGTATGTATAATTGTTTTATTTCGACATTTGTGTCGTTTTGGTGGTCAGTGCTCTGTTTCTGATTTGTGACGCCATAATGTGTGTATGTACCAATGTTGGATTTTCATTATTGGTATTTATATATTCATCTATTCATATATTTATTGTCATGGACCTTAGTGGTTTACAACACATGCTTGGGGTCAGTTGTATGGATTACATGTCTATTCTTAAAGCCATTTTGCAATTATTTTATATTTATACTATTTGTCT
Source organism: Siphonodentalium dalli (assembly GCA_032622095.1). NCBI lineage: Eukaryota > Metazoa > Mollusca > Scaphopoda > Gadilida > Siphonodentaliidae > Siphonodentalium > Siphonodentalium dalli. The sequence continues at coordinate 9,011 of CP136066.1, forward strand.
TCGCTATGTGTGTTCTTGTGAGGCTCACATTCATATGGATAATCCACTTGGGTGTGAGTCATATGCATTGTATGCAGTGTAGTATCCAGGGACTTTTTGGGGACACCTGTTTTTGGGCAATGATATGCCGAAGGAATACCGGTATCCCAAAGACATAAGCGAGGGAGGTTCGGGAGGGAGTATCTGTGCTGGTGGTGGGGGGGGGGTTAAAACTCCCATGCATTGAGAGCTAACCTAGAGCTCTTGGAGTCAGTATTTTGAATTTTGCTGAGAGTTCACTTTGATCAAGTTTCTGAAGCATAACTTTGGAATGTTTTCATATATGTACATTTATGGCTTGGAAATGCTTATAAGTTATTGTCAGATATCATTTTGTTCAATGGATTATGCTTATACTGCTTGAAATGAGACCATTATCACTGTAATTCATATAGTAGGCTATTTTCTAAAATTCAAGTGAGAGACACATTCATAATATACTAGTAGTACAGAAATGTTACATGTAGTAATTACTAGTAATACTAATCTCTATGTTAATTATTTATTTGTTATTATGAGATCCCACATGCTAGCCAGGTTTATAAATACTTGATCAAATTGTCACTGTTCCTGTACTGTATTGTGTAATTTCACTTGAATTTGTTTGAAATACTGAAGTCTGAAGGGTTAACTCAAACTTTTTGAAGTTTTCACAGATGAAAGCTAGATAAAGCCAAACATACTTTATTATACAGTATTATTCCAACTGTTAAATCTTTTTTGTAAACTTACATGTCTTATATCAATATATATAAATATATATCTTGTTATGATATTAATTGGGACCTGAATTGAATAAAAAAAAATTAAAAAAAGTTTGGTTTTTTTTGATAATTTTTTGTTTTTCGGGCGCCTGGAGTTTGGGCGCCCAAACCGGTAAACGGTATGAAAAACGGCCTGGATACGATACGATACGATACGATGCGATTTGTTTGCATAAACACCAATAAAGGCAGTATGCTAACGATACAAATAATAATAAAACAATAAACAATTAATAAACAATTACATGTGAACATGGCATGTCTAGCTATATGTATTTTATTGTGTGATGGCAAGCATAATATTCATTCAGAGCGCTTATCAAAGAAGCGCCGGACCACGTTGCTGATTTTGCTGCTTATTTCAGGGTTATCATTTTTCATTACAAGATTAAATTTCTGATCGTTTGACATACTTGTAAAATAGCTGTGATATCTACCAACAATTTGGAAAAGTTCATTTCTGAGATCGCAATAGTGTGGACATTCCATAATGAAATGATACTCATTTTCTATATCCGAACCTGTCCTGCATTTAAGGCACAGTCTCTTCCCCTCCTTAATTATAGGCTGATGATGTCTACCTTTTTCAATAGCGAGTTTGTGATCACTAACACGGAGTTTTGTAAAACTGATCCTATCTTTTAAAGATGTTGTGTTTATTAAGTAAGTCTCTAAGATATAATCATGTTTAAACAATCTATATGTTCTGAGTTTATTTTTATGGCCATCTCGTTTTGAGTCATCAAATATAGATCTCTTGAATTCTTTCACATGTTCTTCCTGGAGCTTACACTTGAGATTTATAATGATACTATATGTTTGGTTATTTAATGGAACCTGTATATTTTTACAGCCAAATGCGTTTATCGTCCTGAATAAAGAGTTGCATTTGGCTTTCCTCATCACATGTTCAGATACGGCTGATGCCATTAGTTTGTTTTTAGATACATTTGATAATTTTGCACCATAGTTAGCCATTCTGCATAATATTTCGACGGAACATGGATATCTACCGAGCTCTGCTCTCACTGCATGATTTGGAGCGTACTTAGCTACTCCCAATATATGCTTACAATAAGTAGTGTGTAACTTTTCGCAACTCAAACTATACTGGTTACTTCGTGATGTACCACATCCCCATACTTCACATCCGTATAATATGATTGGTTTGATCAATCTGTCAAATAATTTCAACAAGATATTTACTGAAGGATATGCTGTTGCCCTGAATGCATTCAAAAGTGAGTACATGGCTTTCTGACCTTTTTGAAAAAGAGCCTCTTGTGCTTTGGAAAACTTCCCATCATCTGAAAATTTTATTCCAAGATATGAATAATCTCTAACATTCTCAATTTGACTACTATTTATACTGAATACTGGAGAGTTAGTGAGATACTTAGATCCGAAAACAACACATTTAGTTTTCTCCACGTTAAGTCTTAATTTGTTCTGATAAGTATATTCCTCAAGCTTGTCAAGACATCTCTGTAAGCCCACCTGGCTTTCCGACACCAGAGCCAAATCGTCAGCAAAGAGCAAATGGTTTAATTTGTAATTTGGAAGAGTGATAGCTTCACAATTGTCGTCAAATATATTCTTAATATCCTCGATGAAAATTTTAAAGAGGTTTGGAGATAAAGTATACCCTTGTAGTACGCCTACTTTAGAGAGACATGGGGGTCCTAATCCTATGCTTGTTTTTGTAACATAGTAGCTTGAATTATACATTGATCTAATGAGGTCAAAGATTTGTCCAGATATGCCTAATTTTTCCATTTTGAGCATTAAAAGCGACCTATCAACAAAGTCAAACGCTTTTCTGAAATCGATAAAGGCAACGTACAGAGGTTTTCTAGCGGTGTTGTATTTATCCACGATTGTTTTCAACACAAAAGCGCTATCTGTTGTGCTCTTTCCTTCACAAAAACCAAACTGATTATCACTTATTATTTCGTTGTCAAATAAAAACTTATTAAGCCGTCTATTGATAATTTTGTTAAACAATTTTCCTACCGCTGAACTTACTGCAATAGCCCTATAATTATTTGGGTCATTTCGATCACCTTTCTTGTAAATTAAACTAAGCACCGATCTACTCCAATCATTCGGATAATACCCCGAAGAAAGTATGTGATTAAATAGTTTAAGTATTTCGTCTATTAATAGCGGACCTATTGTTTTGATAAGTTCATTTGACACGTTATCCAGTCCTTTTGCCTTTCCGTTTTTCAACTCCCGGATTGCTGTAATAATTTCTTCCACAGTAAACGGGGAATTATTTATGCGATATTTTGTAGCATTGGTGTTTTGGGGAACACAATCTTGTGTGTTCATGATTGAATCTGGAGAATAAAGTTTGTTGAAAAAATCAACCGACTTGTCTGGATCTAAATCATTAAAATGCGTTTTATTTTGTTTCAACTTCCCTATAACATCCCAGTAACTTTTTGGATCAGCACACTCGATTTTCTCAAGTTCATTATGCAAGTTTTGATAATACTGTTTCCGCTTAAACTTCACTTCCCTCTTGTATTTTTTTTTCAAAGTAAAATATTTCACCCGCAGACTGTCATCATACGGATTACTTCTCATATCGCGAATAGCTCTGTCTAAGTCATTTTTAAGACATTTACATCCATTATCAAACCACATTCTTTTACGTTTATTTTTCATTTTATTATTTCGAATAAGCTTACATGCGTCTAAATTTATCGCTTCAATAACAGACATAAAATCATTCGTCGCAGACTCAACGCCATTATCATCATTTCCATAGAATTTCATTTTAAAATCTGTTATTTGCTTCTGAATTTCGGGACGTTTAACAGAGGAAATAGCCCTTTGTTTGCTTGCTTCTGTCCACTGAATTTTGAATCGCTGTTTAGAAAATTCATGTTTTCGTTTCTTTTCGCCGATTGCCTTTGTGCCATAAGTGAAATGTGCAGCCAGTTGACAATGATCAGAATACTCGCAGGGTAACTTAACACAAAAATAACTAACATCAGAAATATATCTGTCTGAGACGAGTATATAATCAACCACACTAGCGTCATTGTATTGGTAACTGGTAAAATGTCCTAAATTGTCACCAATGATACGACCGTTCAATATTTGGATACCGGTTTTAATGCAAAATGATAGTAACTGGTTACCAAAAGAATTGACCTTCGAGTCCATATTAACCCTTTCTCGTGATGTATCTATAGTATAGCTATCCGGCAGTGGTATGTGTTTATCGTTGTCCCCCGCAACGTGGTCCAGCTTACTTCCGGTTCTGGCATTCAAATCACCGCCTACAATAATAAGATCTTCGCTCTGATATTCAATAAGACTCGTTTCAATTTCACCAAATATATTTTCATCTATTTCTCTTGATTCCCAGTAACTAGAATTTATTGGAGGTAAGTAGCAAGACACAAATACTATTGATTTACCGTTCAACTTGAATAATTCGCCATGAAACTCCACAAATATGGCTAACTCCCCAATCAATTGAATTTTGTTGACAAAGCGCTTATATTTCTTACGAAAATAGAATGCAATGCCTCCACGCCCGCCAGTTTGGCGAGTAAATTGAACAGACTCATATCCCGGGATATCGATGTCATTCTTATCTTGATGCCATGTTTCAATTCGTGTTAAGAAGTCATACTTTGTCAACTTATTTTTGAAATCACCGTCTAACGACTTGAATCCTTGCACATTCCATACGGAATAGGACACCTCGTTCATTTGGTGCGTATCATTTGATTGTGTCATTTTAAATATATTGGTTACTACTGCCGAAGTTGAAATAGCGACTGAATAAGAGAATGAATAATTTCGGAATTAAACATTCGGAAGCTCGATTAATATAAAACAATATGTGACATCTGAAAATGAATAATAATCTGTCTAACACCACTAATCACAAACGTGCGATGAACACTGTATAAGTATAATTGTGTCATACATTATTTTTCAATTGAACTAATTATTTATAGCAACTTCACTGAATACTTTGATTAAAACTAATTACTCTCAAAATTAAAGCATGCATTCCTTTCTGACTGTAAAATCACTTCTACAATTGACTAGCGTCTACCATGTATATATTGACAAATACCTCTTTTCGGAAGATAAAATGATTTAAATTTTAAATTTATGTTTTTCTGAAAATCTAATTCATAACATAATTTGATTGCATACCTATGAATACAATGTATAACACAATTATTTTCATTCTACTTGTTGATCAATGTGTAAAAGCAAAAATTCTGTAAGAGTTGTACACAAGCTTGATATCTGACGTTTCATTTCTGTTAATTCTTTACGCATTTCTGGATGTTGAGTGTTAGACGATCTACCATTCCTTGCAAAGCTGGTATCGTTGGAACGAAACGTATTACTGGCGTATCGTCCTCCGTCAAATTTATTCTGTGACCCACGGTGAAGTGACGACCGCACACGATGCACATCAGACAGCTCCTCAGCCGAACAACTACCACATTTCAATCCAGTCCCTAACCTCTCTAATCCAGCATCGTTAGGGTGCCAATTATTGTGAAATGACGCCCGAGAAACATAACCGTTACGCTCAGCAAATTTTGGAGAATGGTCGATGAATTCACATCCAAAACTGGAACACACTTCCTTATAGCACTCATTTGTTTGGAAAATCAGTCGGTTTGCATCGGCTCTGCTCGGCGTCGGTAAAACATGGATATGTCCCTGGTATGGGAGGCCAAATTCACATTTAATAATGAATTGTGGCGAATAGGGCAGTTACTCTTTTCGGCATTGATTGTTTTCATCGGGGTACTGTCTCGTTGAACCTTCCGAGCAGGACTTTCAGAAATGTCATTGGGGAAGTTCAGCATGAGATCCTCTGTGATCCTTACGAGGGTCATATCGCTCGATATTGCTTCAGGGTATAAACCAAAATGTTTGGCAGTATAACGTGTGCCATCGCAATCGGAGTAGAGGAGCGTGATCTCACGACCACCGTGATTGGCGAGTGTGTGTTGTAGCGTTCCCATCTCCAACTTTCTTTTGATAGTAGTAGCATCGCCATTTCTGAAGAATAAAAACATGAAACTGTAAAAATTAATACGCGAAGGTGTGTATTCATGCATAGGTGAAGTAATTAACATCACATACATCTGTCCAAGGGAATGATACAGCATGCAACATTCGAAACACTGTCCACGTATGCCAATGCGTTCGCTAAGTTTATGAGTTGACAAACAATCTATTGAGAAGTGACTAGCTAACTGGTTCGCCAGGTGTACATGTGGTTATCCCCATGGGGTATGATACACATACATAGAGATGACCTTCTGTAAGCTTGTATACTCATCGAGCATATGCCTTTCTAGTTCAAGATGACGCACAAATCCCATATTTAAAATCGTAAGCTAGACACCGGAAAATGTATTGTTTGAAACGCTATGATTAGAGGGACCCTTCTCACAGGAAGTATTCAATATTTTGTCGGTGTGAGCGACCTAGATTTTATCAGACAAAGAAATGGAAGCTGGTCAAGATAATTATGGACGTGACGTGGCAAATCAGAATATGTTAACAGGTAATTGTTCTAATATGACTATTACGGCCATTATCGGCGCTAAGTGGAGAATGGATTTCGAAATGCCACATCGCGATATTAATTGTGGGTTTTCGTCTTTCCAGAAGGATACGAGCTGCTATGCTCTTTGATACGTTTTAAGTTCAACTAATAGATGGTTTATGTACAGTTTCGTCCATACATACCGATATTATGATAAAAAGTTGAAATTAGTATATGAAAAGATTCAATTTCAGGCCGCCAATTTAGCCGACATCTTGACTGTGAGTATCAATTGTCAAACTCAAATGAATGCTTCATATCAATATTCCATGTCAACATGTAATGGTGGGTAGAAATCGCGAAACAATAACGCCGATCGTAAGAAAGTAAAGGAATGTAGGCGTGTTTTCAAATTTCGGTCGCCATTTTGGCCGCTATCTTCGATTTGGAAAACGTTTCTTGCATGAGATGTAAGGTAATTACTTCACCTCAGTATGACCAACTCAAATGTAAGCATGGGTAGAGTTGTCTCGGCAATAATGCCCAAGGATGTGAATATGAGGGAATTTCGGTGATTTTTCAAAATCTGTCCGCCATTGTGGGCGCCATTTGAAATTTGGGGGACTTTTATTTGGACCTGGCACAAGGACTGTTCCCAACTCACAATAGTAAGCAAGTGTGGATTTATCATGACAATAACGCTCACTGATGTTAAAATCAGCGATTTTCGGCGATTTTTCTATTTCTGGTGGCCATTTTGGCCATCTTGGATTTGGGTGAATATTCCTCAACTCAGATATAAGAGGAATCCTAGCTCGAGTATCTCCTGCACATATATATGCAAGGGTGTTGTTATGATAGCAATAACATTAATTGATTCGAAACATTACATCCCGTTATTAGCGTCGATTCGGCTTTGACCTACTATACCGGCATTTGGGAAAACGTGATATCGGACAAAAATATCCCACAATTAATGAATATTATGGTCCCGTTATGTTCGTAAATGACTCTTCTATACGATAAATGTATAACATCACGCCAAGATGCCAACATTTTCCTACAGAGACAAACGAATGGTGGTAAAATGTCAGAAAAATAGCATATTTTCATATTTCGGCGGCCATTTTGGCCGCCATATTGGATTCTGGTGTCGGATTCTTGGCTAATTTGTAAGGTTTGTATATTAGGATAACGAATCGAGAGGAAAACAAGACCGCATGTGATATCATCTTTACTATAACGGCGATCAAAGAGACCTGGTGCATATAAAGAAAATGGCCGCCATGATGGACGCCATCTTGTCTGGAGTCTCTGCGGCCACCTTTTTTTCTTGTTAAGAACGGAAATAATTTAGAGGAGACATTAAGAAAGAACATTAGTGGGGTGAAGTTCAGTCCTGTTCGGGTGCAGAGGTCGACCAATATATCCTGGACTAATACCTAACAATTCCAATATCTGACCCTCGTGACTGGGATGGACAGTTGAAAACCATGGATATAAACCATTGTGGGCTACTTTACCAGAGCTGCAGCTGTATGTTCAGAACCCATCAAGAGTTGTTGCAAATCCCAAACTTGTAACAGGTGCAAATGTGCTAAGCTGATTTACCATGCACATAGTTATGTACATGTAATTGTGGTATTAATAATGCCTAAAATATTTGTTCAACGTATCAACACAGTCACAAGTAATTATAACATGACAATCTATGAGTTGCTAATTCTATCAGTTGATATGATCATGCAGACTGTGAACATTATAGTTATATTTGTATAATTACAACTACTTTCGCTTTGACTAAAATGCGTGCATGTGATTGGTCAAGGCCCCTAGATACGCTTGGTAGCGACAATATCTATCAGTCGAGGGAAGTGTCGTTTCCGCATCACTGGGGGTAGTGATACACTAAAAAGTTCGTAAACCAAGTCAAATATCCATGGGGCGAATTTACCCTGAATTTTATTTAGTCCACCAATCAAATCGCAAGAAATCACTCCCGTTTCTAGTGGTAACGCAAGACGCCAAATCTCAGCGAAATATTATCGCCGATTAAACAGCAAAATAGTACGTTAATTTATTTGGGGATAAAGGAATGTATTACATAACTATTCCACAATAAGTATTAGCATTTATCCAACTTCGTGTCAATACTAATATGACATGGCAGTGATCATGAGAGCATAGAATGCACATGTGTAGCGATTGTTTACTTTACGAGTCACCGGAGACCACAAATTCGGTGTGGAAGCCGTTTGGGCCGGTTGGGGAACACCGCTTCGGAATTGCTATCGAATCGGATTGTCTTTATGCCAATAGATGTTCTAGAATCGTCTTAAATAAGTGAAATTGACTCCAGCAAGTACAGTTTAACAGTGTATGGGTGTGGTGTCTTGTTTTTGTGTAGTTGGAATGTCGGAAACAGCGATCGAATTGTGTGTGTTCATCTCGAACTTCCGGTCGGTCGCCCAATTTATTCTCGACCCAATTTCCCATTTCGGTTAAAAGAGCAGCTGAGTCCAGACACAAATATCACTTGGGTAGTTTTACTATTTTAGTGTTTTTAATATAGTTTGTTTAAAAAGAACTTGTTTAATCATTAACTAACATGCGGATTGTCGTAATTATAAGCAATCAACGTCATTTTCGGTGCATCTGTCGGATAGAAGTGTCGGATGCCGAACTACATAATTTGTACAATTTCGCTTCGCGAAATTATACAGTATGTAATTCGGCATCATACACTTCTATACGCCGACAGATGCATCGAAAAAGACGTTTATTGCATAACATAACAAACATGAACTTAAAGAGTATAAACAAAGATAGACCATTTTTATGTTATGTGTATTATTGATGGACAAATTCAAGTTGTGATCTGAATTACATGTCCGTATATACACACCTCTCTTGTATGCTACATGTGTAAATTACACAAGTCAATGATATTGGGTCAGCACCTTCAAATATATCTATTGATGGTATAATAGATGTGTATTCTATTTCACCAAGACATGACATGTATACACCTTTAAATGTGTTGTGTAAAATGTATACTGTACCCGGCCTGGCTGAGATTTTCTTGCCGGTCTCAATTTTATTTTCTCCAGAAGTCCGCAATAACATGTCCATGTGTTAATATTTATTGCTTTCCCAAAACCAACGGCATGGCATCGCAAACACCACTGACGCATGTGTATGCCGGCGTATCGAATCGCGCATACTCTAGATATAAATATAAGACAACCCGGTCGGCCATGCCGCGAATAGCATAGCTTAAATCAAACTATAGCCAGACAAGTCATTTCGGAAACCCCCCGTCTTTTTGCCAACCTATAACTACAGAATGTTGTGAAAATCTATGTCCAAACTCATTTAAATTATATTAACCACTACCCCTTCGCATAGCAAATTGAGTAAATAAACGAATATAGGCTCAATCATGAACCATAAGCCTAAAAGACATCGTTTTATTCTTGTTATATGTTTCTTATTTTCGAGGTACCGGTACTACACCGGCAGTCCGTTATTTTGCAATGACATTACCGTTTTTGGATGTTTGATGTGTTTTGTGAGCATGACTTACACAGTTAATTAACTGAATTTTGCTAATGACTTATTGAATTAAATTAATGACTGCAACTAATATAAAATTGAAGATGATTTTGCATATTTGTACATGGAATTTTTCCAGGTGGCCAAAAATAAAACGGGATGCGTACTAATTTAGCAAAATGAAAACCGTCGGGAGCTCCGAAATATGGGCGGGTCCCCGGAAACACAGGTCTTTTTTGTTTTGGCCTAATCACAAAATTTTACTTTGTTGTAAGGATTCAATAAATCTTTGGTTAAATCTTATGAAGTGAGTTTGTTGAACCCAGTTCGTCATATATGGCAATGTAACAACCTCACTGTCAGTATACTCTTGGAATTCACAATTGTATGCCTAAAGCAATTTTATTTGATGGTAAAATACCCATCATTTCAAATATTTACAACCAATATAAGGGGAATTTCTCAAACATTTCTCAAGATAGTAATCAATGCTTGAAAGACAACTCTGTTCCCGACAAAATTAAGCAGTGAAAAGCATGTGCGTTTTGACGGGAAAATGACAGTCCGTATTCTGTAATCAGCCCTGGGAATTAGTGTCGGCAATCGACATTGCCGAAATCGCCATCAACATTGACCAGAAGAAAGCATTATCCAATATAAAATGCATTGAGTATTCACGAAAACCAGAGCTTAACCCACTTTAAACAAGAAAACCATAGTCAGAAATGGTAACGCCACCAAGATCATATTATTAGCCATAAATATAAATTATAATATAATTATAATATAAACTAGCTTTCAAATTACATGTGGGAAATTTGGATACTTCCATATACCACGTTTTCCCGTTTCTCGTGTTATACATTACATTCTTCAAGCTGTCTCGCTTTTATTACACTGGCTGTTGGGCCCGACTTCGTCCGGGCTGTTCCCATCTGCTTTCCGGCGAAAGGCGCGATTTGACCTTGAATTGACTATTTTTAAAGTCAAGGTCATGTCAGGGTCATGATTTGAGCCGTCCAAAACACTCCCCGGAGAAAAGTATCCCTAGGTATCAAATCTCGTAGAAATCCGTCCGTTTACTCTATTTGACCTTGAATTGGCCACTGTAAAGGTAAAGGTCAGGTCGGGGTCACGATTTTACCCGTCCAAAACACTCCACGGACAAAACTACCCCTAGGTATCAAATTTCGTCGAAATCCGTCCGTTTTACCCGATTTGACCTTGAATTGACAATTTTGAATGTCAAGGTCAGGTCGGGGTTACGATCTGACCCGTACAGAACACTCCCCGGACAAAAGTTCCCCTAGGTATAAAATTTCGTCGAAATCCATCCGTTTTACCCAATTTTACCTTGAATTGATTGTTTTAAAGGTCAATGTCAGGTCGGGGTCACGATTTCACCCGTCCAAAACACTCCCCGGACAAAAGTACCCCTAAGTATCAAATTTCATCGAAATCCATCCTTGATTACCACACGATCCCATGCTTTCCAAAGGGTGTGGTAATTATCAATAGCGAGTTTGCGATTTCAAACCGGTACGGGTACCGGTACGAGTACGGGTAGCTACCCGTACCGGTACACGTTTTGAAATCGCAAACTGTTTTACCGGTAGAATCATCACATCGACTGGTAATGTATGGTGAGCCAACTGCAACAAAAAAGATATAATGATATAAATTGTTATTTGCGTTATTGGCCTATGTTATACTTAGCGTCATGGGTTGTTGTAAATATGTATTTAGATTAGATGAACCCCATGATAATCAGTTGCTTTCATCAAGGACGAGCTAGGTGGCAGTTGTAAGAGGACGTAACATTTTCAACAATTGGATTCTACAAGTCATAGACCGATCGAGTGTTGACAATAAATCGGTTGGAATTTTTAAACTTAGAAAATAGATTATGATAGCTCAAATATACAATTACGTTATATATAGATAAAATGTACAACCAATATTCGGTGTAAAATGAATTGGTTTAGACCAAGGGTCTAATATTGTCCTACATGTACTTTCAGTTCGATGTAATACCGCATGTGTCCAGGGGGGGTCGGAAAAAAAGTGACATGACATTAGGCTGAAAAAACTTTTTTCCGGCTCTTGGGTACCCACCACCCCCCTATTTGAAGGAACAAATATTTTTTCCAATTTCATGCGGGGTACCCACCCCATTTTTACCTCCAAATCTGTAATATCACACCATTTAAGCTTGATGGTCAGTATTACAGTTACCATATTTCCATTTCTGGTTCTTCTAAGTCATTCCAACTTTTGTAACAACACGAAACAGGTTCTAAAAAAATACCTGGAAAAACCCAAAATAACGCACAGAATACATGTGCTGATCAGTAAATTATTTATTGATTCTTTCCCAAATATTGTCTAAGGTAGCTCATAATGCTCATTATACATGTAACCAAATATAAAAGCATTAGTGTACCTTCTTTTGATCACAGAAAGTGTAACTTTAGATGTGTCCCATAGTATCACATGAATTTATGTCAATTATGATTTTTGAAAAAAATATTAGGGCAACACCACCTGGCAATTAACTCTCCAACAATACAGGTATTCAGCTGAAATCCACTATGTATCACAAAACTAATTTTCATTTCCATGAGCTGAGTTCTTGGGCTAGGTACTGTGATAAGGCCAGACCCAGGTCAAGCATTCATACAAATACATGTACTGCGTGTAAATAGAAACTTGAAAATAAGACGGTCATATGCAGTCTGCAGAATAAGCTCCAAGGAGGGTGAGTTTTGTGATGCTACACAGCAGAGTGGGCTATAGCATTACCAAATTCACCATATGTGACCCTCATATGTAGCTAGTTCTCCATGGTTGGTCGAGACCAAAATAGAATGAGGTCGTTAGAGGTTGAATTTGTTGATGCTATGCCGGGTAGTATCGCCAAATTCGCCCTCTGCAGACTTCGATCATTTTGCTGATGACCAGCACATTATTTTTAGACTTGCATATTATATTAAGTTATATTATATTTTCTTTCCCTTCTTTTCACTCATCTGTTCTGATTTTGTTTATTCCACTTAGCAGCCTTCTCCATATCTACACATTCAAGGTCTATGTATGCTCGCCAAATCTTTTATCTGGGTCCCACCATCTCAAGATTATTATCTCAGTGATATGCGTTGTTGCAGTCTACAGTCCCATGCCAAGTTCCGATACAATTTTGACTGAGTCATCTGGTCTGATCAGGTATAATGAGTAAATATTAATGAGATAAATGAATAGCTTTTTTCATTTTATTTATATTAAAGTTTATTCATGTGCTACATAACTGTCCATTTTCATCTGGAACCAGTAGCATTGGTACATGGCAATGTGATCGGATGTAAAAGGCGAATTCCTGAGAGTTGGTTCGTAATCTGGATTTCTGAGAAGCATCATGCCCATATCCACACTAACTACCCCCTAAACACTGCCCTAAGTGTCATACACACCTTAACAATGATGCTGAACACTTTGAGGCATTTATATTGAAGAAATGTTGTAAGAGGAAAAAATTGCGACCACTCAGGAAAAAAGTGACTTTTTCGCAGCTGAACCACCCACCCACCCCGGCCTAGTGTATGGAAAAAAGTGGATGACCCCCCCCCCCCCCCTGATGTGTCCCTTATTTTAGTTGGGGAATATTTAGTCATATTAAGGATGCATAATCCGAATTAACGCTCCCAAGTTACTATTTTTTTTGGCTTCGGGGGTAAAACTAAATATTTGATTCGAATCGAGGAACCCACCATCAAAGCGCAGAGTGATCAGATATCGATTTTTGAAGTTGTAATTGCGGACGAAGATGCTTAACTCTAAAATCAAGTGGTAATGCGGCCAAAATTTTATACTATAGTTGACAGCAGTTAGCATTATTTTGTTGTAATTAATCGATTCTGATAACAAAAGCGTATTTTGAAGAAATGTTCTTGTTGTAACTTTATGATATGGGGACCGTCTGATCGGTTTGAGTAGCTTTAAGTAAACCCTTGTTTGGAATCTTTCAACAGATCGAAGGGTCGGGGCAAGGGAATATTTATCCCAAGAATTGGGATTGTTGTCGGGATCTAAACCCGGAGGTAGGTTGAAATGTTTAACTTGGTAACAAAAAAGGTGTCAAAATGTAGTCTGTTTATTATACGGATTGAATAAAGAGCGTTTGCTTCATTTCTGTGCGAAACACAGAAAACAGCTGAAACTCGTTCTGCGTATATGCTTAGATTTTGTAGAGTATGTATAGGTATTTCGTGTATTTGGCGACCTATATTATCCCCACTACAGTATACACAAGTATTGTGGTTCAAATGCGCCATGTCCGTTCAGATAGTAAATATATATTAAAATGAGAAATCAGTCCCCACCAACATACGATAAGGTGACCAAACGGTAATTGTATTCAAATGTGCAATGCATAGATAAATCCACGATATATTTATGTCCTTGTACAATGGGTTGAGACAGGGACGTGACGACAGGGGTGTCTTAACCCCCCCCCCCCCTCCCCAACTTTGGTCAAATGTTCAACATTTGGAAATTTGATATACCTGACACAACATTTGTTGGAAATTTCACACAAACAATAGGTTGAAATTGTTTTCGTAGTTTGATTTTCGAACAATTTATTAGTGGATAATTTGTAGTTTTTAGACCAACATTTGCATATTTCCCTATTTTTGGTAACAAAATTTGGACTGAAATGCCTGTCAGAAACAGTTGGAAATTGTTCAAGCTTGGGGGGGTGTCAGGTCTCAAAATTTCCACAATTGGAAAGCTTGATGCCAGCCAAGGGGAGGGTGGATTTACGCGCAAACTTGTGAATTTGATATGGTTCGAGATGTGTAGTTAGAAATTCGAAGGTGGACACCCTTCCTAACGCGCAGACCATATATAGCCATGTCCCTGCAACGGGCGTCTATAGCACCATCTACTCACTCTATTAATCACAACATGTCATTAATGCAGTGAACAAAGTTGTTAGTGAAAAAAAATCGGCCTTCCGTATTTATCTAAGTGCTAGAAGCCGCCTCGAGAATTTGAACACAAATCCTGGGTTAAAATGACAACTTTATCAATAATATTTGCCCATGAAATCTTTCAATAAATAGGTTAACGCATAGCTGACTGGAATTTCATGGAATTCATGGACCTTTGAGTGAGAAAATCGTAGTGAAAGGCTACCGGTCAATGGGCAAATCTACCCGTTTCAATTCGCTATCGCTTTATGTGCTGCATTGAAAGTACCCAAGTGACCGTGACGATGTTCACAGATTTACCCGTACCCGTTCCCGTCGAACGGGTATCGCAAACTCGCTAATATCAGCACATGTGCTAATCTGTGTCGGACTATTTTATTGAGGATACCGCATTCGGGGTAACACTACAGCTTTTAAAGCGACCTGTTCGCAGCTTTTGCATCGACCTAATCCCGCATAACACCAGTGGTATTTATAGAATATGAGGTATTTGCGCTTAAGCGAAATGAACTGCGCTTAAGTGCAATTCATTATTAAATGTGAATTTGGCGTCCCGTATGGTTCAGCGCAAATGACATTTGCTGATGAGCACAAATAAGAAAATTTAGAATTTTGGTTAAAGTTACATCCTTTTTTCGACTTAGATTTTCCCAAATTTGTTTTTTTATTTTGATTGTCCGACTTGATAACTTAAGCAAATAAAAATAGCTTCATAAAATTCTGCTGTGTGATGGACGGGTGGACAATGGACGATATGTGATAACTACACCCGGTAGCTCCACCGGAGTCTTTGCCTCAGGTGAGCTTATAACTATAATCAGTACCAAACTTGAACTCAACAACTGAAATAGTTTGTCTTATGGATGGGTTAAAGTTTTTGGAGTGTGGCTGGTTCTTAAACTTATAAAGCTGTCTTTATTATAAACAGTCTCAATCAACAAAAGGTGGTTCACACAAACTACAGAACCAATCATAGGGTAGAAATTAATTCACTGAAAGGAAGTGTTAAAACTTTATAAATGACGTATTTCGACAGATACGCCATTTGAACAAATCCCTATACCAGTAATAGTTTATGTGAGTAGAGACTGAAGGCTCCTGGGAATACATTTGACAGTCAATTTCAAAATTAATTACCAAAACAAAATCTCTCTGGTCTGGCTGGAGCGAGAGCTGTGTGATTGCTGCTACTGCACTGTAAAATTTGACATGTGGATAATTATCAACAGAGCAGGCTGGTATGCCGACCTTTATTAATTTCACTGTAAGAAATAGCATTCTAGCATATGCACAGGGTGTATTGTATTGTAACTCCAAATGCTAGAAGCACCAATGGGTAAGGATGGGGGTCTTCTTTAATTCTGTGTCTTTAATAATTAACCTTAAAACAATGTATTATTGAAATAAATAAAAACAAATTAATATTTAATTTTAAAAATTTTTAAATTGAGCAAGGAATTCTATCTCAAAGTTATCTTGAGTTATTCCCTGGCTCCGCCCACATTTTGACCGCATCTGAACACATCTGAAACCCAGTCACCCAAGGACCCTTAATACCAAATATGGACCCCTTCAGCCTGATGTAACTTGAGAAGAATTCATTTCAAAAATGAATACGGAGGGAAAGAGTTATGGTCCTGGCTTTGCAACTACTTGACGCAGTGACATCATTTGAACAAATCTGAATACCATTCATCAAGGGAACATCCACACCAATTATGAACTCATGAAGATGTTCAAAGAATTGTTGACGGACGGACGGATGGACGGCAAGACGGACGGACGAACGACGGACTACGGACGAGAAGTGATGACTATAGCTCCACCGGAGACGTCGTCTCATGTGAGCTAATAAAATCTCAGACAAAGGTATCCATGTAAACAAGATGGTGTATTCAACATTTTCAAAGTAAAAAATGGGGATAACTCCACAAAAAAGTCGGACAGACCTCATAGGTTCCCATGGTACTAGATATCTGTGCAAGGTTTAAAAACAATTGACAATAGAATGCAGGAATAAAAGATTGGACAATGGTATACCCCTGTATTGAACATTTTCTAAGTCGAAAAAGGAGGATAACGTCCACGGATGGACATACGGACGGGCGGATGGACAGACGGATGGCTAGACGGACGGATGGCTAGACGGACGGACAAGCTGATTCCAGTATAATTACAAACAGTAATAAAAACTCACTAAATTTGATGCTTGTTTTTAGGAATTGCATTATAACACTCTAACATGTATACTTATCTAGAGCGTCAATCTCCGAGATTCCAATGAACTCAAAATTCTCAGACATGACAATAATCATTTCAGCTGATAAACACAATGATCAAAGTACAATTAGCCATGGGGGAAATGCATGTTACTTGTTCACGATTCAGAAGGAAGTCTCTCTATTATGAAGACAATGTACTATCACTGAACACGATTCATTTATATTTACGTGGTTCATTTCGATTGGTCAGATGGGAGACAATGAATGTGGAACCTTGTCGTTTGTGACTCCTAAAGGACACACACTGAGTCAAATGCTTCGACATTATTTCTTCATTCAGTCTCCAAATATAATAATTATTTCCAATTAATTTTTTAAAGACAAAGGAGCAAGAGAATTAACCAATGCTATAATGGGTAAAATTTCTGATTGGTAACTTAAATTAAGATACATCATCACGTATTTGGAAATTAACAATGGTTCACTAATTCTAATATTAATAAAAATGTTAAATTCACGAATGCATCTGCCATAGTATTACAGCACATCGGCAGATCGCTAATTGACATTACCTACATCAATACCAATTTAACACATGCACCATCCAATTTGATTCGAAATCTGATTCAACTTTGAAATATGAATGTCGAGATTTGGAAGATACTATAATGATACTGGCGGCTATGAACTGAACTCCCTATTCTGAGAACAAGAGCCTGTAAGTATTCTGGGATGGTAATTGTCCAATTTTGTTCTAATCAAGATGCAGTATATACTAACTCTCGGATGACAATTCCAATATGATCGATTCAACTTATCCACCAGCCAACGGTGACAGTCCTGTAAGAAGAACAAATAAACCATTAGAAAAATGAAACCATCAACAAACATGTGTTCATTTCATCCAGTGAAATATATTGTAAGCTCAATCTTATGAAGAGAAATAATTTATTTTGGTCATAAAATGTGTGAGAATCGATCAAAAGATCAGATTTACGAAACAGTTCGTTCCGGAATTTACTGATTCCGATATAATTCCCATTTGACATTACCGTCAGGTCACGCATGCGCACAGTCCCCACAATGTACAATATAATTACGATTTCGATGCAGTATTTTACTCATTAAACACAATAAAATAACTAAATAATAAATGTCCTATCGTAGGCGAGGCGGGCTATAAAAAGCCCGCCTTGGAAAATTCTAGGCGGGCTGTAGGCGGGCAGCCCGCCAGCCCGCCTTGAGATTTCCAGGCCTGCCATCAACGTCGCCGGCACAGTCTATGTATCGGAAGATGAACCTGCATCAAAATCAAGAGATTCTGTATAAATGCTGAAAATCGAATATGATTTAGTTGAGTGTATGCTTTCTGAATCAGGAACTAAGATGACCAGAAAACATAATTTGTTTAAAGAATGTTTTTTTTCCTCAAACAAAACACATGACAATATATATTTATACATTTGAAGTGAGTTACACTAAATCATTGTTGATAATTGGTCAACTGGCAACATGGTATTGCCTATTTTATCCCAATAAACAGAAAATGACACGAATTGACATCACACCTTGTTGACCTACATAACTAAAAGTGGTAGGTAGAATAAATGTTTTTATGTGTAAGCAATATTTGCTAAGTGGGTGTCTGACCAGGTAACACGTTGTCCAGACGTAGTGAACACCAAACCTGGCACACCAGAATGACAAAAACAAGTCAAAGTGAGATGCCGGCAGGTAGACCAGAGGCCTTATGGAAAAGTCAAATGAGGATAAGAGCAAAAAACGGCTTAAAACATATTTGTCAAAAGAATCGTTCACGCAATACTGCTGGAGTGTTTATTTTTTGAGTGTTTATTTTTTGACTTATCGTACTAGCTTGATAACACAGAAGGAATCAATTGTTTGGAAAATGTTTACTAAGTCCGTTCCGAAATCATATTTTTGTACCGAAAGTTGGTCCTATAAAAAAAAAATGTTTGGCCACAGCAGCTCATCATGTACACTTCTGGTCTATAACATATATAAAGCAATCTGTTATTTCATATGTGGTTTCGGGAGTATAAGTGCACGACCTTATGGACAGACCAGTTCTCCCGTACAGACCAAGTCCTTGGCCTGTACGCTGAAAGCCAGAAAATTGCCTGCTGATTCCTCCAATATCGAACTAGTATGAACTGTCAAAGGTATTTTATCACGCGCGATGGTAACAGTGCACTGTAAAATCGCGACGGTATTATTGTCCGAACACATAATATAGTTATAAACGGTAAACTGTGTTGATAGTTTATAGGTGGTCTAACCACAAAATTGCGCAAAGTAAAAACCGTGTTTTGTACGGTAAAAACCCAATCAAAAACAAAACGTAGTATACATTAACATTAGTTTACCTGTAATCAGAAAATAAACACATGTATTAACCTCCGTGTAGTTTTCCCGTTCGTCAGTACATGTGAATGATTTAAGAACACATTATCCTCTATTCGCGAAGGAGCCTAAAATGCACAGCCTACCCGGGCCTAATTCCTGCCAGTATGAAGCGCAGACGTTATGAGAAACGTCATGATTCACGAGCTCCGGTGTGAACTGTGCATGTACCATATATATACGCCGGCCCGTCCTTCCCGTTGTTAAGGCTTAATGTATAGTTTAATTGTAATGGATATTGGGGCGGGCGGGTCGGTGGCTTCATGTATGCTCGAATACCACAGTATAAGTGGTGAAATGAGTTAATAAATATATACGTATATCCGCCCGTGACGTCACACGTCAGGTGCGTGTAAGACAATTTAAAGGGATACATATTGAACGTGTGTCGCCCATAATAAAATAAATTCGTATTATATAATCAACTGTACTGTTGGGATGTGGATATTATATAATTATTCCAAGAATAATTTGGGTGAATTATGATTCCGAGTTGCGCCCATTCCCTTAAAGGGGTACTGTACGCCAAATGTTGTTGTTGGTTTTTATAGTCTCCGAGTCGGAGAATAAGCTAACAATTTTTTCATTATTTGAAAGTCTTGAGTACGAAGTAGTGTTTCAGATGACAAATTTACCGGAATTCAAAAATACAAATTGTCGTTGTCGAGTAATTTTTGTACAGTTTTCAACCAAATGAATTAAATAAACATTATATTATATGCTTAGCAGTCCCATATACTCATTTAAGTTAGTGTATGGTCACTAGTCAATGAGTGGCTTGGGTTTTCTCCCCGTATAAGCATAATGTTTCAAACGATCGTTGTTATCACCGGGAATTTATTGAAAATGGCGTACAGTACCCCTTTAAGTTAGTTTAAGCTCTTTTTTAAAGAGCGTTGTTATTTGAGCATGTGCATCAACCCATTAACGAGTGTCCATAAATTTGTAAAAAATATATCGTAATTGGGTACCACATGGCTATGTACATCGCGAAATTAATTATTACACCAACGAGGCGCGTTCACGTGATGGTATGGAAATCATAAGCGGGAAGTTCCATTTATAAATAATATCTTGAAAACATATTTTGTGTAAATGTTATGCATCACGACTGTCGTGATTAAGGTTGCGATCAACTGTACTGTTGGGATGTGTATATTATATAATAATTCCAAGATTAATTTTAGTGAAATGATTCCGACTTTTGGCCATTCCCTTAGGTTGATGTAGCTCATTTAAAGAGCGTTGTTCCTTGGGATGTGCGTAATTGGCACCACACAAATAAGGAGTGTTCATAAATTTGTATGATTATCGTAAAAGGGTACCAGGTTTTCTGTGTCCACTGCGAAATTAATGAGTATAACAACAGGGCGCGTTCACGTGGTGGTATGGAAATCATAAGGGGGGTTGTGTTTATAAATAATATCGTGAAGGCACCATGTGTAAATATTATGCATAGCGACTTTACTGTCGTGGTTAAGGTTGTGAAAAGGGGGTGGTACTCCATTGTATACATGAGTCCTGTATCAAGTGATTTAATTGGATCAATTTTACCGGTTACCAATCATTCTCAGTACTATAGTTGACTATTACAGAGCGTTATATAAGTGATTTATTAATAATAATATAATATGAACTAAATATAGTCTGTAGAATAAATCAGGTTGTAATAAAACAAAACACAAAAGATGCTTACGTAACTAAAGTCATCAAATTGTCTAACGCCAGGATGTTTGCCACTCGCCGGATCAACGCCCCCTGCGACCGTAGTATATGTTTTTATGTGTAAGCAATATTTGCTAAGTGGGTGTCTGACCAGGTAACACGTTGTCCAGACGTAGTGAACACCAAACCTGGCACACCAGAATGACAAAAACAAGTCAAAGTGAGATGCCGGCAGGTAGACCAGAGGCCTTTTGGAAAAGTCAAATGAGGATAAGAGCAAAAAACGGCTTAAAACATATTTGTCAAAAGAATCGTTCACGCAATACTGCTGGACACAAAACACACGGGCTATGTTGCATTGTCTCCTCTACACACACTATGCTTGGCAATATTTTAAGTTCCCGTCCCGATGACTCAGTAAGTAAGGCACATGGTACTAAATGGAGGGGACCTCGATGACCCAGTCAGCAAGGCGCACGAA
The DNA here is from genome assembly GCA_032622095.1 of Siphonodentalium dalli. Taxonomy (NCBI): domain Eukaryota; kingdom Metazoa; phylum Mollusca; class Scaphopoda; order Gadilida; family Siphonodentaliidae; genus Siphonodentalium; species Siphonodentalium dalli. The sequence continues at coordinate 30,697 of CP136066.1, forward strand.
CTCCCATGCGGAAACCCCGATGTCCCAGTCTTCAACGTGTATGACCCTCTTACTGGTTGGACCCCAGTGTCTCAACCGGTAAGGTGCATGGTATTCTCATGGAAGGACCCGGGTGATATAATTTGTAAGTCGTATACAATCTTATGGAGGGAACCCCGGTGTACAATATTACTACGGAGGTGGCCCCGGTGCTTCAACCAGCAAGGCGCCTGGCCATAAACCTTAATTTCTTATCTGGTCCCCAACATAAATCAGTTTATGGTGTATCCATGACACAAGGTTTCTCAGCCACCAAGTAATGTAATTATATATATATTTATAATATCAAAAACATATGTAGTTTCCTTTCGGTCGCAGTGAACTTGCTTTTTGGCCGCAGTGTACTTGCCGTTCGGCGGCGGTGCTCAACTGCAGTTACAAACTCTGACACCGCAGCCAAATGGCAAATACACTGCGGTGCCAATGGACACTTGTATTGTCCAGCGGGGTACATGTACCATACATCAGATATTTACCAGTAATATGGTCTCACATTTTAGTCGTTTAAGAAAACTTAACCAAAGTATTCTCTGCAGCTACATGTGGCTTTGCTCAAACAGTTAAATGGATTGTGAACAAATACTTTCTATCTAATGATGTTGTTTACCAATAATGGGCTTTGTAATGTCATGTCTAGTAATGTCATGTTCCCTTGTACCTCTCTTCTTATGAATTGATATTAAATTTTGTTATGTTCTACTGTAATATGCATAAAATCATCTTTTGAAAAAAATTAGTGCATAAAATTGACAATCGGTTATGAACTGATTGAAAATAGGATACTGGTTTTGCACGTGTATTACAGATATGCATTATGCTTTTAAAAGCGTGATTTAAGTGTAATGCTCTTACTCTTAAGCATAATTCCATTATGCTCAAGCGTAATGCCATTACGCTTAAGCATAATGCAAATACGCTTAAGCGTAATGCATTACCCTTAAGCGTAATGCCATTACCCTTAAGCGTAATAGCCTCACTTAAGCACAATGCCATTACGCTTAATCATAATGCCATTACGCTTAAGCGTAATATGTTTTCATAGCCTTACCACCTTACATATAACGGTATCATCTAAGATAGATATATATTAAAAGTTACTCCAGGGGAGTTTTGAGATATGGAATTTGAATTACGCTTAAGCGTAATACAAATCACATTATGCTTAAGCATAATGGAATTACCCTTAAGTGTAATGGCATTATGCTTAAATGTAAAGCATTACGCTTAAAAGCGTAATGGCAATACGCTTAAGCATAATGGAAATCTGAATTACGCTTAAGTGTAATAGCATTATGCTTAAGAGTAAAAGCATTACCCTAAAGCCTAATGCATTACTGGGTATTCTGACAAAAATCAGAACTCGGTCAGGTACCAAGTTTGTTAGACTGAAAAGTCTCATTCGAGATCACTGAATAAAGATCTGATTGCAAAATGCCGACTTCCACCATGACAACATTTGTCCAGGTATGTTGTCATGTGTGCAGTACGCCGTACTGAGTACGCTGCCCGAACGAGCGCGGGCATTAATGGCTGACCCATGTACATGCCTACATGTAGGTGTGTGCACCTTAAAGAACTCTACTAGAATCACCACAGGGTTATAAAGTTACTCGGCCGTGGTAGCACCTGGACCAGTGTGTCTATAACCGGAAGGTTTCTGCACTGCAATATTTACAGATACATGAACTATCTTTCTCTTTGCAGTTGAAAAACCTACATATGTTTCTTTTGGGACGACGATATTGGATCGGGAATTATTCCCAACTAAAATGCCACACAACAGATTCGGTAATGAGATATCACCACTACGAGGGGCGGCTCACAGAGGACCCGGCCACTATGATAATGAAGAGGTGTGTGCCATCATTAGCCCATAGAGAGCCAGAATGAGGCTCCCAGAGGGTGAATTTAGTGACGCTGTCCTGCACAGTGAACTACATGTAGCGTCACCAAATTCTTCCTCTAGGAACCTCATTCTTCTTAGGCCTCAACTGCTATGAGAGAGCTAGGATCAGATTAAAGTTCCTCAGTTGAAGTTGATGATATTCACCCATTAGTTACCTCGATTATGCATTTTATCTTCTGGAAGTTATGGGATATAGAAACTGAACAGAAGGGAAAGGTAACTAAATCAATGGTAATTTGAGACTTCACAAAAGATGAGACCTAAGTGGGAGGAGGTCCGCAGAGGATGAATTTGGTGATGCTAGCCTGCTGGGAGCTGATACATGTATATTGTGGCAGAATTGGTCATTGTTGAATGGCTGAGTGTATCATGTTACCGCGAGGAAAGTATCCAGAGGTGCCGTACATTTACAGAATGAAGTCCCCAGAGTGTGAATTTTGTCCACAGGGCGGGCATCGATTGGGCACCTTGATTATACTAGTACATCCTGCTGTAAATTTTGGATACAGAGAAACTAAACTAAAAAAGAACTTTCTATAAAAGAGTATGGTAGGATCTGTCTGTGATTTTTCTCACATATCTCTGGATCGATTTCAAAAAAATTTGGTGTGGTAATTCGGGGTACCCCAGCAGATGTTATATAACAGTGTAGTTTTTCAAAACATTTTATTAAAAAATAAATTATCTAAAAAAAACTTGTTTTGTAAAATTGAATCTTAAAAATACAATTTAAAATACACAAAGATCACAAGCCCCTCCGACATTGAATAAAAGAGGTCACAAGCCCCTCCGACACTGAATAAAAGAGGTCACAAGCCCCTCCGACACTGAATAAAAGAGGTCACAAGCCCCTCCGACACTGAATAAAAGAGGTCACAAGCCCCTCCGACACTGAATAAAAGAGGTCACAAGCCCCTCCGACACTGAATAAAAGAGATCACAAGCCCCTCCGACACTGAATAAAAGAGATCACAAGCCCCTCCGACACTGAATAAAAGAGATCACAAGCCCCTCCGACACTGAATAAAAGCTCCCAAAGTAAGCCACCTGTTTCAGATAGTTTTATTATATTTATAGAAAACAAGCTTCATGTACCAAGTTGAACACAACTTGCAGAGTACGAAGGGGTACACATTGGGTGCAAGAACTGGTCCACGAATACCGAAGACATCGACGGTGAGTAACAAATAGAACGCAACTTACGCAGTTAGATTGAAGGGTATGAATGTGAGGTACAGTAATGCTCTAATTAATCGACCTCTTAACCACAGCAGAATTATGGGTAACTTTTCAGGATTTAGTCGGAAATATGGCTTGTTGCCATTCATTGGAAAGCTCTCACCGAAAGCTTTCCGATGAATGGCAACAAGCCATATTTCCGGCTAAATCTTGAAAAATTACCCATAATTCTGCTGTGGTTTAGAGGTCGATTAATTAGAGCATTACTTTATAATCTTAGTGCCATGGTTCAGTGATACATGTGAAGATTTTGGAGAAATTGTCACGTGACTTCCGGTTAGCAACTGTGTGGAGATTGCAAAAAACGCGGAATTGGAAATGAAGCATCGCGATAAAAATGAAAGTAACTACTTCACAACTTACGTAGAATTCACATGTGATTTAAGTCTATTAATTTCATTTAGACCAATTTCGTTGATTAGCACACCGACCATTCGAAAACGCGCATCTGTGTTGCCAACCGCGCTTCTACGACGATACAACCGCGCATCTCTAGTTTTATGTTGCAATTTCTGGTCACGAAAAACAGAAAAATACGGTTATCAATTAATTTTGACAGAATGGAACGGTTGGTATAGTAGAAGTTACATTCGCTCAAAACCTCGATATTTGCCGGGTTGAATTCGATACAATTGTGAATATTTCGTTAAAGCATTGAGGTAGAAATAGGCTGCAGAAACAGCCCGGGGTCCTAATTTTGGCACATATTTTTTCACAATGTATCGGAATTTAGCAACACGATTGAGTATTTTCTCGTCGATTTTTTCGGATTCCTTTAGTCAAATGTTCCTGCAATCACCTTGCGTTGAAATTTGGGTTCATCCTGTAGCCAATGTCCATAAAATGAGTCGATTTCGGAAGTGGGTATATCGAAAAATATACGACAGTGCTTCTTTGTGACCAACAACCAACCATCTATGTTGCCGAATTCCTGTCTGATTATAACTAAAGTAAATATCGCGTGTATATGTGTCCGAATCGATGTCCAGATGAGACTATTTCGTTTCCTGAACTAGATGTAGTCAAATTCGTCTCGACTCGTGCTCAACTGACACATTCGACAAATTATGTTAGTCAAATCAGCTGGTAAACGAGTCCCATATATGCAATTGAATGTTGTAGCATGATATACTCGATAATCAGCTGGTTGTCCAGTGCAGATGGGGTCGCATGCATGGTTGTATGAACGTTTTGTAAAGGACTCTGCTATCATTGAACAGATTTTCTTAGTCAGATTTATTTGCGTGAAAGAATACGCTTTTAACACGTCATATCGGCGTTATATTGGAAAACAATAGGATTTATTTATACACATCACATATTATTCCTTAGTAACGCCCGTCAATCAACGGCTATACTGGTGATGGATACACACATCTGTTTAGTGCATCAAACATGTGCATCGTCTAAATTATCGAAGCATACTATACATAGCGAATATTGTCAGTAATAACCTCACGCATGTGAGATATTCCTTGGTGACGCCCACCAGCGGTCACACGGATGCGATAAATGTAAAACAAAATTCTGCATCCAAACATGTGTATAATGTGGTATTCTAATTAGTCTATGCATGCATATTATTGGATTACCATAATAATCTCACGCATGTGAGATATTGCTTAGTGACGACCATCATCGATCACACGGGTGCGATCTATGTAACTTCGTTCTGCGTATCCATTTAATGTATAATTTGTTTCATAAATAGTCTACATTATTTTCTGGCGTTGAAGTCACCATTGCTGTTGTGGGTTGAACACTCGATTCGCTATCATCATCAATCAACGGTATTGTCTCATCGGCTCCTACGTCCAACAGGAATGTTTCTACGTCCAAGTCAACATTCCCTGCTAATGGAACAAAATCTTCTGGTGCCATCGATATCTCACTGTTCAACTTCTTGTCTCTGGAAATAAAAGTGCATAGAATTAAAAAAAGGACCAGAATAATAATTATGCATGCAACTATATTAATCAACATGACCAATTTCCTCATACAGTGGTTAAAATACACAATAACACTGGCTACTAGTGCATATATGTATATCGCAACCGTAAGGCCGGATGGTATGAAGCACTTGTCATGTGTATTTTCCGACAAAACTATATTATATATTACATATAATGCATATTCGAGAGTAATTTCATATATATATGAATAGTGAATATATAAGAGAGTATTGTCCATTATGTTGCGCTGATTAAAATACAATGTTCTCGCACATGTTACATCCATATGGCCGCAATTGTCGCTATGTCCATATGACAAGCTTGTTTGTGAAAAGTTATTGACTTTGGGTTGACTGAAATGTTAACGGATATTTATGCTAGCACGCTTATACACAGTGGGTAATAAGACAAAATAAGACAAAATACGACGATATGTGGTTTAACGAAATGTGAATACCGTAATATATATTAATTGTATCGGAAGATAATTGTTTTGCGAAATTACCGAGATTATCATAGCACTTACATGTACCGATTAAACCCAGAACAGCGAGCACTGGCTATGTCACAATCGAACGGATTGATGTCATGATACCGCTTGGTTCACGCTAGGTTTTGGTGGAAAAAGATAATGTGTTGATGACAAATGTTACCAGGCTGAGCAAATGAAATCGAAAATATATAAGAGAGTATTGTCCATTATGTTGCGTTGATTAAAATAAAACGTTCTCGCTTATGTTACATCCATATGGCCGCACTTGTCGCCATGTCGATATACCAAGCTTGTTTGTGGAGTGATTGACTTTGGGTTGACTGAAATTTTAACGGACAGCAATACTAGCACGCTTATACATTGTGGGTAATAAAACGTTCTTAATATATGAATCATCTCACCATAAGATAAAAAATATTACGACTATATGTGGTTTAACGAAATGTGAATACCGTAATATATATTAATTGTATCGGAAGATTATTTTTTTGCGAATTCGGTGGCGGAAGTATGTATAGCGTAGACCAAATAGTATTACCGAGATTACGAGATTATCATAGCACTTACATGTAGACCGGTTAAATCCAGAACAGCGACCACTGCATGGCTACGTCACAATCGAAAGGATTGATGTCAAGACACCGCTTGGTTCACGCTAGGTTTTGGTGTAAAAATATTATGTGTTGATGACAAATGTTACCTGGCTGAGCAAATGAAACCAGTATAAATCCACGATGGATTAAAATGGTAAGATATATAGAATTACTCAATACAAAACGTGAACCGTTTGAGGGACGGCCACATTATACAGCGTGTGCATGGTGCGCGCTTATATGTGTGCCCGTATCACTATATAACGGTATGAGACGAAACATGCCAATTACAGGTTGTTTATAACAGTTTGTAATGCTTTTTGACATTGAAATGCTTATTATTGATCGATCATAAAAGGTTTACAGCATGCCATGAATTTCTATTCTGACTAACACCCGTATATATAAATCATATTCCATCAGTACAAGATATGGGAATTTTTTGAAGTTTTGACTGGAGCATTATAAACTCGAAAATATAACGCCGGGAATATATTTCTTAGTTATTACCTGTTCCTTAATTATGTAATTCACTCTGCGCGAAGGTCGCAACTCTAAATTTAGCGATTTCAGTGACTTTGTGAGAGCGTTGCTTACAGTTAAGGAGTTTCTCCTCGTTAATAAATTCAATGTTTATTACGATATTGGCTCACAAAAGTTACAGAAAAGCATGCAATCTCAACCTGATACCACCCCAAATATGCAACAGATTATTGAGGAACAGGTATTAACAAAGACAAGAACCAGCGACCCATCACCTTTGACTCGGATGAACTACAGTAACCCGACAGGTAATCGTCTGCCAATCTGTGAACACGGTATTTAATTATAGAATACCTGCAATCCATTCCATATCGTGGGCATTTGTAAACACTGATATATTCTTTATTGCCTCCTTTTGATGAGAGAGATAGTTAGTACATGGTTATTTACAAATACATTGTACATAAATCAAAAGATCAAATCACAAGCACATGCACTCAATGTATAAATATAGTCATATGACGATATAATGATCACATGCGAATGATGTATAATTGTATATACAATGTAGACATAGTACTCGTGTTCTCGAGTGCTGAAGGTATAACTCGTAATGTAGACTATTTATGAAACAAATTATACATTAAATGGATACGCAGAACGAAGTTACATAGATCGCACCCGTGTGATCGATGATGGTCGTCACTAAGCAATATCTCACATGCGTGAGATTATTATGGTAATCCAATAATATGCATGCATAGACTAATTAGAATACCACATTATACACATGTTTGGATGCAGAATTTTTTTTTACATATATTGCATCCGTGTGACCGCTGGTGGGCGTCACCAAGGAATATCTCACATGCGTGAGGTTATTAATGACAATATTCGCTATATAGTATGCTTCGATAATTTAGACGATGCACATGTTTGATGCACTAAACAGATGTGTGTATCCATCACCAGTATAGCCGTTGATTGACGGGCGTTACTAAGGAATAATATGTGATGTGTATAAATAAATCATAGGCCCTACCTATTGTTTTCCAATATAACGCCGATATGACGTGTTAAACGCGTATTCTTTCACGCAAATAAATCTGACTAAGAAAATCTGTTCAATGATAGCAGAGTCCTTTACAAAACGTTCATACAACCATGCATGCGACCCCATCTGCACTGGACAACCAGCTGATTATCGAGTATATCATGCTACAACATTCAATTGCATATGGGACTCGTTTACCAGCTGATTTGACTAACATAATTTGTCGAATGTGTCAGTTGAGCACGAGTCGAGACGAATTTGACTACATCTAGTTCAGGAAACGAAATAGTCTCCTCTGGACATCGATTCGGACACATATACACGCGATATTTACTTTAGTTATAATCAGACCGGAATTCGGCAACATAGATGGTTGGTTGTTGGTCACAAAGAAGCACTGTCGTATATTTTTCGATATACCCACTTCCGAAATCGACTCATTTTATGGACATTGGCTACAGGATGAACCCAAATTTCAACGCAAGGTGATTGCAGGAACATTTGACTAAAGGAATCCGAAAAAATCGACGAGAAAATACTCAATCGTGTTGCTAAATGCCGATACATTGTAAAAAAATATGTGCCAAAATTAGGACCCCGGGCTGTTTCTGCAGCCTATTTCTACCTCAATGCTTTAACGAAATATACACAATTGTATCGAATTCAACCCGGCAAATATCGAGGTTTTGAGCGAATGTAACTTCTACTATACCAACCGTTCCATTCTGTCAAAATTAATTGATAACCGTATTTTTCTGTTTTTCGTGACCAGAAATTGCAACATAAAACTAGAGATGCGCGGTTGTATCGTCGTAGAAGCGCGGTTGGCAACACAGATGCGCGTTTTCGAATGGTCGGTGTGTTAATGAAAACGAAAAATGTAGACGTCATGACACGGTTTCTGACGTCATTTTGGATTTGTGGGCCAGAATCCAGACAATATTGCACAATCCACGACACGTCTTGTCAAGTTGGCATGTCATCTCCGTCGTGATCACTGCATGATGTTACATAAATTATTCTTAGCGCTATGTCGCCGATAAAAGCAAATTTGAGGCACAGCATGTGTGGTTGCTCCACTACGTGTCACGTACGATTCATATTATTTTAGTAACATGTTCTGCCAGTAACCACAATAGGTAGTTTCACAGCGGTGTTTGTGGTATCTAGGTTCAAGCAGGAATGAGTCCCTATCATAGATACAGGTATAGTTAATCCACAGCAGTGTTTGTGGTATCTAGGTTCAAGCAGGAATGAGTCCCTATCATAGATACAGGTATAGTTAATCCACAGCGGTGTTTGTGGTATCTAGGTTCAAGCAGGAATGAGTCCCTATCATAGATACAGGTATAGTTATTCCAAGAGTTAGGGTATCATGTGACCAAATATGGTATGCGACATGAGGATACCTGTGTCTATATCACGTGAATCATGCTATTGTTTACTATAGCATGATACCGATTTGACCATCCCTCGACTATACAATGGTTACCACCAGTCATAACTAATTAAGAATATAATCTTGTTAATTATGCTTGTATGTTGTTATATTATGTTATTTATATCTCCGACGTATTGTGCTTACTTATACATTTAATCCTAGCAGTTACAATCACCTGCCTGTATTCAGCTGAAATTAATAATAGTGCAGGCAATTTCACAATATGTCTCATTGCCTAATAATTGTGCAGGGTTGTATTTTTGACTGAAATTAAATAATCATCCATGGACTATTAGAATATAGAATGACTGGAGAAAGGAAGTTTATCCTAGATTCGGGAACACATCAAACTATAACTATACGGTACTATGGTATGTACTATCGGACACCATGGTTACCATGGATACCATTGATGGGTAAGGATGTGAGGTATAATTAGGTCATTTGGCATGATTCATACTCGTGCTTGAAAAGTTTGAAAGCTCTTGAATTTGACTTAACTTTCTGCAGGCCTGGACTCCCTTGATGAGTTGGAGCTTGAATGATAGAAATGGGATTTTTAACTTCCATAAATCATAACATGTACATGTCTTTATTTTCTGTGACTAACAAATTGAACGAAAATGTTCTTGTTAACTTAATAATTGTTGTGTCAGTGAGCACTGCTTACAATGCATGTACACTCTTGTATAAGTAATAAGTTGCAAATTTCAATCTTCTGTATGATAAATTCAGTGAAAGTCTTCGCTGTAATAGAAACAAATTTCAGGAAATTCCAGTCATGGAAGGTTTAATTTATCAGCTGCCTCAGAGTAACATGTTGAATGTAGATGTTGTATGTTCCATCATTGACTTTCAGTTCCAGTCCCCCTGTCCTACGATATACCAGACCACATGTACAGATCCCAGAGGATTCGAGGTATCAAAAAAGCCTTTCGCAGTCGGAGCAGATCGGTTTCCAGTGTACAAACGGGATGTGACTGATGTGCTACCTGGGTAAGTTTTATAACCCACAGGGAGCCTCAAACAGATGGAAGCATGCACTACGTAGTGTCGTCTGCTCCAGTATATGTGGGGCTCTCTATGGGTCATACTCAGTCTGTCCATCCGAGCAGATCATTGTAAGTTTTATAACCCACAGGGAGCCTCAAACAGATGGAAGCATGCACTACGTAGTGTCGTCTGCTCCAGTATATGTGGGGCTCTCTATGGGTCATACTCAGTCTGTCCATCCGAGCAGATCATTGTAAGTTTTATAACCCACAGGGAGCCTCAAACAGATGGAAGCATGCACTACGTAGTGTCGTCTGCTCCAGTATATGTGGGGCTCTCTATGGGTCATACTCAGTCTGTCCATCCTAGCAGATCATTGTAAGTTTTATACCCCCACAGGGAGCCTCAAACAGATGGAAGCATGCACTACGTAGTGTCGTCTGCTCCAGTATATGTGGGGCTCTCTATGGGTCATACTCAGTCTGTCCATCCGAGCAGATCATTGTAAGTTTTATACCCCACAGGGAGCCTCAAACAGATGGAAGCATGCACTACGTAGTGTCGTCTGCTCCAGTATATGTGGGGATCTCTGTGGGTCATACTCAGTCTATCCATCCGAGCAGATCATTGTAAGTTTTATACCCCCCAGGGAGCCTCAAACAAATGGAAGCATGCACTACGTAGTGTCGTCTGCTCCAGTATATGTGGGGCTCTCTATGTGTCATACTCAGTCTGTCCATCCGAGCAGATCATTGTAAGTTTTATACCCCCCATACTCAGTCTGTCCATCCGAGCAGATCATTGTAAGTTATATACCCCCCCCCCCATACTCAGTCTGTCCATCCGAGCAGATCATTGTAAGTTTTATACCCCCATACTCAGTCTGTCCATCCGAGCAGATCATTGTAAGTTATATACCCCCATACTCAGTCTGTCCATCCGAGCAGATCATTGTAAGTTTTATACCCCCCATACTCAGTCTGTCCATCCGAGCAGATCATTGTAAATTTTATACCCCCCCCCCATACTCAGTCTGTCCATCCGAGCAGACCATTGTAAGTTTTATACCCCCAGGGAGCCTCAAACAGATGGAAGCATGCATTACGTAGTGTCGTCTGCTCCAGTATATGTGGGGCTCTCTATGGGTCATACTCAGTCTGTCCATCCGAGCAGATCATTGTAAGTTTTATACCCCCATACTCAGTCTGTCCATCCGAGCAGATCATTAAGTCAGAGCAGATCGGTTTCAAGTGTACAACTGTGATATGACTGACATCCTCATTTGAGAAGACACATGCCAAGGGTAATAGGTTTGGCAGCCATTTATTGGATTAGGGGTAGTGTAATAAGTTTGGCAGCCATTTATTGGATTAGGGGTAGTGTAATAAGTTTGGCAGTTAGGAATCCATTGACACTTTTATTATCTGATGTCTGCTTATATTACCTGAACACCCCTCCAGATGAATATTAAACCATTCCAGTGTATACTTTTGTAACTGAACGGGAGAATCCATTTAGTATAGAAAGCAATAAACTCTGCTCAGTCTTGAAAAACGCAGGTGCACAGTTTATTGTGTGATTTAGGATCCAGGCCTGCAATATTACTTTGCTGCACCTAATGGGCGATATAAGTTATAACCGAAGCATGTGCATGTTAACACACTCAAATAACATTATTTTTTGCTATTTTAATAAAATAAAAGTGTAAACCCTTCAACAAAAAGTTCCTTCCTGTGATCGTTTTATTAACTTTTATACAAGCCGACTTAAGGGAATATATTCCCTGGCCCAATTTCCAAGTGGGATTGCATTGTTACTGATTGTTTCATCTTTCCTTTTTCGGATGGACTGGTGTCTGTTTCATTGTGACTCGGAATCTATCACCACATGCTTACAAGTATTGAGCGATGACTTTGTAATATAATTGATTGTTTTAACAATGTGGTCTCTTTAATTCCATTGATCGCCTTGATTGTCTATGACACACACACATTGAACAGTATGTACTGACCATTACCATTACCAGGTTAAAAAAACACTCGAGTGTATAACCTTTTATAACCTTTTATGCTTTGACTGATGAACATTGTTAACCCAACCCTTGCTGTATTTTATTAGTTAATTATTGAGTAGGATTAACCAAGATTGTGGGTGTGTAACTTTTTGCATGCTACATTTCAATTCCAATCACACGATCGAAGAACTGCAGTCTAGATTTATATTGTGATTCTGATCGCCTGAATCAGTACATTTAAATATTTTCAGGCCAGGAACATATGAACATGGTGTTCCACTCAACAGGCGGGTGAACTGGCATCAATCATTTGGAGGTACACCTATCAGCTTACCCTCCGTTAAAATCAAAAGCACCATAAATAAAAACACTGAAAAGGTGAGTCAATTTCAAACATTTATCACTCGTGACCAAGTCTGAATGAGGTCCCCAAATTTTTTTGACCACGTTTCTTGCCTTATATGGCTATGGGAGACATAGACTCAGATTGAAGTTCCCAAATGGTTAATATTGAGATGTAATCCCATTGGGAACCTCGATTATGCAATGTGTCATCTGCCAATTTGGGGATATAGAGAAACTAAACTAAAAAAGAAATAGAATCTATGTGAAGAAGTTTCTATAGAAATTTTATAATAAAGAAACTTTCCAGAGAAGATGTGGCCTAAGCAGAATGAGGTCCCCAGAGGCTGAATTTAGTGATGCTAGCTAGCTAGGGACCTCATTCTGCAAATGACGGGCACACTAAACTCAGACTTGCTTCAGTATAATGGTGTAATACATTGGATTCGGTTTGCTATATTTACTAAATTTGCTAAAAATAATTCACATTTGGCAAAAGATATTTTCATTTTGGCAAAGAAATTTACTGTAGTTCTTCAATAAAGTTGAAAATATTGGTCAAACAATAATGTCCTTTTCAGTAAACTCTTACAATGGTTTTATTAGTGGTGTTTAGTTAGGTTAGGAAACGTTAACACCTAACAAGATGCAGTTAAGAACTATAGACACTCAAATTATAGAGCATGAAATAGTAGCATGCCTCGAAAACTGGTGGCACAAGATTATTTACTACAAAAGTCACTTCTTAAAGAAAAGTAAGGCCAAACAAAAAAGGATATTTGTTTCTCTGGCAATTTGTTTTTTAAATCAATGCGGGAGTGAGGGATTTATTTTTATTTTTTTATTTTTGTTTCTGCCCATAGTAAACAGGTGTTATTATACATGTCCTGGTCCAGAAAATCTAGGAAGAACTTTGTAATGGATATAAACTAATTTAATCTGATATAAAGAATGACAAATTATGACATTGTACTACCCGTGCATCATATAGGGATTACCTAGAATGTTATACCGGTATATATTGATATGATTTTAATATCGGCACAACCATTTTTAACAACACGCAGAATGACATATCCAATTCATATAAAAATACAGAACATATATACAGGTGAAATGAAAAGATAAAATGATCTTCCAAACTTTCATAGAAAGTCTTGATTCACTGATTAATTTGAGACTATATGTACCGCAATGGATGATAGACAATAAAACTTCAAATGACCATCATAAACATGGCCAATATACATGTACGCTTGTCAAACTGCTCCAGTTTTTATGCCTTCAATCGCAATAGCGTAGCAAGGGGGGAAACTCTTATCTTGCAGGGTTATTACTTACTGTGCCAAGGTCAGGTTGGCAGACGACTCATTCATTTTCCTCACTTCCTGCTTTTATTGAAATATTTCAACACATTTGACCAATAAACTTGGGGATTTGGACAGCCTTGTGGTGATAGTTAATGTTGCATGTGGTCTTTGTTGAATAACCACAATTACACCATAGTATTTATATTTAGCTCCTATTCAATATTTGAAACATAACTAATTTCCGTGTGACAGTTTACTATTTTCGTATTACTGGTTTACAACTATGCTGAAATCCTAAAATCAAAATGAAATGGTCAACGCGGGCCATTTTTTCAATGCGGCAATGCCTGAGAATCAAAACCTTTTTTTTCCTAAAATATTTCATTTTATTGTACCACACTTAGTTCATAATAATTGAAGACTACTCATACTATTCACCAACAATTCCTCTGTAGAAACATTTATAGAACACATTTTTACCTGAGCATGTGTTGTTCACCTCAGATATAGGTAACTTGTAATTGATATAGGTAACTTGTAATTGATATAGGTAACTTGTAATTGTGTTGTTCACCTCAGATATAGGTAACTTGTAATTGATATAGGTAACTTGTAATTGATATAGGTAACTTGTAATTGCCCCCCTCTTCCGGCGCCCCTGTAGGTAACTTGTAATTGCAGACTGCTAATTTGGACATAAAGTTTCAGTTTTCTTCAGATAAATTATCTAAATCGGTATTAATTACAGTAATGCTCTAAATAATCTACCCCTTAACCACAGCAGATTATGGGTAACTTTTCAGGATTTGGTCGGAAATATGGCTTGTTGCCATTCATTGGAAAGCTCTCCCAGAGAGGAGAGCTTTCTCGGGGAGAGCTTTCCAATGAATGGCAACAAGCCATATTTTCGACCAAATCCTGAAAAGTTACCCATAATTCTGCTGTGGTTAAGGAGTCAATTAATTAGGGCATTACTGTAGCTAAAAGACACAAATTATTGATGGTTATTTCAATTTTTCTCAAGATTGACGTTTATCCAGTATTTTCCCAAAATATGAGTATCTATCTATAGACTTCATCTGATAACATTAGTGTCCATGGTGGTGGCAGGGGCAAGTATGTTTGGTGGTGTGTTTACATGGTTGAAGGGATGGGTTAAACATCTGCTGATCGTGATCAGCCTCTTGTTAAAAAAACAAATATTGTTTGGTAAGTATACCTGTAGGTCCATTTTACAAGGTCAAGGTCAATATTGTTAGGTCAATGTGTTCTCTTATATATGCGAGGCTCCCTATGTGAGACTCACATAAATTGAGAATGCATTGGCACAGGGTCTTCGCAAAATTTCAGGAAGCTCCAGTCATGGAAGGGTTAAAGACATTTGCCTAACCACAAACTTTCATAAATCTTAAATCGCTTTGCATTTTTACTTGTTTGTGGTTAAGCAAATGACTTTAAACTGTGTAATTTCATTAGGAAACAGAAATTATTCCCTAATTAACCTTTAACCTTTATCTGCTATTCTTATTTTCCAGCTATACAGTACAAAGGAAGAAAAGAAGTACCACAGAAAACTGGCATATCTAAAGATGTACTATGAGTGAAGCTGACCAATAGAAACCAACCTTGTTCCCAGTTTCCACTCAAACAACCAATCAGGGAAGCCAACTCATTATGTGTCCTGTTTTTATCGATATAATTGAACTATTGATTTATTTCAATATTTGGTTAATAACCCTTTACCCAACAAAACGGCCAAAACCGGCCAAATAAAGCTTCAACAGCCTAAAATATCTTCGGTCTGTCTCAATAGAACCATACAAATATGGATATCATTGGAACCGGCTCCTTGACCACATTGTGATAGTTACAGTTATGCCCTGTGCCAATGCATTCTCTTATATATGCGAGTACCATACCATAGGTCACCTCGCATATATAAGAGAATGCATTGGCCTAAAAAAAATCTTTTTTTAACACTTTTTACCATTTTTTCTTACATTCTTTAACAATTTTATAATTTTTAATGTGTTAAGCCAATGCATTCTCTTATATATGCGAGGCGACCTATGGTCGACTCGCATATATAAGAGAATGCATTGGCACAGGGCCCTTCTGTTGGGTAAAGGGTTAAAAAGGACTTTGTTCCCTGACAATTTTTTTCAAAAACAAATGGATTGGCACTTTATCAATCTGGACCAATGTCAATAGTTAGCAAGAGGAAAAAAAAGTCAATGGAAACAAACAACTTAAATACCAGGAACAAGAACCTAGAGTAATGCCCTGAACAATCGACTCCTTAACTACAGCAGAATTATGGGTAATTTTTCAGGATTTAGTCAAAAATATGGCTTGTTTCCATTCATCGGAAAGCTCTTATTGAGAGCTTTCCGATGAATGGCAACAAGCCATATTTTCGACTAAATCCTGAAAAATTACCCATAATTCTGCTGTGGTTAAGGAGTCGATTATTTAGGGCATTACTGTACGTATATAAGTCTCTAACCCAAAGTGGTTTTTATTTTAAATTTGTTTGAAACATATATAAACATGTGTCTGGTGGGATAAATTAGTACATGAGCCGTGGAAATTCACAATTTACATTCCAAATTCATTAATTCTTAACCCTTCCATGATGGGAGCTGCACTGGTGCAGTTTTAAAATTCCTGTGCCAGTGTTCTCTTATATATGCGAGTCTGCCATATGGAGCCTCGCATATATAAGAGAATGCACTGGCTTACAAGGTCAAGGTAAATATTGTTCGGTCAATGTATTCTCGTACATATGCGAGGCTGCCTATGAGAGACTCGCATATATCAAGAGAATGCATTGGCACAGGGTTTTCGCAAAATTTCAGAAAGTGACGTAAGTTCCCGGGTCATTGGTTGGTAAAGATGAACGAAATTATAAATGTTTTATCTCAAACCTGATTCAAAAGATTAGCGGCGAGATTCTGGTAGCCTACATATTCTATATACACGTGTGTATTATTCACAAAATATAACAATACAAAAAAAGGGATGCTTTTTGCTGCGTATTTATCCATGGTGTGTGTGTCAGTGGTTGGCCGTAACCTGCTGGACTGTGTTGTTGTTTTGAAGAGTAATCTTGTTCTACTGGGGTTAACCCTTTATCCAACAAAACGGCCAAAAACGCCCAAATAAAGCTTCAACAGCCTAAAATATCTTTGGTCTGTCTCACTAATACCATACAAATATGGATATCATTGGAACCGGTTCATTGACCACATTGTGATGGCTACAGTTATGCCCTGTGCCAATGCATTCTCTTATATATGCGAGTCGACCATAGGTCGCCTCGCATATATAAGAGAGTGCATTGGCCTAACACTTTTTACCATTTTTTCTTACATTCTTTAACAATTTTATAATTTTATCTTGCATTTTTTAACAATTTTTATAATATTTTTCTACATTCTTTGACAATTTTATCATTTTTAATATGTGTTAAGCCAATGCATTCTCTTATATATGCGAGGCGACCTATGGTCGACTCGCATATATAAGAGAATGCATTGGCACAGGGCCATTCTGTTGGGTAAAGGGTTAATTATTAGATTGGTAATTGGATTAGCGGTCAGATTTTATGTATGAAATATGCCTCTGAAATAGATGCAGTTTTTATACTAGAATTTGTCCAACAGGAGCTTGAGAAAAACGCCATTAGCAAAATGGAGCTTTCATTAAATAAAAAATGCTCGGGTGGCGATCACACGGTAATGTCATGCAGCCCTACGCAGCATTAATTGTGTTGTTGAACTGATACGGACATCTTTCAAAAACATGACATCAGAATATACAGGGCATGGTTTATCGATACTAAATATAGAGCATGTTTGCCTTGTACATATATGTCTCACATATCACCATGTGTATAATCAGGCTTTGCGCTGCCTCTTGCCAAATTGGCCAATGGCAAAAAACATATTCATTTGGCAAACATTTTGGCAAGTTAGTTTTTAATTATGGGATGTGAACTATCTAGTCATAAAACATCATCAAACGTGGGTTATTCGTTACGTGTGCCGAATTACAGACAATACAATGGGAAACCAAAGCAAGAAATCTATCAATTTGAATATAGCGCAGTCAGCAGTGTTATGTCGACAGTTACATGTAATCTTTAGTTTTCACAAAATGGTGATCCATCTTTCTGTCATAATCAAACTTTCATCAAACAGCTAATCGACCGTGGTTAAAATGTGAGTCGGAAAAAAGCGATGTTCAGTAAAATTTTCATTGAGGCTGTTGTTAGTACTTTGTAACATGATCTCAATGTACACGTAGACCGCAAAGTGTAATTATTAATTTGTTTTGACAGTTAATCGTCCCTTTGTCCATTTGATTATGGATGCATGTAGTCATTCTAACAATGCATATTAATGGTAACATTATATAGCACATATTTATGATGTCAGCTTTATATTACCAGCGAGTATAAGATGATAGGTTAATCAGCCAAATGTGAATGACGACGGATTAATTTATGGTTCGCTGATTTCAGCAGTAATACAAGGCGATATAATATGTATGCTTGATGACTGCTAGCAACATTAAACGTAGTTTCCAGGCAGGTGTCTCTTAGATATTTATTGCTACTTTGATATTTGTTAATAATACTAACTAGCTTTTCTAGTAGCTAATTTTACCCGTGTCTGTTGTTAATTTTAACAAAGATAAAAACGCGATAATTTCCCCAATTATACGCGCAATTAAATTTGGCAAATATTTTTTTAATGTGGCAAAAAATAATTGCATTTGGCAAAAATTTGGGCAAGAGAAAATTTTCGTCAAGCGCCAACCCTGTGTATAATCCATATAATATAATGGCTACCAGCATCTGACCCAAAGTTCAGCATGCAATGATTTTATGTGTATTCTACTGCAGTTATTAAATTGTAATTGTCTATATCGGGTTTTAACCATTTTATGACTGGAGCTTCATTGGTACAGCATTAAAGATCCTGTGCCAGTGCATTCTCTTATATAAGTGAGTCACCCATAGGGAGCCTTGCATATTTAAGAGAATTCACTGGCTTAAAAGGTCAAGATAAATATTGCGAGGCCAATGTATTCTCTTATATATGCGAGGCTCCCTATGATAGACTCGTTTAAATAAGAGAATGCATTGGCACAGGGTTTTCTCAAAATTTCAGGAAGCTCCAGTCATGGAAGGGTTAATATAATACACATGCTACCGGCATCTGGCTAAAGTTCTGCATGCAATGATTTTATTCATATTCTACTGCACTTATTAAATTGGAATTGTCTCAACCGATTGTCTCAACTAATATAAATCAGACTTGTTTCATTTCAGGGTATTCCTGTGCATATATTATATTTCAGACTTGTTTCAGGGTATACCCTTACATATATTATAACATTTTATCACATAATTAACCCACAAAACCAGCTTCATAATTATTGGTAAGACACACGTGTAATATTAGCGCGTACGATGACTTCGCGCCATTATTTAAATGACTTGCGTTTGCTGAAGTTTATGATTGTTGTTTTCGATAAATACTTCGCATTGCTTCGCGTTTATTTGATCATGTGATAAAAGGTATCTCAAACTCGTTCTATTTTATACGTAATTTATCAACCTCGTCCACTAAATTCTTTTTGAGCCTCTAAATCAAATTTAGTGAACTTGGTTGATAAATTCCGTATAAAATAGAAACTTATGTGAGATCCTCTATTTATGAAATTATAAATCCCCAATCTATACGAATGATGTAGGTATATCGCTGAATATCTGTTTGTTTTATGGTATATGTTTGTAAATATTATTGCATTTTATTTTTATTTGAAGAAAAATTGGAGGGGGGGGAATGATCTTTCCATCTGTCTGTCTAGCCATCTATCTATCCATCCATCCACCTAAAAATCATTTCTGTAACATGTAACTTTGGACTATTCCTCTTTAATCAAATTTATAACATACATCTAGGGCCCGGTTGATTCACTTGTTGGACATCACAATTCTGTGATGGACAACTGTTCCGCGAATCAACCAAAACTGCACAGTTTTGTGCTACAGGTCACGTGTCCGCTGTCCAAAAATAGCATCAGCTTCGTTTACGAAATTCACTTCCTGGTTTTACAAGTTGATTTTTCCAAATTAAACCAATGCAAACCATTTACTGGCACATTTAACGATGTATATCGTAAATTATATTGATAATGAACACAAAAATATAATGTTTATTTAATCATGTCCACAAATGGTCACATAGTTAGTGTGAATTTTCTGGAGGCGTAATTTCTTCAACTTATTTTCTATTTTTAGAACTGATTATTGGAATTCAGTTTCAGTAGCCCAAAACCCTTCTTATAAATTTATTAACAAACTGGTTTATTTCAGGATGTTAAATGGGTATAAACATCGTTCATATCATCGAAAAACTATTTCCAACCGGTTATTAAAGCATCAATTTAATGGGCGCAGCCATTTTGGAATTAGCCGATGACGTCACGTCACAGCTCGGCACAGATCTGCACCACCTCCCGAGGTGGTGCAGATCTGTGCTGTCCATCACAGTTCCGTCACATGTTCTGCCGTGGTTGATTGGGAAAATAAGGTGTCCATCACGGAATTGTGCTGTCCAACAAGTGAATCAACCGGGCCCCTAGCAATATTCACAGTAGTTGAATATAATTACAATAGTTTAATTTTGGCCGTATGAGGCATGCTTAAAGGTGCTCAATCCGAATTAACGCTCGCAAATTACTATTTCATTGGCTTCGGGGCAAAAAGTATTTGATTCGAGTCGAGGAACCCACCCATCAAAGCTAGGAGTGATCAGATATCGATGTTTGAAATCTATTATTTTAATTTTTTTAGTGGCCCAGTAAACAGTTTGACGAGAAGAACTTATCTGACCAGATAGCGGATGAAGATCGATAACTCTAAAATCCAGTGGCTTTTTCGTGTCAGATATTTGACAACAGGCAAATTTTCGTTGAATGTTTTGTTCAACGAAATTTTATTGTCACCCATAGGGACAATAAACCTGTTGATAAATAACAGGTTTTGGGCAATTTATACTATAGTTGACTTTGGTTAGCATTATTTTTGGGCAATTAATTGATTCTGATAACTGAAGCGGCATTTCAAAAATGTTGTTGTTGTTGGAATCTGATGATATGGGGACCATCGAATCGGATTGAGTACCTTTAATTTTGGCTGTGTGAGGCATGCTTAACTCTTTATCCAACAAAGTGGCCAAAACCGGCCAAATAAAGCTTCAACAGCCTAAAATATCTTCGGTCTGTCTCAATAGAACCATACAAATATGGATATCATTGGAATCGGCTCCTTGACCACATTGTGATAGTTACAGTTATGCCCTGTGCCAATGCATTCTCTTATATATGCGAGTCGACCATAGGTCGCCTCGCATATATAAGAGAATGCATTGGCCTAAAAAAAATATTTTTTTAACACTTTTTACCATTTTTCTTACATTCTTTAACAATTTTATAATTTTGAATGTGTTAAGCCAATGCATTCTCTTATATATGCGAGGCGACCTATGGTCGACTCGCATATATAAGAGAATGCATTGGCACAGGGCCGTTCTGTTGGGTAAAGGGTTAAGTATCCTTAGACAGGTCATATCTTAAATTCAACTCAAATATATGCCTCACCTGTTAGACCTGTCATGATTTCTCTGAATATATGCCTCACCTGTTAGACCTGTCATGATTTCTCTGAATATATGCCTCACCTGTTAGACCTGTCATGATTTCTCTGAGAAAAAACATTTCTCATTCTTGTAAATAACATTGGTTAATTTAATGATGTTTTGTACATAGTATAAATTGTTTGGATGTATTAAACTCTTTGCTACTAAATGACGATCACGATGTTGTGTTATTAGCAATTATTGACAATAGATCTCAGTTGGAGGCAATTATCAAAACTTTCCCTGGAACATCTTTAAAATTATTTTTTTAATTTGTAATACACTCTATTGAAAACACTCTAGTGTGGGACTGTGGGTGCTTGAAATGAACATTGCCTGCATGACTACATGTATATTTGTTAGCAAGACTAGTACATGTATATTTGGTAGCAAGACTAGTACATGTATATTTGGTAGCAAGACTAGTACATGTATATTTGGTAGCAAGACTAGTACATGTATATTTGGTAGCAAGACTAGTACATGTATATTTGCCACGTTTAGCAGCAAAGAGTGTGAGTTATATATATATCTGTTATCTGACCTTATAAAGTATTATGGCTGTGATTAAATTATTGCGAGACTAATCTATCTTCATTGTTTTTCAACCTAATATTTACCAATATTGGGGGGGGGTGGGGGGTAGATACCCCCATAAACCCAATGTCACCACATCACTGAATTTAGTTTCTAAGTGTGAATTGGTGATATGAAGGAAGCGACCAACTCATGCCGATGTTGTGATACTGCATAATCGATTAATAAGCTGTACAGAGAACCGAGTGCAGACATATTTGTTAGTGACAACCTTATTTCTATATGACATCAAATGATTCCCTCATTTTCTTATGTCAACAAAGCTCAATGGATTATGTGTACAAAACTAATGCTTTTATCATGCGCTGCTACATACGATAATGTCGTAGTACCCTTACCTGTCATTAAATGAAGCTCTTAAATCACCGATTAAATCATACGCTAATGGCATAGGATTGTCTGAAGGCTCGAGTTCTTAACAATCATTACTCAAAGTTGAAATAAAATACGTTCAGCAGGATAAAATATCTTCATCCCATGAATTCACGCCCAACACAAAGTGGCACTTAAGCTGTGAACAATGAAAAAAGAGGTTGCACCACTGGTTCTGGCATACTGTACCCACCATAATTCCAATTTCAAACATGGACAGAACGGAACCTAAATTTTTTTAAACAAATAAAAGAGAAAATGCGAACATTACCTCTTGGCGTTTCATTGAAAGTTATTGGTTGCAGAATTATGGTCTGAGTGAAATATTGAACAGCTACCGGCGTAACACATAATCCCCCCACCCTGGATTGAACAGCTGCTGGCATAACACATAATATCCCCCCCCCCAGATTGAACAGCTGCCGGCGTAACACATAACCCCCCCCCCCCCCGGGATTGAACAGCTGCCATTGTAACACATAACCCCCCCCCCGGATTGAACAGCTGCCATTGTAACACATAATCCCCCCCCCCAGGATTGAACAGCTGCCATTGTAACACATAATCCCCCCCTCCAGGATTGAACAGCTGCCATTGTAACACATAATCCCCCCCCCGGATTGAACAGCTGCCATTGTAACATAACCCCCCCCCCGGATTGAACAGCTGCCGCTGTAACACATAATCCCCCCCACCCCGGATTGAACATCTGCCGGCATAACACATAATCCCCCCCCCCCGGATTGAACAGCTACCTATAATTCTATGCATTATGTTATGAAACAAATAACAGGGAATTTTATTTACAGTAATTTCAGCAGGACTCAGCTGGACTCGGCTGAAGCCAATCAGAAGATACTAGTATATATAGCATATAAACTTTAATGCAAAATGTGGCTGTGACCACAGGATCAGCAGAGGGTGGTCAAAATCGCCGAACTTGTAGCAACAAACTTGCCTTACCCGCCACCCCCCCCCCCCCATTTCCAGAAATCAAAGAAAGATAACTCCAGGATGGAATTTGTGAACAATGTCATTAAACCCTGTTTAACCATTTCAGTGCCAGGTCCGATTTTTGTATCAACCCATATACCCTGTGCCAATGCATTCTCTTATATATGCGAGTCGACCATAGGTCGCCTCGCATATATAAGAGAATGCATTGGCCTAACAATTTTTCATCATTTGTTATTATTTTTTACAATTTTAATAATTTTTTCTTATATTCTTTAACAGACTTATTTTGTAGGTTTAGTGCCATTCATGGGCATCAAAATTATTACTATGAATACTTGGTGATAGTTTTGAGTTATAACATGCCCCTAAGGTTTTAACCAGTTTGTTTTTAAATTTGCTATAGCATGCTTAAGCATACCCAAAAAAAATTCAACCCAAAATTTTTATTTTTATTTTTTAGGGCCGATTTTACAGACAGTAAATGAGGGCCGATGAGATCGGCCCCTGGCACTGAAAGGGTTAAAGGCCTCGCTAACCTCCAATTCAAATTTCATTAATATCCCTTCCATGACTGGAGCTTCCTGAAATTTTACGAAAAGCCTGTGACAATGCATTCTATATATACCGGGTATGCAAGTCTCCCAAAGGGAGCCTCGAATATAAGAGAATAAATTGGCTTAACAATATTTACCTTGACAGCAAGTGAAGTCTCTTATATATCCGAGGCTCACTATGGGACACTAGCTCTAAGTATCACTAAGCAAACAAACCCATCAGATTTAGGAAATTATTTATAATAAATATATGCAAAGTAACATCTAACATGATCATTTAGTGGTCTCAATCCATTTTATCAGTCAATAAATCATGTAGACCTACTATATATTGCATTACTGCGGGGACCTACGGGAATTGAGTGACCTACGGAGACCTACGCAAATCTAGGGACCTACTGCATAACGCGTCACCGAGCTAAAAGGGTTTTAAGCTCACACAATGATCATCTGTTTTTCTCAGACAATAATTGTTTTCAAAATAGGCAGGCTGTTTTTTGTTTTTTTTTACCAACAAAATTACCCACCAGATAGTAAAAACTTTGCAGGAAGGTTTGTCATTTGTTTGCATCTGGCATTTTCGGGTACCCCCCCCCCCCCAGATTTCACTAATTTTGGTCTAAAACCGCATAAAAACCCTACTGATATCACTCATATGACTGGGAAATTATCTCTTTAGTTCAAATGACAGTTTAACCTGTTTCAGAAGATGTTTTAATTGAAAAAAATGGTTAATACAGGTAAATATGAAAAAAAAAATTCAAATACTGGCTGCCAGGCATTTCTCTACCACATACATGTACATTTGCATGCATTGGAGTTTCCAGGTCAGTGTGTGATGAGAGTATGCAAAAGGTATTTGTGGGTGGTCAAATTCTATACTGCTAAATGGAAATTCTAATCCCTCAATATGGTGGCCAAATACAGTAATCCATCAGAAGCTTATAGGTGCGCATAAAACACTGTTATTAGGCATACATGTATGCATCCCCTGCATATATATCCCGTGAGATATCATTTCCCCCCTGCAAGCTATTACATGAACTGAACGTGTGCTTTGGTATTTGGCTCGGACACATTTTAAGCACATAACATCTCTGATCGTGAACTCAATCTTGACTTTTGAGTTACTGTTGACATTATGTAGACATATCCATGACATATCAGTTGTTAAAGCGATGGTAAACACTCCAGTAGGGTGATCAAATAAAATGGTGAATAATCTTCCTCAAAGTAGTTATATTTTACAAATAGTATATCCAAATTCACAACACACACCATCATTCTTATATATTATTAATGAAATGCAGTGACTCTCGATGGTGAAATCATTTTCCTAAGTTTATCGCCGAAAGTTGCGTCCAGAATCTAGAAGTAAATATTTACATTTGAGCGTAGTTCAGACGATGTTTTCTTTGGAGTGGTACGGTCGATTTGATTCAGATTTTCGGTTATGTTAGTAGAATGCTACATTTCCCCAGTTGGCATGGTGCCTGAATACCAATTACAAGTTTCACGTACCCGAACAAGTCCATAATTTTTCTTTAAGCTTCAATTCAACTCGAGTTGACATATTTTGAAAATAAATACATATCTAGAGAGGATATTTGCCAGGCTGCAAATGGAATTATTATTTTATAAATTTCTGATATCTGCAAACCTACCTATAGGTCATTGTGCATCATTTCTAACTTTCCTGACTAGTCTGTCAACCAGCACATTATCTAGCATTATTCCATACAATGTGTTAGTCTACTGGAGCATCTTTTATGCTAAATGACAAGGAGTCACTACGCCAGACTTGTATACTTTAATTTCCGGTCACATGTTTGAGACAGCTGCTCGCTCTTTTTCCATGCACACAATGATCTAGGCTTAAAGGTCTTAGCTACAGGAGGACAAGTTTATTTATTTCAGTTTTACAATTCTCAAAGCTTCCATCAAGGGGTCTCGGGAAGGAAGTTTTTCACCTCACTGTCCCATATGCAACATGTCAGCTTAATGTAACCTCCACTAAGGCCCATATAAGGTCCCAGTAACATAAATAAGGTGTTTTTGCAGTAATAATATATTTTAAACTGTCACAAATACAAATATGGACACAAATGGTTTTTAGTAAAACATTTGATTGAGGTTGTAAAAAATGCGTTATTTGCCTCCCGGACAACCCACCCAACCCGGCATACCTTCCTGCAAATTTTGTATTGCCCCCCCCCCCCCCTGCACCAGGCAGGTTTTTATTGCCCCCCACCCCCCGGTAGGTTTTTATTACCACTTTTAATACATTTAGTTACAAATTATCAAAACTATTTGATGTGAATGACTTCATGATTAAGTGAATATACGATTTCAATGTAACAATCTGTTGGACAACCAAGCCTGAGTTTAGTGTGCCTGTCATTTGAAGAATGAGGTCCCCAGAGGGTGAATTTAGTGATGCTATCCCGCATAGCATCACTAAATTCACCCTCTGGGGACCTAATTCTACTTAGGCCTCATCTTCTCTGGAAAGTTTCTTTATTATCAAATTTCTATTGAAAATTCTTCACATAGATTCTATTTCTTTTTTAATTTAGTTTCTCTATATCCTCAAATTGGCATATACTTGTACATCCCTCCAAATCAATAATACACCATTTCAATGTACACTTTTTAAACTTTGTGTTAGCTCAATTTAGAACAGAAAGAATTAACATCTCAACAAATGAATGAACAGGAATGTCCTGCTTTATTTCACCGAATTTACCATATCACGACATCATACTTAATATCAGATATTACTGTGCAAGTTTGTTGGCCCAGGCCGTGTGTGTGTGAGGGGAATAAAACAGACAAATATAAACGTTATAATATGTTTTAGTATCTATAAGTAGCGTCATGCTTGAATACAGTAATTGATATATTAAACTTGATATGTAAATGAGGATAAATCTTTAATCGGCTGAAATAATAAAGTACTGAGTTCATAGCACTCATATCCTTTATGGAGCCCCACACAGAGAAAACAATGCACTGATGACTGTCATCTGCTTGGGTCTGTGTGAGGCTCCATACGGGAATGTTAAATAATAAAGTACTGAGTATGATAAAGAATTTGTTCACAGCACTCAAATCGAGATTCACAGGTTCAAAAATGCTCTGTCTTGTTCAACAACATTCGACAATTGAACTTCAATAACTAGATTGTTAACAGATGGAGAATATGCTACAAACATCACCATGATAGTGCCACAGGGACCTGTGGATAGTATGTAGACTGGGGGTGTCATCAAAGCATAGAGTTTAATAGCCGACGGTATTAAATCTATCAGATTGATGTCTCTAGAATTCTGATGGAAATTAGACATTGTAACTTTAATGTTGAGAAAAGGAAAATAATTGTGAATTTTAACCCACATCATTCAATACACTTGGTGTGAAATTTAACCAATATGTTATCAGGTCAGACACACCCTGAATTAAACTATTATAGATATATTTAACCATTATAGTTGAATTCGACAGTGCTAAATACCCTGTGCCAATGCATTCTCTTATATATGCGAGTCGACTATAGGTCGCCTCGCATATATAAGAGAATGCAAAACAATGTTTTATCATTTTTTATATATAAAATTTTCTTACATTCTTTAACAATTTAAAAAAAAAAAATGATAAAACATTGTTAGGACAAAGCATTCTCTTATATATGCGAGGTGACCTATGGTCACATATATAAGTGAATGCATTGGCACAGGTATTACTACTCTTCCAACTTACATAAAATAAAAAAAAACATCCAGAGTGTCAATAACCCTGCAGGGAGCCCCACACATATATAGAAGCATACAGAAGAGTGTTGTCTGCTCCTGTCTCTGTGGGATTCTCTATGGGTTATATTTAGCTATTATAGATATATTTAACTATTATATTTGAATTTGACAATGCTAAATCCACCATTTCCTTGTTTTTGTGGAAACGCACATCCCAGTGCACACCAAATAGCACTCGTAGCAACATTACAGCAAATGAACAGTCTCCCGATGATATTTGTTTTGCTTTAACCTTTGCGCTGGATTATTTGAGTTATTTGGGTTGCATTTCTAAATGACATTAACATGATCACTCAATCATAACAAAATTTAGACCAATTGAATATTTGTTGACGTGCCATCATGACGTGCCATCATGACGGATCAAGAAATGTTAGTTCATCACATTTTCACAGTTTTTTAATATTTTTTTCTGAAATATAATGTTGTATCATGTATCTTGTATCAAATTCACAAAACGGTGATATTAATATTTACCTATTATAGTTTATTAATTGTATTCAGGATGTGCCTGACCGGATTATAGTTTTTGATCACAATGAATTTATATCCGTCTTGAAGGTAAGCTGTTTAAAAAGTATTATTTGTACAGATATCAGAATGACGGTGGCATAAATAATAAATATCCCTTAAAACTAGTTATAACCAATATGAAAAACAAGGCCTATAATAACCAATATGAAAACCAGGCCTATTCTCAAGTTCTTTAATCTGTCTTTGGTTATTAGTTTTAGATTTTGATATGGTGAGAACAATTTATAAAAATAGTTATTTATTTCTTCAACAAGGTTCTATAAAATTTCAGAGCACACATTTTAAATAATCATTTGGTTCGTTAGTAAAATTCATATTCCATTTCATGAGCATTAACATTAACAATTCAATAAATACTTTCTATGTATTATGATGAAAGAATAAAGAAGTGAAGAAAAATAAACATTTATAACCCATAGAGCCCCACACAGAATGGAGCAGATGACACTATGTAGTGCATGCTTCCATCTGTGTGAGGCTCCCTGTGGGATACATACTTTCTATGTATTTTGATGAAAGAATAAAGTGAAGAAAAATAAACATTTAAAATAAACAATGAAAAAGAGGACCTATAACCAATGTATATGAAGAAGTTAAAGTTAGACGCATCATACTAAGGTGGTTTACTAATCAAGAAGTTAAAGTTAGACGCATCATACTAAGGTGAATCAATGTTGGCAGGTAAATGGTGGCATTTCCCTTCGCGAAAATAAAAATATTGTCTCAAAATAGCAATATTACGCCAAAGCCTAAACATAGTGAGTTTTAACCAAATCCTGTATCAATTTCGAATAATTGTGCATTCTGAATGTATACTTTATAGGATGTTCTGGGACCCGTGTTCTGAATGTATACTTTATAGAATGTGCATTCTGAATGTATACTTTATAGAATGGGTGCTAAGTTTTAAACGATACTTCAAATTTCTAATGTTTTCAGTGACAAACTCTAAATTAGTACGCCACCTATTGTATGTTGTCTTTGTATGTAATTATGTAATGAGAATGAGGATAATTGAATGATTTCAATAAGATACAAAACCAAAAGAAATTTAGCAGAATATACCTAATAAAAATCTTAGACTGAGTTTCCATTACACCCGTCAGTAAGCCCATCCTCGAAGATAAGCCCAGTCTGGGTTTTTTACCCTAATCAAAACATGGGGTGGTCCTCGTAGATAAGCCCACCCCCATTTCTGAGCATTTGGATGGTGAATACAATCATGTCTCTATCCTGTAGAATAGGAGAAGATATATACTCAAGCACATCTTTTATTTTTTCCAGTTGTTTTTCTTAAATAATAAAGATGTAAAGATCTTATTCTATTCTTAGTTGTTGGATCAATCAAAGAGGTATCAATTCAATAAAACCAAAGGTGTCACTTATTGTTCACACCTCTATCAGAGTAAATCCAATGGGATGTGGAGTAATGACTTGGTGTTTTAGTAGAATCCTTTGATAATGCAGGAGAGTGGCCTGTTGTGTTTTTATAAGAATCAGCTTGATTAATGTATCGAACTGTCTATCACTGTTTTTGGTTATTATCATGATTTGATCTTCTTAATAATATAAATAAAACACATTATTATCTTTATTCCATATAAAAATATGGTATTGGTATAAAACATGATGGTAGGTTGGCACCTGAAGGCTAACATAATTTTTGCACAGGGGGGGTCCTCGTGAGTAAGCCCAGTACCCACTTTTTGAGCAAAAACGTGCACGAGCCCCCCGGGCTTACTGACGGGTGTATACAGTATGTAAATTTCCCCAATTCCCCAAACACCACATAGTTATCCTTATTTAATAATCAACAAGCAACAAACAAGAAAATGAAATAATATTATGACAAGAGTCACAGAGTATAAAATCTCAAAGGGATATCAGGATATAATCAAGCCTTGAAATAGCGTGTCTGTCATTTGCAGAATGAGGTCCCCAGAGGGTGAATTTAGTGATGCTACCCCGCATAGCGGGCTAGCATCACCAAATTCACCCTCTGGGAACCTCATTCTGCAAATGACAGACACACTATTTCAAGGCTTGAATATATCTCAATATTTCTCAGCAAAATCTAGTATCTAGTGTTGAAACGAATAGGAAATTAAAGTATACTAGTCGATGGGTACTAGTTAATTAGCAGTCGACTGGTTGACACCATATCACATATAGTACGAAAAATCAAACAATGACAATCAAATATATAATTTCAGGACATTGAGTACCTGCTTGTTCGACTGCAAATGTCATCATGACTTATTTGGTTACTGATATTATTTACACCTTCTAAATACTTGCCTGTGCTTTCACATGGATAATGCTAATGTCCATATAATACATGCACTACATTCTCAACAACTCGGCCATTTCCGCTTGGAATAACCTCTTCCAAAAAGAGAAAATGTATTTGTGCAATGCTAAAATACACAGCCTTGGTAAAAGGTGATGACCTTGACTAGTTGACACATAGATGGGAATGGAGCAGAATGAATTCACTGCACGGCTGTACCAAAATTAATGAATTCACTGCACGGCTGTACCAAACTTAATGGAGCAGAATGAATTCACTGCACGGCTCTACCAAACTTAATCATGCATTAAATAGTGATCAATAGTAATAAATAGCAATAATTATTTCAAGTTCAACAGTTGTATATCCCGGTAGAATCACGTGATTGAAATAGTCCAGCAAATATGGTGTCTATTTATGGGAGAGGTTATTTCCATGTGAAAACGGAAAAATCTGAGCCACTGAGTCATAACTATAGTGTTTTCATCCGAGGCAAAAATAGAGTGATTATTCGTTATAGTGTTTTCATCCTAGGCAAAAATAGAGCAATTATTCGTTATAGTGTTTTCATCCTAGGCAAAAATAGAGTGATATTTGTCTCACAATTTTGTAGTCAGTTTGTGCAGAAATTCTAGTTAAGTTGACTAGTCATTTAATAGTTTCAACACTATCAAAATCTAACTCAGCTAGCACAGCATTAATCTAACATGCCTACAGCGTGCGGATATATGGGAAGTAATCTAACACGGAGTAAGCAGCAATAAGTACAGGATACATCACACATGGGAGGTAATCTATGTCATCAATACAACACACAGAGAGAAAGGAAATTATCACCCTTCAAACGAAAAACACCTTGTTTGAAAACTATATTTAGTCTGAACATATTCTGGCAATAAATTAACCATTTGAGTGCCACTGGCCGATCTCATCGGCCCTAATTTACGTTCTGTAAAATCGGCCCTAAAAAATTTTTTTTTTTTTTTTTTTTTTTAGTATGCTTAAGCATTCTATAGGGCATGTTATAACTCAAAACTATCACCAAGTATTCATAGTAATAATTTTGATGCCCATGAAAAACGTAAGATTCCCTGGCCCTAAACCTACAAAATAAGCCTGTTAAAGAATATAAAAAAACAATTATTAAAATTGTAAAAAATAATAACAAATGATGAAAAATTGTTAGGCCAATGCATTCTCTTATATATGCGAGGCGACCTATGGTCGACTCGCATATATAAGAGAATGCATTGGCACAGGGTATATGGGTTGATACAAAAAATCGGACCTGGCACTCAAAGGGTTAACCCACGACTGGAGCTTCCGGAAACTTTGTAAAACCCTGACTCAATGTTTTCTCTTAAATATGTGACTCTCCCATAGGCAGCCTCGATATATAAAGAGATTAAATTGGCCTAGCAATATTTACTTTGACCATGTAAACCATCACATTCTCTTATATATCCGAGGCTCCCATGGGAGACTCACATATATAAGGGAATGCACTGGCACAGGATCTTTAATGCTGCACCAGCACAGCTCCCGCCATGGAAGTGTTAATGCTGCACCAGCGCTGCTCTCGTCATGGAAGGTTAATAATTATGATTAGCAGACAGCATTCAACAGAAGTTGGTCTAAAGTTTTTGTTATCAAAGATAGCAGTATTTTTTATAAATCACTGGTATTTATGAGGATATTAATAACAATATGTATAATATAGAGTTTCCGGAAACTTTGTAAAACCCTGACTCAATGTTTTCTCTTAAATATGTGACTCTCCCATAGGCAGCCTCGATATATAAAGAGATTAAATTGGCCTAGCAATATTTACTTTGACCATGTAAACCATCACATTCTCTTATATATCCGAGGCTCCCATGGGAGACTCACATATATAAGGAAATGCACTGGCACAGGATCTTTAATGCTGCACCAGCACAGCTCCCGCCATGGAAGTGTTAATGCTGCACCAGCGCTGCTCTCGTCATGGAAGGTTAATAATTATGATTAGCAGACAGCATTCAACAGAAGTTGGTCTAAAGTTTTTGTTATCAAAGATAGCAGTATTTTTTATAAATCACTGGTATTTATGAGGATATTAATAACAATATGTATAATATAGAGTTATCATCCTTGGTGTGTATAATATAGTGTTGTCACCCGTGGTGTGGATAATTACAAATGCAGATTCAAATGTTATACGTTTTCGAGATCAACAAAAAACAGATGCGGTCTTGATGACATAGAAAAGGACCCTTAACCCTTTACCCAACAAACCGGCCAAATAAAGATTCAACAGCCTAAAATATCTTCGGTCTGTCTCAATAGAACCATACACATATGGATATCATTGGAACTGGCTCCTTGACCACATTGTGATGGTTACAGTTATGCCCTGTGCCAATGCATTCTCTTATATATGCGAGTCGACCATAGGTCGCCTCGCATATATAAGAGAATGCATTGGCCTAAAAAAAATCTTTTTTTAACACTTTTTACCATTTTTTCTTACATTCTTTAACAATTTTATAATTTTTAATGTGTTAAGCCAATGCATTCTCTTATATATGCGAGGCGACCTATGGTCGACTCGCATATATAAGAAAATGCATTGGCACAGGGCCCTTCTGTTGGGTAAAGGGTTAATTCTCATCTGATATGTACAACCCACAACATAGTTACGCTCGATAACTTCAAAAGTACAAAATAAAGTCATTCATTGCAGCTTATAAAATAACAAATTCTAGGTATGTCATATTTGGCCGTTTAAACATTGATTTCGTATGACAAAATATTTCACAATCACAAGGTTTTCCGATATATTATTGTAGAAACTGAGGTACCATTGAAATAAACTTCTAGCATATCATCAAAAATATAGAGATCACAAGACAACCATCCTTTGTACAGTAATGCCCTAATTAATCGACTCCTTAACCACAGCAGATTTATGGGTAACTTTTCAGGATTTAGTTGGAAATATGGCTTGTTGCCATTCATCGGAAAGCTCTCGGGGAGAGCTTTCCGATGAATGGCAACAAACCATATTTTCGACTAAATCCTGAAAAGTTACCCATAATTCAGCTGTGGTTAAGAAGTCGATTATTTAGGGCATTACTGTATATCGATATCACAAGACAACCATCCTTTGGACGTAAATCTGCTGATCAGAGACCAAATCTCAATAAAAACCAAAAAATCACAGCATTCATCAATTGGATACAGCATTCATCAATTGGATACAGCATTTATCGATTAGATACAGCATTCATCAATTAGATACAACAAGAATTTGCTAGCAATAGAAGCAATATCATCATGCCCGGAATGGTCGAAAATATCAAGCGATCTTCTCCTTCATCCATTTATATCATATTGTAGTGTAGCTTATATTTGGGACACCATGGCAATGCAGAGTACAATTAAGGGGGGGAACTCTAAGCTCACAGAAAAGTACAAATAGTTCTATTCTCTTCAGCCAGATGAATATCAACCTACCCTCCCTCGTCAACCGACCCTCCCTCGTCAAACTGGCTGAGAATACAGCCATATGAATATCAACCGACCCTCCCTCGTCAAACTGGCTGAGAATACAGCCATATGAATATCAACCGACCCTCCCTTGTCAAACTGGCTGAGAATACAGCCCTTTTTTAAAGCCCAGAATATAGTTAGTTTTCTTCACCACAAGAAGTTTGATATTGCTCCTAATGCCAGACAAAGGTATCAGTATTAATGTTGACAAATTTGTAGATTGGAAAAATAGATAAATTTATGGAAAACAGACACATCATAGAGACGGCACATTTATAAATAAATCTCATAAATAGAAATGTTTTATATGTCATTTTTTATATATCATCATTGAAACTCCATTATCTCATACAATTATACCATAAAGTTTTTTTCATCTGCAAAAATAGGTGGTTAATGGCAAGACATGTAATCACAGATTGTTAGTCGGGGTACGTGCATTTATCTTCAAACATTAAAATCCTAACTTCGTAATATTAATGACAAGACATGTAATCATAGATTGTTAGTCGGGGTATGTGCATTTATCTTCAAACATTATAGTCGTAACTTTGTAATATTAACCCTTTCTTTTCTATATACTCATTGATGAGTAGTTATCTTATTAACCCTTTCTTTACTATATACTCATTGATGAGTAGTTATATTATTAACCCTTTCTTTACTATATACTCATTGACGAGTAGTTCCTGCAGGAAATGTTCAGATAAAAAGTTTAACAAACGTCCTGATGTCTGAACATTTCCATCCAAAAAAATACGACTCCTTCTGCACTTTTATTAACGGTTGTGTGCCCATATTTCATGAACATCCCCTCTGATGAATAAAAGAACATTCCAATGAATACTTTTATAACTGAGTGGGAGAATCCATTTAGTAAAGAAAGGTTAAAGATGTATTCAGGATCACAGGTCAATTTAAAAATGTCATAAATGTTTATGAAATCTAATATACTTCTCAAGTTATAAGATTCTATGTATCAAATATCAAATTTGGAAAAAGTACGTTATCTCAAAGACACCATCTTGTTTGATATTAAATTTCATTTTATTTTATATAGTTTAGATCTTTTAAAGGGAGAGTAATAATCACTTTGTTAATTTAAATATAAATTCTTTGATATAAATTTCAGTGCAACAAAGCAAAACACAATGTTTAATTATAACAAAACAAGGTGTTAAATTATATTTTGTATGTTGTTGTAACTGGATGTCTGGAACCATGAATACATGTTTTTGATCGAAACACAATTTATTTCTTAAATATCAGTGAATACGGAATAATCTCATATAATAGTACTTTTAATGACTGAACTTTAAAATCTTAAATCTGATACATCTACGATGTAAAATTAGCATAAAACCTCTCATAACATTAACATACGATAGTTCATTTCTTTAATAACTGAACATAAAATCTAAAATCTCACACATCTATGATGTTAAATTAGCACAATGCAAATTTCAGAATGATCTCAATTTTAAGCTTCTAAAATTAACTTATTCGATAAGATGTACTTCTACACCAAATAGCCGAATGAGACCGGTTTACAAACTTAAACAAAATATTGTTGAAAATGAATTTATAAATGTTATGAATAGTGTTCTTAAGGCCTTTGAAGTGCATTGCAAGAAATATAAAACCTTACTTTCAGCATTCTTCATCAACAATTTCATACAATTCTCGTTCACTTTTTCAACAATTTGCACAAGTATGTACACACCTCCACTGTTTAAATACTAACCTCCACTGTATAAATACAAACCTCCGCTGAAAAAATATGGTAGTAAAAGTATGAAGCTACTACAGGCATCAAAAGCTACGAGAAATGCAAGGGGGGTAACTCTAAAGGTGGCATAATCTACATACGGATAACTTCCACCAGAGATATGTATAAATAAAATTCATCACCTATTTATAGTCAACTAGCATCTCTTCTTCAGTCCACAACTAGGCAGACTTGTAATGTATTTCATAAGGAATTATGCTTGGCAAAATTGACAAAACTTCATGTTTTCAATGTCCATTTTTAACGAAATTATGAGAATTATTCCCGTTCTTTTGTTGTCAAAAATCAGGATTCACGCTGTTGATGGCCAAATCGGCAAATTTTTTGGCCAAAAATTTTGAAGGCTATATTCAGCAACCACGTCTCACAAATCACGTTATCATAAGATCACCATACAACACTTAATTAATTCATTAACAGGTAATTAACAGGTAATCAACAGAATTGCTCAGCAGTTACTCGCCTCTGTATGAGTAACAATTTATCAAAGTCATCTGCTTACTTATCAAAACAATGATTAGCCGCTAGAAAGGTGTTCTTTTCTAACCAAGAGACAATACATAACTGCTTTATGGTTTCAAAATAAGACAATGTAGGCAAAAAAGTGCTGATAAATGTTTCCGGCTAAACCTATGTTAGTTATTACAGTTGCAATCCATGCACAATTTCATTATCACTCTAAATTTAGTGTTTATTTTTATTTTTGTTTTAGTGTCAGTTTTTCTCGATGCTCTCGTATTTTGGTTTTTAAATTTGGGCAAAGTTTCTGAAAAATGGACAAACAAAATTCAGAAAAGGCCAACAAAATTGGACAAAATAATTTTGAGGCCACATGAACCCTCAACGTTATGATAGGTGCATATGATTGGTATATCCACTTAATGAGTGGAAAACTATTCAATCAGTAGGTGCTGATGTTCATAATACTCGGTGAAATCTAGAAACTTTGTAGCTAAATACAAGCAGTTAATAAAACAGAGACGAGAGTGCTCCAATGGTAGTTGTCATGGTTACGGAGACCTCTCTCTCACTGATTGGTCCCTTTCATGGTTAACTCTAGGCAGCTGTTATTTAGACGATTGATCCATCGCTTCGTTAGATGGGTTTTATACATATCATCGCTTCAATATGCGGAGTTTATGTTCGACACCAACAACATGTGGGCCATGGATAGATGTCTG
The DNA here is from genome assembly GCA_032622095.1 of Siphonodentalium dalli. Lineage (NCBI taxonomy): Eukaryota > Metazoa > Mollusca > Scaphopoda > Gadilida > Siphonodentaliidae > Siphonodentalium > Siphonodentalium dalli. The sequence continues at coordinate 67,888 of CP136066.1, forward strand.
CTCAAGAAAGCTTAAAACTTGTCAATTCGCCAGCGGCCTACAGGTCGAAAGTCTGGCAGTATTTCGGTTTTGGGACGTACACCGTTGACGAGGATGGAAAGCCAGACAACTAAAACGATCTGCAAATTATGTTCGATGGCAACCTCTTACAAGACTGGTGTTACTGGTATTTCCGGATGTGTACGAGCATACTAAAATACTACATACTACAATACACATATAACTAAACAATTATGAAAGTCCACAGTAATACTAGAAAAACTATCATTAAAACTCAACCTGAGAGTTGTGCAAATTTGGAGTGTTGAATTGAGCTCTACATGTATTTACTTGTGGGATAAAATTTTGCGTATCGCGATATGTATCGTATCGTTAGCCCCATAACGCGATGTGTATCGTATCGTGACCAAGCATATCGTTACAGGCCTATAATGTAAGAGTAATACTTATTACATATAAAAGCCCACAATCTCAGTAGTATGCACAAATGCTGCTGAGAATTTAAAAAGATAATTCATTTGAAACAAACCTTTCATATACAATTTCTGGTTCTTCTGCTGAAGTTATAGTTTCCGGACTAGATTGTTGTGAGGAAGCAGGTGTTGATTCTTTTGATGCACAAGGTGAGCTAGTAGCAAATACTTTTGTCTTGGTGGGTGGTGGTGATATTGGAGTCTGTGGAGGTTGAGGTACTTGTGCCTTTGTGGGTGGCGATATTGGAGTCTGTGCAGGTTGGGGTGGTGAAGGCGACTTCAAGATTTCAATGTGAGTTTGGAGACGTACCTCCTGTTTTAGCGTCTTGCACAAACGCTCAATTTGTCTTTCAGTGAAATTTCCTACATACGATTCATTTTCTAAAAAGTCAAGAAGACATTTTTGTCATAAAAAAAACTCTTTTCTTGCTCAGGCACATTAGAAGTTTTATTTATCACATATTACATAGCCTATAACACCAGTGTAAAACATGCATAATATCAGCGTGTGAGATGACATCATGCCATTCTTTGAATGATTTAATAATTTTTATCAAATTTATCTCACACACATTCTATTTTATAAATCATTTTATCAACTGCGTCCAATCTATTTGATTCTCAGTAAAGTTTGAGTAAACCTGGACTTGAATTGAATGTAGGAAATTCAGTTAACTTTGTTGATAAAATCAGTATAAAATAGAAGCTTGTGTGTCATGTGAGATTGTCTATTTCTATATTATATATTAGCACCACCAAAGAACTTTTTGTGACTTACCATGTAGATACATCGTGAAAATACAAATTACAAGTAGTGATGCGGACCGGACCACCTTGGATGGTCCGGTCCACTGCCAATGTGGTCCAGTCCGGTCCGGTCCAGGCCATTCCGGTCCGGTACACATGCCTGGACCGGTCCAAAACGGTCCGGTCCACCTATAATAGGCTATATATTAATGAATTCTCTGTTTTCTCAAAGTTTTTATTCTGTATATAGTACAAACTATAAGGTTAATGAGTTATGTGCATTGCAATGAGTCCATATATGTTAAAACTTATATTGTTTGCCGATAATATGCATCACTGTCTCTTGTGGGATACACTGGGAACGATGCATGATAATTGTATTTCTAGTAATGCGAACATGCACCAATTAAATGTATTGGACAGATATATAGCTAGGGCCAGAATGTGTTATAACCAATCTAACATGTCACTCAACTGATCATATGCATGATTCGTATCATACTTATTTTCATTAAATTGAAATTTAAACGAAATAACTATACTGATGACAATTATACAAATGTGTACTAATATGACTACTACATTAATATAATTATATTGAAGTCTTGGAGATTGTGATGGCTGATTGTATAGTCCTGACAATTACAGTTATATACCTAAGTACAACTACTATTGGATTAATGTGACTGTCTTGTGTATGTACTATGTAATGTGGTTTGCAATGTTTCTTCGATTATTATAACTGTGAAAAACAATAGAATACTCGATTCGATATCCATCCAAATTGATTAGTTGATGCCATGTTACACTGTTTATGACAAATAGTTCCATACTCATTCAGTTGCATGTTTGTCGCCTTGAAAGCAGGCGGCCGGAAATCGGCAACATCAAAGCAGACGGCCGCCCACACTGGCACTTTCATTATAAGGAAAGTGACATGTACAAAGTACATCTATACATTGTTTTCATGGCATCAAGCGTTTAATAGATATTAACCACTTGAATGCGTCAATACATCGTTGCTAATTGATATGACGGCAAATATGCAATAATATTCGCGATAGTTTAGTATAACTAAGTAAAATAGTGGACCGGACCGGAGAGTACCGGACCGGCGGCAAAAAGCGGTCCGGTCCAGTCCAGAGACACCCGGTCTGGACCGGACCAGACTGGTCCAAAGCGGTCCGGTCCGCATCACTAATTACAAGTATAGAATTTTTAATGGAACACTGTAAAACTATATATATTTCAGCTACCGGTATCACATGTGACATGTAAAGGGGTAGACATGATTAATCGTATAATTGATGAACCATTGATACAGCCGGTACTCTCAGGTGCCTACTAATCATGATGGCTTAATAATAATAAATGATGGATGCCGATTTATGCTGAAAATAATAATAGTGATGGTAAAAGCTTTTGGTTTTGAGCAATTTGAATTCTTACAACATATTACAACATGCACACTGGGGAAAGAACAGCTCAGCTTGTAATTTGGTATGACAAGATCATGCAGTTATTTTCAATGGTTACTAGTACACAAATAGTGTTAATTTAAAAAACATATTATTATTCATAAATTCCCTATAATATAGATATATCAAACTACTTGAATACTTTGTGAAATTTCCTTAATACACTGAAATAACAATTTCAAAAGAATCCCAGACAAAAATATTCTTTAATTATTAATAGACAAAGCTGGACAGTTTCTACCCAGTAAATTAAGTGTGTATAACTTGCATGTACATGCACATGCTACCATTCATTCCAAATTTTGAATCAACATCTGTCAGGGGTGATGAAGCGTGATGAAGCACCACATACATCTTTCCATCATCTTTCTCATACAGATCCAAAGCATGAGAATCGGTTTCTTCACCAGGTCTGATGAGAACAGTTTCATTGGTATCCTGAACTTCATATGCTACATAATGTGTATTGATGGAAATACTCTTGAGTAACTTCCCAAACAAGAGAAAGTCTCCCCTGAATTTAATTATCTGTAAGATTTGTAGGAAAACAGGTATCTCTTCATCCTGAACCATATTGATCACAAAAACATCTTTTGTTGCACCATCAAACTGGAGCGAAGCCACTTTCCAAATAATCTCATCAAGGTCAACATCCAATACTGGTCCATAATAATTGTAAATTAGCTCCTGAAAATTTTGAGTGATGTTCCGAAATTTTATTTCATTTATTTTAGAAGTGGAAACTGGTTGTGTTAAGGCATCTGATGTGGCAAGTTCCCAACACTGACGAATTTGAAAACGAGATGAACAAGTGAAGGCGATGTTTTTGAAATTTCTTACCACACCAGATAATTGTTTGAAGCATTGATGCCGGGCCTCAAATCTCATACACCAGAGATGTTTGAGCGGCCCATACTCTGTCATAAGCCTTGGATAGTGAATCATATAATGACATTTCGGAGTAAGTCGTCCAGGATAAATAACATCAAATGTCAACAGAAAATCGGAAATCAATAGTTGCAGATATGGTGACCATTCTCGCTTGATAACTGGAGCGAATATCATCTCCATTATTTCCCTCAATAGTACATATAATGTCCATGCAGGATACTCTTTTGGCACAAAATCCCCAACTATGAGACCAAACAGTCTAATTAATACCCATTTTTCAGAAGCTTTGCCTGCGATCTGTCCTTCATCTCTAAGAATTTTCTGGTTTATCACCACAGGTTTATTTTTCTTATCATTTTTTCCAAACATAAATCCTTCCAATGACTTATTCACCTGTGTAAGGCTGACGATGCCTTCCACATGAAAACTTCTAAGAAGCAGTTTCAGGAGCAAAGGGCCCACCCCTTCAAGAATATCGTGCATGATATCTGGAGGGAAACACTGGGTTACACACAAATAAGGTAAAGAAGAAAATGGACTTTTTCCCTGAACTCCATAGACTTTTTTATTTTTCTCGTGTTGTGCAATGGATTTCAAGTGATCTTTATGAAGCACTTCATTCCTGATGACACAAGAACCTTCATGTGATGTTTTCCCTATATCTTCGTATACACACATGCAAAATCTGCAAATACGACCAGCATTGAATCCACCAGAGAACCCAGCCATCGCATGTGCAGAAAGATTGTCTGATGACACCGTCGATAATAGTGCAAACACATGATTAGTTCTGTCTTCAATATTAAGTGTTATTCCTTCAGAATAAAGTTCTCGTAAATCATCAATTAGAGGTTTCAGAATCACAGAATACCCATACTTTTTCACAAGTTGATTTTTAACAAGCAGCGCCAAATATATATTCCGCAACTGTGATCTGTATTTTGACGACACATTGCCAATGGTAAAATAAAATGCACAAAGCTTGTGTTTAGTTTTCTTCGATCCTAATGGGTTGACTACCTCGAACTCGTCACTGTACATGGATATTAGTGATGTTTTCAACCCATTTATATCACCTTGATGATAGCAATCACTTCTACTGAAAATATTTCCATCGCTGAATTGACACAATGTGTCGCTACTAGAAGCTCCATCAGTTTCAATAGTTGACAAGTTATTGAGAATGTGCTTCCCCAATGTTTCATGCTTCAAAACTACTGCAAGTGTTTTTCCAATAGGCACATAATATGCAACATCTTTTTTAGTTTCGGTATCTAAGAAATTCTCTTCTGGTTCAACTAGGTTTAGATGATCGATGCAGAATTTTCTCAGCTTGTAGTCTGATTTCATGTCCCCGAGGCACTCTGACATAATGTTCCTTGTACACAAAATTTGCTTGAGTTGTGGGTCATCTTCAAAGCGGTACCCCTTGTCAGTTAGATGAGTTTCAATCAAACTTTTAACGTTATCCGTGAAGCTGTCACCAATAAAAATACATTCATCTGCGACAGTCTCCTGCACTATTCTAGGCAATATGTGTTTTTCTCGCAATTTCAGAATGAAAAGAACCATTTGATTTGTCAGTGATTCAGTAATGTGATCCAATGAGATAGGAACTTCCTCATCAGAATCCTCATTAAACTCCATAAAGTCAACATCATTTCCACTCAGAGTTTCATCTACATTAACTTCATATGATGAGTCCTCCGTTTCACCTTCCACCCTGATTAATATATTTGAAGAACTGCTCAAATTGTCATATGTCTGTGGGCAGCCATTAATGTTGCAAACAACTTTGAAATTTGACTGGTGCTCATGCATCAACTGCAAATGCCAAAGCAACTTAACGAATGACCTTTTCCTTGCCGGACAGTAACAGCATATGAATCTTTGGGTATCTGACATCATTGAGTATGGTTTGGAAACTAACGCATTCCCTGCATGGAGTGTGGGTGTGGCTGAATGGACGTCAATCTGAAACAGACAGTTTAAGAACATCCAGACAATAATATGTACCTTTTGTGATGCAGGTGTATTCTTTGACTCAAAAGAAAAGAACAGGGCAAAATGATACATGTACATGTAACTGCCAGATATAAATTTACTAGGACCTAAATTTAACTAAAAATAGAGGAGACTACTGTATTCTTTTGGATAATTATTGGGTTTCATTGAATTTTATAGCCGAAACGGAACATTGTCCTTTCAATTGATCTCGCACCGTCAGGTTATGATGCGAAGTTCGATTAAGTTGACGTCATTGGTGCCACCGTATATAAATGATACTGACATTAAGAACTGACTGAATGGTGAAGTTGAAGATCACTCGATCTTTTTAACCATCCTGGGCGCTTTGCACCCACCTACTACCGCACAGAACTGGCTATTGTATTCCACAACATAGCCTATACTGCAGTGCGTATTTAGTCGGAACATTAAAATTTCATATTGACAACGCTCGGCACTGGTTTATTGGTGATCACGTGACTAAACGAAATCTCAAACGCTGATATTACATTTAAAACCTGTATAAATGAACATGTTTCTAATCATTATCCACCGCATGCAGCCGCATGCCTAAATATATAATTACATGCAGTGTGTTGGATATGTTTACAGTATTATTTCCCAAATAAATTGGTGTCTATGCTGGTCTATGCAGGGAAATGCGCTACACAATAGACAGTCATGGCACCAGTCATCGGTGCACACCATGTACGATGAATTTTCCGCACCATGTTATGTTTGAAAGTTTTGATATTGGGTACTGACTAGTAGACGCAACGCGACTTTTGGGCCTCAACTAGTCGACTCTGAAATTCACTAATCATTTCAACACTAACCATCAACAGATCAATGGGCATCAAATTTGGGGGAAATTTTGTTAGCAAAGCTCTTAAACACAGGAGCAAAGTTCTTAAACACAGGTTTTTTAAAATTATTTTTATTTTTTTTTGTCTCAAGGCTAACGTCACAGAAAATTTAAAGAAATCGATCATAACGCTCCATAGATTCATAGAAAAAACCATCTGAACTAGGCACAATTGTAAATATTTTACATCACGATTCAGAACAAAACTTTTGGAGATATACGAACACAATTATTTATTTCGCCATTGAAAGTCATTGCGTAGCAACCTCAAAGGTTTTTGGAAAAGTTCATGTGATTGTTTAGATATTTATGTTTTTCAGAGCCTGATATAACTACAAGCATTATTATATGAAAGCAAAAAAAAACAAATTCTGTATTTTTTTTATTTTATTTTTTAAAGGTATGGGAGGCCTTAGAAATTAGTTGTTTATTCTACTGGCTAATCACACACAAATGATATAAACGCTCTATATTTGTTCCATATATATAAGGAATTCAGCAACAAAGAACACTATGTTTACCATCATAATATAAACAAACACTAATAAAGTAACTTTTATGCTTTTGTTTACATAACAATGGTCAAAATATGGCAATAACATATTGTTTATGTGATATTTCTTATTTGTATATGAACAAAGTCTATCTACATTTTAATATTCTTTCTGTTTGTCGCAGTTTTTGACGGGTGGAAATATATTCACAGGATACCCACCGCCAAGGACTCCCGTACCTTTAAGTTTGGACTTTGAATAAAAATGTCTGTAAGGTTTGCGATTCGGGAGCGCAAGAAGAGCCCAAATTGTTTTAGCCATTACTGGTACTTAAATCAGTGCTTATACAATCTGAAAAAATAGTAAGCAGTTTGTCTTACCTCTGTTTTTTGATCAGCAAAAATTAGGTGACATAGAACAAACCGCTATTTTAGGAAGATGCAAATAAAAATGAACAAATGGAGTATAAGTGTAGTTTCAGACGACCACGATATAATCGTAAGTGGAAAGATATCCGTCGTAGGAAGTAACCAAAGATGCAGTGCGCATGCTCACGTCAAAATCGTAGGTAAAAAATAATATCAGACAGTGTTTGATTTTAGATGCGATATCGTGGCGTATCCTTGGTTACCTCCACTTGCTACGTAATCGCAGCCTATGTACATAAAAATTGTAGCTGAAATGGGTCGTAGGGTAGTCAATCACATGCTTTAGAACAACCTACGATATCATAATGCACGTGACATCGCAATCATCGGAAAAAACTATCCACGATCTCGTCGGGCCCCGATACCATCATACTAGTACCTCCACTTACAATTGTATCGCGGTCGTCTGACAGTATACTAAGAATATTACAAAAGTACATACATGCAGAACAACAGTTAGTTGTCATATATAGAGTGAAAAAGGAAATAATCCTTGTATAAAGTTAGTTTACAATAGAAAAAAAATTGCGATTTAACATGCGTCCAGATTGGCACTGGAAATGAAACTGTTGAAGTGAGTTTGCTACATTGCATTAAAATTAGCACTCTCCTGATCACACTGATATTAAGTACACTTTAAAGGTACCGGTACTCAATCCGATAAAACTCCTCTCGATTACTATTTCAATAGCTTCGGTGGTCAAAAATATATGATTCGGGTCGAGGAAGCCACCCATCAAAGCTCAGATTTATTAGATATCGATTTTAGAAATCTATTATTTTTCATTTATATCGGGAATACTTTCTGTCCCAGAAGTTTGCCGAAAAGCCGACCAAAGTACACCCAAGATTAAATTCCATTGAATAAAATGTTGCTATACGACACATTTCGGGCAATTATATACGATAGTTCACAACCGTTGGGCGTTAGCATTAATTTTGGATAATTAATCGATTCTGATAACTAAAGTGACCTTTGATAAAATGTTGTTGTTGTTGGAATCTGTTGAGATGGGCACCCTCTGATCGGATTGAATACCTTTAATAATAATATAGTCTAGACAAGTATGGAAAGCTCCTGTGTGAGATTGACGAGTCCCCATCCGAGATCGTAACGTCATAACTAATCCGTGCTTCTAATTATAGCCTGTGACTGGGATGGCGACTCGTGAGATTTTCAATTTTTGTGTTGTTGGAAATTCACATAAACAGGTCTGGCAAATGTGAGAATCAGCCCTTTTAATTCAGATTGTTTGGCTTCGGCAATCTGCTATGGCAACCCTTTATCGTGGACCAGATTGCTTCAGCAAATGGCTTCGGCATTGCCGATTGCTGTAGACAATTATGAGGGCTGGAGAATACAGCTACAATAGCTGTATTCAGCGAAAATAGCTGTATTCAGCTATATATTATACTCTCAAACCGGCTGTTTTTCAATAATAAACTAGAAGTGCTAATTTGCGCATCGAAATTAGGCTACCATATTCTCCGGCCACCCTCAACCAATTCAAAACTGACACTTGTTTTCTGACAAAGTGTTGCCATTTGTCGACACAGCAATTCTGATTTTGTGTGAAAACTTACTACGGTGGTCAATGTCAGTAAATATTCTGGGGACTATTTTCTGCGAATTAACTAACTTATAAAATAATGATCAAATTCATCGCAAACACTCGTTTATTTCTGCCCGATGCGAAACCGGTAGTGGGCATTAGAATGTTGTTCCAAAATCAACCATTTAGAATTACATTCCACTAGCGGTTTGTGAGCGATACCTGTAACTATTCATAATGGTATATACAGATATTGTGCGACATATTGCAAATATATGGCACAACATAGGGACAACTGACATGAAAATGCAATTTATATAATTTCTGAAGTATTTTAAACATGAAGTACTGGTCGTTAGCGAGTCCGAACTATTCAATCTGTTTTGGTGGAATGATATATGTGTGAAAACTTACTCAACATAACATTGTTTGTTATTTGTATTTTCGCAATTCGACATACATGTATGCGTTTCCGTATTTTTGGAGAGCCAGCTCAAGCAATGAGTGGTACTCGCTCGGTTAAACTCTGGCTAGAGATGTTCCCCTTTTTACCTGTTATAACGCACCAACCAAACTTTAGCTTTAGCAGCATCATACTGAGTGATGCTTCCGCCTTCCGGGAATGATTAAGATGTCCCATTTTCGGTGATAAATATTGTATTTAATGTATTTTCAAGGTATTCCGCATTGCATAAGGGAGTTATTAAACTGTTATGACCAACATCGACCGCCGTAGTAACTTTTCACACAATCATGTAAGCACCATTGCTGTGTCGACAAAAGGCAACACTTTGTCAGAAAACCACTTGAACTAGCGAATTTAATTTGGTTCAGCTTGACCGGAGAATATGGGAGCCTAATTAAATTAATTTCGATGCGCAAATTAGCACTTCTAGTTTATTAATATTATCGAAAAACAGCCGGTTTGAGAGTATAATATATAGCTGAATACAGCTAGGTTAGCTGAATACAGCTACTAGTATTGTAGCTGTACATTGTGTATTATCACATTTGCCAGACATGATAAATGTTGCAAGAAATGCCAAATCATTTAAGATTTGCAGTGTTACTTCCAAGACATATGATATGATATAATAATGATTGTAATTCAATTGAGTATTTGTCACTAAAAACAAGCATTCTGATTGGCCGAGAGCGGCTAACTTTCGTTTTCGATTCACCGACATCGGCCGCTTCAGCGTGCATCAAATCTGAATGTAGCACGGTCAAATTTCATCGGCGCAGAACGAGTAGCGAAACGAGCACACCCGCGCGTTGTTGTCTATAGATACCGTTCATCGGCCGCTTCAGCGTGCATCAAATCTGAATGTGGCACGGTACAATTTCATCGGCGCAGAACGGAGTAGCGAAACGTCGAGCCAACCCGCCCCACAGCCACAGGAAATGGTTACTGAGCAGTGTTCCGAGTAACGCAATGAACAAACCCAATGATTTGTGCACGGTGACAACGGCAAAATGAAAGTCTCGATTCGTGTCATGAAAATGCTACTGCTAGATTGAATTACAATGGAGATAAACGTACCCTGTTTCGTTGTACAACTACAAGCCGGCTTGTTCACAAACTGTTTTCATGCTCGAATCCCAGAATGTACAACGCAACAGGGTATGTTTATCTCCTAAATATATAATATACTCTATCTAGTTGATTGAGTGCAAGAAATATTTTTACAATTGATACATTGTTATGCTGAAATACGACATAAATTTTAAATCTAGTTGTGGTAGCGGAGTTAGTCTGACCAGACGTGGTAATATGGCTATGGCCATGACACAAAGATCAAATGGATCTATATCGGAGTCCGATTGACTCTGAAATTGGCCAGCCTGAGCTTTCCATACTTGTCTATATATTATTATTATAATTATTATTATTATTGAAGCAATGGTGACCTGGTGACGGTGTGTGTGTATTTATTTATCATTTGATTTTGATACTGTGAATGTGATAAATTGATGATAATAATCACAGAAGTTGGAATCACTGACTGTTATGCTATTTTTTTTAGTCACTACTAGTATATACCTAGAAATCCAAAACAATCTAAAAAAATAGCATAACAGTCAGTGATTCCAACTTCTGTGATAATAATTTCCAACAACTGTCTGACAACTGTGGTCTTAGATACTAACCTCTAAATGTCGATTTTAGCTCAGACAATCCCGCGTCGTCCAGCCATTTCTCAACATCATCTTCCGTCCAACGTTTAACAGAGTCATTGTTGTTGTTGTCGTTGGAAGCGTCCATATTTCTTTGTCTTAGACTTAATTCTTTGATTAAAAATGGCTACTCTACAAAATTGAAACGTGTTCTGCGAATATGCCTCTGGCGGAAGCGTCTGTCAAATAACAGGGGGCATAATTTTGTTTATCCCGAATGCGATATAAGTTCCACGCTATAGGCACTATCTACGATATAGCTACTATATCACCCCAATAACCAATATGTGTTACATAGATAGGCACTATAGCTACGATAGGCACTATATAGTCGCTATAAGGACCCCGATTTCTGTGAGTGTATCACGATAACAAATTGTATGCATGGGAACTTTGAACACAATTCCAACCGATGTACCATATATATATACATAACTGTTATATACTCTACGTAAAGAGCGTTCACCATGTCATATGTATAGGTTTGTAATTGAATTACTTACTAACAACAGCCCTATTTATCAATTATCATGACAAGTGTAAGATGGACATGTTGTCGTGTGATGTGTGGATGCTTGCTGCATGTTTGGCCTTTGACCCGGGGCTGCTGTGTTGCATGAGGATTTGTTTATTTATTATTTATTTTAATACGGACTTATGGTTGCCGATGATCAAACAACGGGACCTCCCTTGATCAAGTAAACGAAATAACCTGTCACGATAGTGTGGATAATTCGATAATTTAAAATTTTCAGTGTTGGTATCTTTTAATAAGTATATAAATATTATGGTTTACATATTTATACAAAGACGGGGGCTCCGGACCCCAGAGTGTCAAGCATATAAACAAGTGCGTGTGCATGTATTTGTATAGCGTTGGTTGTTATAAATATTGCGGACTCCAACGGTCCAGCTCCAGCCGCGCATACAATCAATTCCTTGACACATAAAAGTCGCTAATACATATTTAATATAATGTCGGATAACGTTTTGTGGCCGACATTCCGTGTCTGCCGTTTGTTCAGTCCGCCCGTCCGTCCGTGTTCGTCTGTTTTCCGCAAGAGATTTTTATGTCTCACCTGGATGCCATAATTTGTGTATACCGATATTTAATATGTAAAATTCGCATATATGATAGCGCGGAAATATTTAAAATGTAGCAATTTATACGCGCGATGCGATCTCGTTGGATTCAGATACCACCCGATAACAACAAGGGCATAGTTATAAACTAGACTTTTCCATCACTTATTAACTAGAAATTCTATAAACTAGTCTACCTGTTACTACTTTGAGGAACTTTACTACCTGTTACTACTTTGAGGAACTTTACTACCTGTTATTATTTTTAACAAGCACACTGCCTATATGGCATTATTAATATGTATAGACTTTAACACATTTATTAATATAATATACAAACAATTTATTATCTTATGTTAGTATCACATCCTAGTGTTGAGTTTCGGGGTTGCTTTGGACTATATACAGCCCCACTATATATATGTTATTTGATATTATAAATATATATATAATTACATTACTTGGTGGCTGACAAAACTTTGTGTCATAGATACACCACAAACTGATTTATGTTGGGTACCAGATAAGAATTTAAGGTTTATGGCCATGCGCCTTGCTGGTTGAAGCACCGGGGCCGCCTCCGTAGTAATATTGGATACCAGGGTCCCCTCCATAAGATTGTACACGACTTACTAATTATATCACCCGGGTCCTTCCATAAGAATACCATGCACCTTACCGGTTGAGGCACCGGGATCCAACCCGTAAGAGGGTCATACACGTTGATGACTGGGACATCGGGGTTTCCGCGTGGGAGTTCGTGCACCTTGCTGACTGGGTCATCGAGGTCCCCTCCATTTAGTACCATGTGCCTTACTTACTGAGTCATCGGGACGGGAACTTAAAATATTGCCAAGCATAGTGTTGTGTAGAGGAGACATTGCAACATATATAGCCCGTGTATTATGTATCCAGCAGTATTGCGTGAACGATTCTTTTGACAAATATGTTTTAAGCCGTTTTTTGCTCTTATCCTCATTTGACTTTTCCAAAAGGCCTCTGGTCTACCTGCCGGCATCTCACTTTGACTTGTTTTTGTCATTCTGGTGTGCCAGGTTTGGTGTTCACTACGTCTGGACAACGTGTTACCTGGTCAGATCCCACTTAGCAAATATTGCTTACACATAAAAACATGATAACTATAGAACGGAAAACCCAAACAAAGCCTTAGAACACTCCTCTGAAATTATTCATAATAACTATAGAACCAACGGAAAACCCGAACAAAGCTATAGAACACTCATCTGAATGTACTCATAATAACTATAGAACGGAAAACCCGAACAAAGCGATTGAACACTCCTCCGAGCGTCCTTATAGTAACTATAGAACGGAAAACCCGAACAAAGCGATAGAACACTCCCCTGAATGTACTCATAATAATTATAGAACGTAAAACCCGAAAAAAGCGATAGAACACTCCTCTGAATGTACTCATAATAACTATAGAACGGAAAACCCAAACAAAGCCATAGAACACTCCTCTGAAATTATTCATAATAACTATAGAATGGAAAACCCGAACAAAGCGATAGAACACTCCCCTGATTGTACTCATAATAACTATAGAACGGAAAACACGAACAAAGCGATAGAACACTCCTCTGAATGTCCTCATAATAACTATAGAACCAACGGAAAACCCGAAAAAAGCGATAGAACACTCCTCTGAATGTCCTCATAATAACTATAGAACGGAAAACCCGAACAAAGCGACAGAACACTCCTCTGATTGTACTCATAATAACTATAGAATGGAAAACACGAACAAAGCGATATAACACTCCCCTGATTGTACTCATAATAACTATAGAACGTAAAACCCGAAAAAAGCGAAGGAACACTCCCCTGAATGTCCTCATAATAACTCTAGAATAGAAAACCCGAACTAAAGAATATATCACTCCTCTGAATGTACTCATAATAACTATAAAACGGAAAACCCAAACAAAGCGATTGAACACTCTCCTCAATGTCATCATGATAACTATAGAACGGAAAACCCAAACAAAGCCATAGAACACTCCTCTGAAATTATTCATAATAACTATAGAATGGAAAACCCGAACAAAGCGATAGAACACTCCCCTGATTGTACTCATAATAACTATAGAACGGAAAACACGAACAAAACGATAGAACACTCCTCTGAATGTCCTCATAATAACTATAGAATCAACGGAAAACCCGAAAAAAGCGATAGAACACTCCTCTGAATGTCCTCATAATAACTATAGAACGGAAAACCCGAACAAAGCGACAGAACACTCCTCTGATTGTACTCATAATAACTATAGAATGGAAAACCCGAACAAAGCGATAGAACACTCCCCTGATTGTACTCATAATAACTCTAGAATGGAAAACCCGACCAAAGCGATAGAACACTCCTCTGAATGTCCTCATAATAACTCTAGAATAGAAAACCCGAACTAAAGAATATAACACTCCTCTGCATGTCCTCATAATAACTATAGAACGGAAAACCCGACCAAAGCGATGGAACACTCCACTGACTGTACTCATAATAACTATAGAACGGAAAACACGATCAAAGCGATAGAACACTCCTCTGAATGTCCTCATAATAACTATAAAACGGAAAACCCGAACAAAACAACAGAACACTCCTCAGAATGTACTCATATTAACTCTAGAATAGAAAATCCGAACTAAATAATGTAACACTCCTCTGAATGTCCTCATAATAACTCTAGAATGGAAAACCCGACCAAAGCGATAGAACACTCCTCTGAATGTCCTCATAATAACTCTAGATTGGAAAACCCGAACTAAACAATTTAACACTCCACTGAATGTCCTCATAATAACTATAGAACAGAAAACCCGAACAAAGCGATAGAACATTCCTCTGAATGTCCTCATAATAACTCTAGAATGGAAAACCCGACCAAAGCGATAGAACACTCCTCTGAATGTCCTCATAATAACTCTAGAATGGAAAACCCGAACTAAACAATTTAACACTCCACTGAATGTCCTCATAATAACTATAGAATGGAAAACCCGACCAAAGCGATATAACACTCCTCTGAATGTCCTCATAATAACTATCGAATGGAAAACCCGAACAAAGCTATAGAACACTCCACTGAATGTACTCATAATAACTCTAGAATGGAAAACCCGAACAAAACAATAAAACACGCCTCTGAATGTACTCATAATAAATATAGAATGAAAAACCCGAACAAAGCGATAGAACACTCCTCTGAATGTACTCATAATAACTATAGAACGGAAAACCCGAACAAAGCGATAGAACACTCCACTGAATGTACTCATAATAACTATAGAATGGAAAACCCGAACAAAACAATGGAACACTCCTCTGAATGTCCTCATAATAACACTAGAATGGAAAACCCGATCAAAATAATGGAACCCTCCTCTGAATGTCCTCATAATAACTCAGGAATGGAAAACCCGATCAAAATAATGGAACACTCCTATGAATGTCCTCATAATAACTCTAGAATGGAAACCCCGAAAAAAACAATGGAACACTCCTCTGAATGTCCTCATAATAACTCTAGAACGGAAAACCGAACAAAACAATGGAACTCTCCTCTGAATGTCCTCATAATAACTCTAGAATGGAAAACCCTATCAAAACAATGGAACACTCCTCTGAATGTGTTCATAATAGCTCTAGAATGGAAAACCCGAACAAAACAATGGAACACTCTTCTGAATGTCCTCAATATAACTATAGAACGAAAAACCCGAATAAAGCGATAGAACACTCCTCTGAATGTCCTCATAATAAATCTAGAATAGAAAACCCGAACAAAGCGATAGAACACTCCTCCTTTGAATGTCCTCATAATAACTATAAAACGGAAAACACGAACAAAACAATGGCAACTCCTCTGAATGTCCTCGTAATAACTCTAGAACGGAAAACCCGAACAAAGCGATAGAACACTCTTCTGTGTGTCCTCATAATAACTATAGAACGGAAAACACAAACAAAGCGATAGAACACTCCTCTGTATGTACTCATAATAACTCTAGAATAGAAAACCCGAACAAAGCGATAGCACACTCCTCTGAATGTACTCATAATAACTCTAGAATTGAAACCGATAACAAAGCGATAGAACACTCCTCTGAATGTCCTCATAATAACTATAGAACGGAAAACCTGAACAAAGAGATAGAACACTCCTCCTCTGAATGTCCTCATAATAACTATAGAACGGAAAACAAAGCGAAAGAACACTCATCTGAATGTCCTCATAATAACTATAAAACGGAAAACACGAACAAAACAATGGCAACTCCTCTGAATGTCCTCGTAATAACTCTAGAACGGAAAACCCGAACATAACAATGGAACACTCCTCTGAATGTTCTCATAATAACTCTAGAACGGAAAACCGGAACAAAGCGATAGAACACTCATCTGAATGTCCTCATAATAACTATAGAATGGAAAACACATACAAAGCGATAGAACACTCCTCTGAATGTCCTCATAATAACTCTAGAATGGAAAACCCGAACAAAGCGATTGAACACTCCTCTGAATGTGCTCATAATAACTATAGAACGGAAAACACAAACAAAGCGATAGAACACTCCTCTGAATGTCCTCATAATAACTCTAGAATGGAAAACCCGAACAAAGCGATAGAACACTACTCTAAATGTACTCATAATAACTATAGAACTGAAACCCCGAACATAACAATGGAACACTCTTCTGAATGTCCTCATACTAACTGTAAAACGGAAAACTCGAACAAAGCGATAGAACACTCTTCTGTGTGTCCTCATAATAACTATAGAACGGAAAACACAAACAAAGCGATAGAACACTCCTCTGAATGTCCTCATAATAACTCTAGAATGGAAAACCCGAACAAAGCGATAGAACACTACTCTAAATGTACTCATAATAACTATAGAAAGGAAAACCCGAACAAAACAATGGAACACTCCCCTGAATGTCTTCATAATAACTATAGAATGGAAAACCCGAACAAAACAATGGAACACTCCCCTGAATGTCCTCATAATAACTATAGAATGGAAAACCCGAACAAAACAATGGAACACTCCCCTGAATGTCCTCATAATAACTATAGAATGGAAAACCCGAACAAAACAATAGAACACTCTTCTGAATGTACTCATAATAACTCTAAAACGGAAAACCCGAACAAAGCGATAGAACACTCCTCTGAATGTACTATACAAACTGAATATTTAATAAATACAGAGAAATTATAAAAGAGCTTTGGCACATTCTCTCGGGTTTTGAATCTGTTGACTAAATACACAGAACGACACGATGTGTAAATGAGTTTGTCGATACGGCACGAGTGGTGTTGCGGAAGGATAGAACGAGAGGCGCTTGCGCTTCGAGTTCTATCCCTCCGCAACAGCACGAGTGCCGTATCGACAAACCCATTTACACATCGTGTCGTTCTGTGTTTATTACACGCTTCGCGTCCTAGAATCCGTGCATTAAAAATACATGATTAGAATGTTTATTTAGGCTCATACAGGGCGTGTTTGCCATGTGTGATGATTTTTTTATTTAAATAGTTCCAGTTTCGTGGTTGAGGCGAACGTCATTTACGTCATTTTACGTCAACGAGATGCGTATGGAACGTACGTTGCATACGGATTTGTGAATATGGAACGGCAATAACACTGTACTTCTAGGAACAAGCGTGTAATAAACAAGATTATAACCTACTCGGATTCCACAATCGTCAGATAAGTATTGGCGTAACATGACATATTGATTGATCAGAAATTTACGACCTCTGACTTCAATAGCCACACCGATAGCACCCAATTGCGATGCCTACCTCATTATAATCTCATGTAACGAAATAGCCTGGACATCATGCCGGGTACAGCTCTAATTCAAAGAAAGTGAATACAGAGACCATATTGCCCCTGGACGCTCCAGACCACTCCTTTTCCTCGAGGAAAATGCCGGTAATGCGAACAAACCATGCCAGGCAGAGAACGAAATACGAGGTAAATCTAAATTAATACTGTGCCACAGGCACTGGATACATGAAAATTGTGACATTAAATCACGTAGGGTGCAAACGACATCTACAAAACGCACACACATGCACTGATTGGGACCATGCAAATGGTACCGTAAATCCTCTTCTAATAAGAAAGAGAGAAATTACGGGAAAAAAGCTAAAAACAAAAACAAAATGAGTACATACATATATAATGTAAATACCAATTCAATATAAGGCCGTGCTACTGACGAAGACTCAACCTTCATAGTTCTACATGCTAGTTATGTGAAAATAGAGTCGAAACATTGCGGTCAACTTTGTGGCTTAAAGCCAACATATAGCGTGTGGTGGTGCGCTTAATTTTCACGCATTGTAAGACGCTACATACATCGACTAAAACCTCTGAAGGAAACTAAGGTGTTGAGTATATAATCACATTTTCACTATACAAAAAAGAAAACAAAATCTGCGTGATTCCAGATAAGTAAACAATCACGAACGACCCTGCAATGGGCCGCAGATTCAAAAGCAAATTACGCACAAAAAGCATCAGCAAAAAATGCGAAAAAATGAGGGAAAAAAGCATGCTGTTTAAAAGCTTTGAAACAAAACTCAACGTAGCAAAATCATTCATCAAAAATCTGTCTAGCAAAAGACTAACAAATGATGAAATCATGCTATTAAGATATGGATTAAAATTCATCCCATCTCAGAGAGTGAGTAAACGCCTAATAATGAGCGACTTCAGAAAGTTTGAAAGAGCTATGCGTATTAAATGCACCCTAAAGAATAAAAGGTCTGATGAACAAAAAATCGTATTCAAAAACAAATCCCACTATAGCCCACCATTGTGTGGCAATACACTGGAAGACTATTTGTACGAATGCAAACTGAACATATCAGACCACAAAATCAGATACAAAGATAATCTCTCACCCGAGCATCGGAAAGCCATATATAACTTGAAAGGTAACGCTGATATAATGATACTTAAAGCAGACAAAAACAATACAACTGTCATACTTGTCACCAACGAGTATATAGCTGAAGGCCTCAGACAACTCAATGACGGAATACACTATGTTGAAATACCACAAATAGATATAAAATATACACTAATAAAGGTACACAGCCTGATACACAAGATGCACCTAAATGTCTCAATAAACAACAATACACGTGCATATCTATTTAACAGAGATGACAAAATCAGTGTCCCGCACATAATATTTACCTTGACCTTCGAAACCATGCATTCTCTTATATATGCGAGTCAGGGAGCCCCACATATATACGATAATGCATTGGCCTAACAATATTTACCTTCCACTTGTAAGCCAGTGCATTCTCTTATATATGTAAGGTCCCTATTATTATAGTATGCAAGGAAATACATTCAGTGTTTTCTTTCTCTTGTTAATCCTTGTTTTGTGCTACTAGGGGAGTGGGTGTCAAAACATTGCAAAAATGGAAAATAATTTGGGTGTTACGGGTTGGGTCCCAAAAAATGGTCAAAAGCCGAAAATGATAAAACGTGACACGTACCTGCAATTTTGTTCTGACACTGCCATTATTAGATATATTTTTTTTCCTATCAATTTGTTAAAGTAAAACTAATTCTAGATTGAAAACAGATATTCACAGTCCTGATGATATAGTTCAAATAATTATGAATTGATTCTGACATAATATTACCTTCGTGACAGCTGCTACATACTTTAGCCTTTATATAGTCCATATATGGCAGCTTGGATTTAAACTCACAACATGTAGAACACAATACCTGTAAAACATAACATGAAAAATACCAGACATATATATCTTACAGTCAGACGACTATCAAATCAGTCATTTTACGAAATGACTGAATCTAGTAATGTCATTTTAATTCTGTTTACATTCACGTCACTTGGGTGGCCTTTAATTTCTGTTATCGTTTTTTTAAAACATACTAAAAACCGTAGAAAATTTAAATTTGTGGGAAATCCCGAATAGACTTGGCTGGTTGACAGCAGCTGAATTATATTGGGGAAGAATAATTGGCTGGTTATCGATTAGACTTGTCGGTTAGTTGGATATTTTTATGGTAGACAGAATGTAAATTATAGACTCCTCCTTGGCTATATACTCAATGACAGGGGATGCAACTCTTCTGATCTAGGAAACTATGAGTATGTCTATATTGTTTTTCGCGAGACACACACCCTTGGACGAGAAGGGATGAAAGCACCTCCTCGCTGGTGGGGGATTGCCTCCCTATCTACTCCTCTCCCCTCCCAGTCCACTCTGCTTACCTCCCTATCCACTCCCTCCCGACCTCCCGCACGGTCATATCACCCCGCCCGCATCAACGTCAAAAGTTATCCAACATCCCTTGTATATACAGTGCTACTTTTTTTCTCCACTGAGTTCGTTGTCTTATATGGACTTCGCGTGTGAAAGCAACTCCTTGTGTTGGGGGTTTATTCCCTATCTACTCCTCTTCACTCACAATCCACTCTGTTTCCCTCACTCTTCACTCCTCCGGACCTCCCCACGGTTTATATCCCCCGTCCGCATTAACGTCTATTGTTATCCAAAATCCCGTTGTATACGGTGTTATGTTTTCCCACTGGGTTCGTTATTGTCTTATATGACCTGCGCGTTCCACGGCCGGGATCTGAGTATCCACACATGTCTATGGAATGCAGAATGGGTAAGCTGTGAAACGTAACATACTACTAGTGCTTGGCATAATTTCGTGTTGCAAAATTATACAGTATGTAGTTCCAGCCCTTGAAACTATGAGAAATACCCATCGGCAAATTTAATGTAGTGGCATGTTAGATGCCACATCTTACCACGCCATTGCTTATTTCCATTGGCATGGCCACATTAGAGGACTGTTCGGTCACCTACAATTGTATACGCTCATAAATGCAACAAAAGGACACTGATTGCCAGAAAAGACAAGTATGGAAAGCTCCTTTGTGAGATTGACGATCCGCCAGACGTGATTGCTACTTCATAACCTACCCATACTGGTAGCCTGTGACTGGGTTGTCCATTTTTTTTAATTTGGTGATTTTGGGGAATTCAAAGGGATTTAATAACATCCTAAAAACGGGTCAATCATTTCGGATTGTCAGTGTCACGGCTCGGCTTCCAATATTTACACTTACTCCACAGGGGCTTGTCGTTAAGAAAACAAGTATAAATACAAATAGAACTAAATGCACTTGTAAAGCATTATTTATATGAATGGCTATGAGTTTGTTGAGAGTGGCATGCTTATTTTAAATTTTGATTATTTTATTTACAATTTTGCTCGTTTTCTTAAGGGCAACCCATTGCTGCTGCATATTTCGTGCCATGGCAGTTTCATATCGAGATGAACGATTCATATCATTGAGTATACCAGCATTATTATTTTGTTTAAATAACTTTGACATCATAACTTGTTTTTCTCCACAGTTTGTCATCATGTAACATTAAATCATACGGCGTCAGCATCCAGATTCGAACATTTCATTCACTATATCCATCGAAAATTCTCAATACAGCATCCAAAGTACAGAGCTGGCACAACACCATGATATTTATATGATTATTCAGTTCGGTGTTGTTGAGAGAAGTAGATTTGTAAAGCAATTTGAAGTCGCCATTAACAAAACATGGCAAACATGTGTACTTGTTTGTGTATCCAAGTGGTCTAACAATGTTACAGTTTTGTATGGAAGATAATTATGTCGCTTGAATGGCGGCCTGCGTTTAACAGATCACAAATAGCGATATCGATACTTCCAAAATATCAGTTTGTCAATATGCGAATGATATGAGTTATGTAACTTGTAATATCATTTCAATATGAAACATCATTATCACAAATGCCAAATTAAGCGTGGGTTGCATTTCCCTTTAATTATACGAGTTGACTAAAAGTATCAGGCAGTGATAATAACAATAAACTAGTTGTTTCATGAAATACCTGCAAGGTTTAGTCGCATGAAATGACTGAATTCACAAGCTGACTACTTTATACACACACCATGGCTTAAACAGACAAAATGCGAGTTTATTTCAATATTTTGAACTTGTATTTGAGTAGTTTATACCCTCTTGAATACACTCTGTGAATAGCATTGGTATTTGCTAAACGCCATAATGAACAGTAATCCTTTATACCACAACATCAGCTGGTCTATAATTATTTAACAGTTGTTTGGTTAAGGTTATGCAGATATGACCAAATAGTTTGAAGAAACATTCTATGACGCACGTAACCTTAATCGAAACAAGATTTGTTTCTTATAATTAAATCTGTCATTTCACAGGAGAACCGCCATAAGTAGAAGGTTGAAGTAAAATGAGTGTAAAACTTTGAGATTCTTTCTGATGAAAATAAATAAAGTTGAAACTGACAGTGAGCTGTCAATCATTCAGTTATCGATCGATCAAGTGTCGTTATAAATTCGTTGCTTTTGATTGGATACTGATCAGTCGGTCCGCACTTATTGCTCCACTGTGGCAGCACCTGGGCCCCTGTTCTAGAAATATTTCGGCTGTGACGGGACATATTAGTTTCAGAAACTTCATTTCTTTGCAAATGTTAGCACGATCGTGTCATGTTGATTTTAAAGGGTACTTATGCACTGAAGTACTGATGATTAATTAGCAGTAAAGTTATTGGCTGGATTTTCATAGTTGACTGATTTAGGTTATGACATGATCGATTAAACATTGAATTTCCATTTTAAATCACAGGAAGTGTCAAAACAGTTGTCATTACATTACATGGTATAGGCGTGATCACTTGACGCTGCTGTTATTTGTGTAGCGGGAAAGTAATGAAAACATTCAGATTATCAAGAAATAACCTTAAGTGCGTGGCAGCCAATTGTTTTACAATATTCCGTGGATTGACAGCTTACTAGTATGCTTGAATTATAAGTTTATTTCAATTAGTTTAATTCATTTCTGCCAACTGTGTTTTCTAACTATGACTGGAATAATAGCTAAATTCTGAAGCAAAAATATGCAATCCATTTAAGACATCTTACTGTTCCACAGCTCTGGCAGTTATGACGTCGCTTAGTGAATTTGGTAAATTTGGCTACACACTTCATACAGGCCGGTACATAGACGTCTGGATGCTGCATATATCTGCGAACTGCTGCTCGCGCCATATCAACTGATGGTGACGGCTGTATCTCTCCTGATGCTGCACCAGCTTCATCTGTTACTGATCCTATTAAAATGCACAATTCAAATGCTTACCGAGAGACCGATCATGATTGCCAGATGTTTAACCCATACCTGTGTGGAGGTGGTAACCCAGTAGTTAGAGTGTTGGATTTTCGGAATCGGAACATTCATAAGGGAACAGGAAGATTCGGTCGCGTGAGTAGTATTGGCTGCCACTCTGGCCCACCCTTCGCTGTCTGCCACTCTGGCCCATGGGCCAGAGTGGCAGTCCCAGGATTTTTTTTTATTTTTCTTGCCCACCCCCCTCGCTCGATGCCACTCTGCCCATGGGCCAGAGTGGCATCGAGCGAGGGGGTGGACCAAAAGCCAAAAATAAACAAAATCCTGGGACTGCCACTCTGACCCATGTGCCAGAGTGGCAGACAGCGAGGAGTGGGCCAGAGTGACGGCCCAGGCTCGGTCTAGAGGTTGTGTTAGATTCCAAAGAGTAAGGTGCGCGCTTCGAAGGGTTTTATTTTGACTGAAAAGAGCACAATTTACCAATGTATCGATTTTTTTCTCGGATTCTAATGCCAGTGTGGTAAGCGAAGGGCGCTCCCCTTCGCTCTACACATTGAACTTAGAATAATACCGAGAAAAAATAGATGTGTTGGTAAATTATGCTACTTTACCAGTGCATTTTAACAAAAGCGAAAGTATTCGAATAAATTCGAAGACGCTAGCGCTGTGAAAATGTGCATGTAAGAGTCATCTGATAGCAGGTTTTGGGTGGCCCTGAAAGGGGCCGTTTTACGTTAGATCACAAGAAAAGTGATTAAGGGGTCTTTAGGAACTCAAATCCATCCTCTTGATCCAACTCCCGAAACACAAGCGAACCCTCGATGAGAGGTGGAAATATACCTTGCGGTATACTCACACCCTTCAATGGAGGTACGTCTTATCTGTACTCCGGATCCTTCTTCTGTCTCCAAAACACAAGCTTTCTCTGCAGAAGGGTTGCCGCCACCGTAAGCAAGACACCTGTTGTCCCAAGCCATTCGATGTTCTCTGTCTCCTGTCCACTGAACAGTGTAGGATTGCGAGCCCAAGTTGCATTGACAAAAGTGAATAGTTCAAAGAACTTTTCACCTGTACCATACACTGCCCAGGAAAGGGTCTCCCACACCGCAATGTCCCTCGGGGCAGATACACGGATGGCTCTGACATAAGATCCAAGATCAGTTTTAGGGTATTCCATTGTGGAGAAAATTATATACTCTAAATGGGGATTTGTTATATGTAAAACGCGCGGACGTCATTGGCACCGTCATTGTGTTTTTCTACCAAATTTCCGAACGTCATTTCAAATGTGTTTCTTTTTTGGTGAATTAAGATCTTCATCGACATTGCCGAAGACGATCATTCAAACAGACACTGTTTTTCAATAACATAACTTTTATTTTTGAATTAAGAATCAACATATTTACAACTGATCATGAAATTATCATATTTACAATCAATAATTGGTAATGCAATGAACATAATTTACATTTGGTAACTCATTTCATCATTAACAATCAACATATTTACAAAATGATTATGATTTTAACATGTTTAAACAATTGGTAATGAACACATTTTATCAACACTGAAATTCACAGTACGTCTTACAAGTTTGTGAAATACATGTTTTGGGTAATGTTTCTGATTCTTTTCGTAAGGGCTCATAGTTTCTATGAAACCAATCAAATACTTTTCAATCATTTTTGAAGTAGTCACCATCAAAATTCATTTCAACTAATACTTTTATACCATATCCGCTTTTCAAGAAATGTAAACCAAATATGCAGTAGATACCACACACGTTTGACCGTGATGTTGAAACCGCCCAACGTTTATTTTACATTCGATCGAATTTCTTTGAATAAATGATTTGATAAATTTATCAATAACTGGTATCCCAAACGAATCGAAATATGTTGCAATGTTCCCATTGAAGAAAATTGCAACCCAGTGTTCTCCTGACTTTTCTGACGTATGTGTATTTACTATGTATGCTTTTACATGATGAGGTTTCTCGTGTGGTAACTGATCTTTTGCACACACGACACCATACAATGAACAGAGGTAGGATGATTTGTCTAGTATATGCTGAAGTTCGCTAGTGTTCATCTTCGTAGTTTTTTTTTACTTTTTCACACCACAAGTCAACAAAAACCGAATTAAATTGGATACAGTTTGCATGAACAACTTCCTTTATATCTTTCCAAAGTTTGAATGCCTCAAATTTCTCTTGTGGTGTAACTGATTCTATTTCTGGATACCATTGTTCCATAACTCGGTAGATGTTCAATTTAAGTAGTGCTATATCAATGAACATATCTACCCATTGTATAGGTGGTGTCCAAAGACAAAGTAAATGTCGTGTCTGACTTGGATGATCTATTTTACATCCTTCACAATTGAGTGTCACTTCTTTTGAAATTTGATTTTGTATTTCATGAACGAAACATTTCTCGAAAGTTTTCCGAACTTTGTCAAGGATAGAAACATATGGAATGAAATCGAGTCCTCCAACTTCCAGTCTCCATTTTTCCTCCAAATGCAATCCATCCATGTCTTTAATAATCTGTTATTATTTCTCGCAAACTGTTTATTTCAATTTGATTATCGAACTCAGCATAGACTATCACGTTGATCACTGAAGCTAGAGCTGCAGCAAACTGAAGCTCTAACCTTATGTTACCGGTTTTTATAGGATGCAAATGTCCTTCCTCTGCTCCTTGGTCAGGTGTGAGGTCGTAACCCCAGAAACAATAACCATTCATGTATTTTTCGAGATTCAAACCAAAGGATTTGTTTTGTCCAAACATACCCAAAGACTGATACAGTGAT
Organism: Siphonodentalium dalli; assembly: GCA_032622095.1. Lineage (NCBI taxonomy): Eukaryota > Metazoa > Mollusca > Scaphopoda > Gadilida > Siphonodentaliidae > Siphonodentalium > Siphonodentalium dalli. The sequence continues at coordinate 94,163 of CP136066.1, forward strand.
AAATAAGATCTTAGGCATTGTTCTGATTCAAAGTTTGGTTCAAATGGTCGGTTATGGATGGTATGTCCGTCCTGACTAACTTCAAGTTTTCTCAGATTGAAGTGTTGGAAATGAAATGGGTTCGTTTCAATATCGCCATTCATATCTTTGTTTGATGCCAATCCTATGAAAAGTCTCTGGCAATTGTCCTTGAAAAAGGTGATCTTCAATTTTTTATCTAAGCCCTGCACCAATAGTGAATGTTTTTACTTCAACTCTTCTAATCGGTATTTTCATATTTTTCGGTATTATTGTTTGGTTCAAGTTATTTGCTACTACTGGCATCAGCGTAATTGTACGAACATTGAAAACTGCCGTTTGAAATACTATTTTTCCGTTGGCCTGACCAATTAAAGAGAATTTGGGATTCGCTCTATTGAGACGAATTCTGATCTCAATTCCATTTGGTAAGTATTTCTCTTGTAGAAATATATCTGTGTGTAAACGACCACACAATTCTACCGTTTTACTACCTGCTATGATTGCTTGGCGAGATTTCAATCCATCATTACCACCAGCTTTAGTGTTTTTTCGGTGAACTGTTTAGCGGTGTCGGGGTACCACATTTCTAGTGCGGCAAGTTGATTTTCTTTACATTCACCAGAATAAGCCAAGAGATTTTCCATGTAGGCTCGATAAGGATAGGTATCTCCGTTTGCCGTTACAAGTTTGTTATTTAGGTAAATATCGATACTACTGAACATGCTATGGAAAAAGTTGTTAATAGGCGAAATTTCATCAGTACCATCAACAAAGTTTGTTCCATCTGCTTTTGTGATTTTGAATTTCAGGTACAAATATGATTGATTTACATCTGTCCATTTTTCAGTTTGAGGCGGAATTACAAATTATATCGGTGCGGAATTATTCAAAGAGCTAATCGGGTGATGTTCTATCCATTGTGATTCCAACATCGTTGTCATTGTTGGTGGAACATCAGAAGCATCTAACTCGGACTTGCTGCATTCGCATGATCCATTTTGCATCATCATGATTAATCAAATATATCGAGAGATCGTTTTGATTTCTTTACAGGCGTTTTAATGGACTTACTTTTAACTCGTTTGCGACAAGAATGATTTTTCAAAGGTCTCGATGATCTATTTATGCCATTTTCTTTATTGTTTCCCTTCCAAAAGATTTCAATGCTTCTTTACCTTGTTTCAAAAATACTTCTTTCGGACCTTTACCACGATGAATGATATCTTCGACTGCAGAAAGTCCATGCTTGAATACTTGTTGTTTAGCAATCTGACCAATAGGTTTTAGAAACGGTATTACTGTTCTCATTGCAGATTTGAATAGTGAACCAATTCCATTTCCATACTGTCTAGATACGCCTCTATACACGGGAATCATCATAATTACAAATTACTTCGGCGTCGGATTTGCAACTTTACCATAGACTTTCCACCATTAAACTGAATTGGTTTGCCAGTATCACCAGTTATATACATTTATGGTATCAGAGCTAGACTTTGATACTGGTACATAATGTAAGTTTTTTAATTCATGCCTAATATGTTTACCATCATGTTTCCATTTAAACTCTCGAATGATGTCACTCGTAATATCGGTGCTTCAACATCACTAAGAATTGTATAATCAGCAATGTCAGAATGAACAAACAATTGATTATGCTCCGCATTTAAATCAACTCCATATGGAAATGTTATCGAAGGAGTGGCAAATGTGACAGTGTTTGATTCTGTTATGTAACCATGTTTATCCAAAAGAGCTCTGGGGAGTACAATACCTACTTTGGTATAACTATTGGTTGAAATTTTAACTCGTTGTTGTGCTTTGGAATATCTTATTTCGAATTCCAGTTCTGGAATCATTCTGCTTACTGTACTATCAATTACACCTTGAATTGTATCTGTCAAATGTGATCCACCAGAATATGCTCCTTCTGGTATTTTTAATTCTATACCATTTTCTGGTTTTGAAATTACTACTTCACTTATTGGTAACTTGTGCAGGTATAGTAAAATTCTTGGAACAGAAGTTTTATTTTTATTTTGCAGGCATCTCCAATAATGTTGTATGTTTCTGATGGTACAATTAGTTCAGCCATTGCAACTTCCCAAAGATCGTTATCAATATGTATGGTTTTTTGGTAATTTCACTGTGAAACAACATTGTGAGTTGGCTGGGTAAAGTGACATTGAACTATCAGTAATGAGAGTTATGTAGAATGAATTCATTTTTTCTCAGTATTTTTCAATAATTTCAGTCCAGGTGTTGGTAGAATATAACCTAGAGAACTACTTAGAAGAATAAGCCACAATTCTGTGTTTGCGCTCTGGATACTAATGTGTACAATAGATGTAATTATTATGATATAAATAATAATTATCTGCGTGAAGTATGTGACTTGGTTCTTAGCAACTTTTTCACCACAGAACTTAAATTGTGATGGTTCATCGAGATTAATTGAATCTGAATGATTTTCCAACATGGTAAATTCTGTTTTATACTAAATTTGAAGCTGGGATCCAACTGTCAAACTTTTTTGGATATCCAAGCCAATGAACTTTAATTTCTTTTACTGTTTTACCATCCACTCTTCTCGTTCTTTTATCAATAACTGATTCTATTTCATACACCTTACTATCTTTTATATGCTGGATTTCATGTTTGTAGAATGATCCATCAATCTCTTCACCATCAAGATCAGAAACTTTGTATGTTACTGGATTAGTTTTACAAATTTTATCAACTTTGAAAATTTCACAAGTCCAGTTTGGTAAATAACCCTTTTCAAATGTTCTTTTGGTTTTGTTGATACGAACCAAGTCACCCACTTTCAGTGTAGATTTTCCTTTTTTATTCCCTGTTCCATATAGATTTTTGGAAATTTCAGCTTCAGTTTTCAAAGTGACTGCCGACGGTTTCGATTTTATGCTGCGGTGATAACTATTGTTGTAAGAATCGACTAGGGGCTGTAAAACATCAATATATCTTGAAGTTTTATTGTGTGTGAAACACTTCCACATACGAGTTTTTAAAGTTCTTTGAAATCGTTCGACAATACTTGCTTTAGTCTCTGGATTCTCAGTTGTGAAGAAATGAATGTTTTCTGATTGCAGAAATTTCAAAAACTTTTCATTTTTGAATTCAGAACCATTATCAGCTTGAAACGATTTTGGTTTACGTTTTGAAGATTTCAAAATTTTCCTGAATGATTCGATCAAAGTTTGTCCAGATTTATCGTGGATTGGCACTACCCACGCAAATTTTGAAAAATCGTCTATCACACACAACAGATATCTGTAATTATCATTATGTTTTTTCAAATTCTGAAGATCAGCTAAATCTGCCTGCCATTGAATATCAATCCCAGCCACAATAGTCTTTCTACGTTGTCATTTTCGAATTATTGGTTTGTGTAAAGTATATGTCGACTGACCTTGCAACCATTTCTTCACATCTATGAGTTTAATTTTTTTATTTTGCTTTTTCGCATCATCAAAAAGCTTCTTTACACCGCCATAACTTCCAACTTTCTTCGGATTATATGTTTTTTAATCCAAAGCCAGCGGTTTCTGTTCCCTACAAAATCTTGAGGTACAACATTAAGCTCGCTCAATCCTTGTGAAAAGGTTTGCCAACCTGTTGGTTCGAAACCTGTTCTTTGTCGTACAATATCATTGAGGAGATCAACAATATTTGATCCTCAAATAACTTTTTCACCATATTTTAATTTTCCATGTTCATCAAACTTCATTTGTAGATGTTTTGAAATCAGTTGTAAAAGTTGTTCAGCTTTTTTTCTCATCTTTAACGGAATACTTCTATCACATCCGAATGATGATGATTAAATGGTTGTTCTGTTTTCGGGGCTGAAATAGCTCTAACTGATTTTTGAGAAGTTTTCAATTTGTGTAAAGTTGTACCAGAAACTGAATTCAATTCTCTGCTTAGTTTTGAAACATTCGTAATTTCAGGATTAGGTGGTAATTTCGGATTAGGACTCATTAGGACTCATTCTCCATTTTTTAATGTCATCCAACATTTTGAAGGGAACAGCGACCATTTTCTTCATGTTTAACCGCGAAGTATTCCAGCGACTGCTTTACCAAGCAACGGTGCTAGCATAAGAAGTGGTAAAAAACCTGTTCTGGTTTAAAATTTGTTTTTTTTTCGTTTCAAAGATGTTGATTTACTTGCAAGTTCTCTGAGGTGTCTACACATCGGACGAAGTTTGCTCTTCTGAGCTTCTGTTAGTCTTACATTGCCTTTTAAAATATTTTTACAGCATACTGACATGCAATCAATCACTCTCTTTGGGGCATCTTTTATCATTTTTTTCCGAAAATGAGTTGGTGCCTGATTCATAGCCATTACAAAACTACCATATTTTTTAATCAGTGGAGTTGTTTTCGCCATCTTTACTCTTCAACACTTGAATGTCAAATGACTGAATTTCTTTTTACTTTTACGTTTATTAAAATTACGATCAAATGCCATCAAAGCTAATTTCGATGGGTTTGAAAGATTCATAATTTTTTAGTATCGTTGAACCAATGGGTAATGTTCTGCCTCTTGAATTGATGGAATTGGTTCGCGGACCATTATCGTTGAGTGGTTCAAATCTAGCAAATGTAGAATTTAATCCAGTAGAATTTACTCTAGCTGGAGTAGTTCGCTGTGCAATTGTAGAATTTACTCTGACTGGACTAGCTCGCTGTGCAATCGTAGAATTTACTCTGACTGGACTAGCTCGCTGTGCAATCGTAGAATTTACTCGAGTAGCATTTACTCTATTTTATCTAACTCGTGCAATTGATTTATTTCTTTTTGTCTGAGAAGACTTCTGATCAAAACTCCACCGAGAAAACCACCTCCACCAGTTTTTTAAAGTATTTTCTTTTTTGAATCGATATGAGTTCTACTGTCAGCTATTTTCTTCAGCTCTTTTTTGTGTTTTTGCAGGAATGTTCATGTCTGCTTTGGAAGCTTTAAGTGATCAAGTATTAATTTAGCGATAGTCAAAAATACACTCAAGACTGCTTCATGCGACTCCATGATTGGAAATGAAATATTATGTTGATACACTTATCTTTATACCGATGAATATATAACCGCACCTCGATCGTCATTTGTGAGCCACCGATGGAAAATATCAGTTCTAAGTCTCAACGATTTATCCGTTTTAGGGTGAAAATCGAGTAGTAAATAACAATGATTGGTTGAAGTTGCATCATCATATGCTTGCATTAAATGAGTTATTTGCATTTGAGAGGCAAGAATTTTGGAGAGGCAAGAATAGTTGGCCTTTATCACGCACACTTTGAAATAATACCATGTAATGTGCATTCAAACTCAAAGTTCTACTCGCTTTAGATTTCTGAAACATGTTTTGGGTTATGTAAATAACAGACGTATTTCTGGGATGTCCTTTTCTTGTAAACCACAACATAATTTTTTCTTCATCTTTATCACCTAACATGTCATCAAAAACGATGAGGTGCGGTAATTGTGTCATCGACAAGTTCATTGTCATCATCCGGTATTCCATATATAAATTGAATATTGTGAAATTCTTGCATCTGACTATAGGTATTTTGCCATTCTTTGTAACACCAAACGACTTTGTATGGAACAGGTTTGAACAAGTCATCTTTATATTCGATTAATTTCTTAACAAATTCTGTTTTACCACAACCACTTGGTCCCGATATGAAAATGTTACAGGGATGTTTGAACAACAATGATTCGTCCATCTTTACCCTGAGACAGATCATGTAAGACTGATTAGGATGGTTCGGAATCAACCTTTTTTATTTTTAATGAAGAATCACCATAACTCCATTCTATTCCAAATGTCCATACGAGTTCATAATCTAAATCTGAAATAGGTCTAGTGGTTTTTACAATATAATCCAAAGACACTTTTTCTTCAAATACCTTTTCAGCAGTGAAAATTGTACATGGTTCTCGGAGAATATTGTATCCATATATTCTCGTCACCTCTTCGAATTTCAAAGTTTTTTCATTGAGAATCCTGTCTTGATATTCAGCAAAGCGAGTAAAATTATTTCCAACTAATTCACGAATTTCGTTTATTTCGTTTTTAGGAGTACCATGAAATATCCAATAATCTGAAAACAGTTGATGCAATATATCCATTAAGAAATCAGTTTAAAATTCTGATCTCTCAATCAAACATCTCAGTCGACTCTGTCCCTCAGAGAAATGTCCGTTCAGCAAAGTCTCCATTATAATTCTACTTTCCGTCAAAAACCAAGTTTGCTTATGTTCTCGTTTGATTTCTTGATCCATTTTTGACATTTCGATCAAATTATTATAAATTTTCAAAAGCATTTCTGCTGGTAACACATCAATTCCATCCATAAGGAATTGTGTTGTAATCACCCACAACAAGTCGTTTGGTGTACACAGATCGGAATGTTTTTGTTTGCTCTTCACTAATTACTTCTCGGTTCTTTGTGCGTTTAATTCTGCATGGATAGTTTAGGACACGTTGAAAATTTAACCGGTCGTTAACACATTCAAGCATTGAATGAAAATTTATTTGCTGTTTAGTTTTATAATCCAGAGTGATACCCTTGACCTTACATACAGATTTTATGACATCATCTTTCATGTACTGATATCCATAAATTTTCGGTCCTAACCCTACAAATTTCATGATTTTATCATCCGGATGTTCATCAGTCCATTTACCAAGGTGGCTGTCTTCGGTTTTGATATTTTCTTTTTCTGGATCGAAAATATACATGCAGCTATCAGTGTCGGAATACAACACACTATCTTGGAGTTTTTCTAAAACTTTATACAACTCCAAGCGTGCATATGCTGTGACAAATGATGCAACAACTATATTGGCAGATGGATGTGGTTCTATAATATCGGTTTTATTTTCGTAGCTGAATAATATGAATTTATCCTGTTCAAAAATTGCAACTGCTTTGACGGTGCTATTTTTATCAGTTAATAGTTCAAAATATCTGGATGGTTCTGAGATATATTCAGTTTTAGTAAGAATAATATTTTGTGCATTTTTTCCCCATATGCAATTTATCATTAATTCTGCGCACTGGCGGAGTCCTGGGTTTTTTTCGATTTTTTCTTTTTCAAGTTTTATACCTTCAACCTCATAATAATCTTTAATGTATTTATCTTTATCTTCTTCACTTTTAACATAATTTGGATATCCACTTGCTTCTTGTTTAATTTTGAGGTATTTATCAATGTAATTCCTGTATACTTTGTCCGACCACTCAGTCCAATGCCAAACTTGATACACTTCCAGAATTTGGAAACCCAATTCTATTGCTTTGAATAATTCTACATGTGCCCAAACTCCAACTAAAGCACGCTGTTCGGTTTTATGATTACATTGTCCCCTTTCATTTTCTGCACAAGTTTTACACAATGTATATATCATTTTGTTATTACAGTGGATCGGTAGCACTGGAATGTACAATTTATTTGGAGGTAATACTTTGCATTTAATGAGTCCTTTGTATGATTTGATGTCTCCTATTTGTTCCTGACTTAGAATTGTTGGATGACCAAGTGGGTACTCCTTATATTTATTTACACTAGGATACAAACTGCATATATCAATATATTTTATTTCCTGTTTAGATGTTGGTTCTATTTCATGATATCATTTTAGAGCATTAGTCCTGCCACCAAATAATGCTTCCCTTGGTTTAATTGGGTCTTGATGCAAATAGAATTGATCCATAGTTTGTTTTAAATTTTTGTCTGCTTTACATTTATTTTCCAAGTCATGTTCCCAGATGCATATTAATTTGCATCCCAAGCTTTTGATTTCAGTTTCCGTTTTATTGTTTTTTCATACAATTCATGCATTGTTATATTACTGTATGGTTTCGGCGATTTATATCTGGATAGCAAATAGGACAGCCATGAAAAAACTCCCATACATTTCATACACTGTGTTTGATTCTGCATGATAACCATCAACAAAATGTGTGCCTATTTTAACTTCACCACCATTTAAAGCATGCTTTATGTTTATATTTTGTTTTGTAGCTTGTGGATATCCAGCGTCTGAAATTATACCTAGAGAATTATCTGGTAATGAATTTGTTCTCCATGTAAGGTTACATGTTTGAGCTAATGTTATTGCTTCCCGAAATGGATCTATTTGATCAGTTTCCATTACACATAGTCTGCCACATCCACGTCTTAAAATGTCTTCATCTGATTTACAATATTTTTGAATTTCTTAGCTTCGTACCATTTCAGAAATGAATCTCTATTTTCCTCAGACATGATTTCAGGTTTATAGTATTTTTTGTCTAGATATGGTCGTACATAATTCTGAAAGTCCTGTGTATTTGCCCAATGTGGAAAATAACCTTTAGCCATTTCTTCAAGTTGGAATGTTTTTGGAAATTTAGATAACGCCATAGGGATGAAACTCAATGAATCGATTACTTTAACACCATTGCATTGTAAACTAAGTATTTTGTTGCCATTCATAATAACATTAGGTTTTGAATTTCCATTGTTCACCAAGTAATGTAAGAGGAACTGACTATCGTAACCTCTTGTATTGTGAGCAATACATGTTGTACCTTTATGACCGTTGGTGTAAAACAACCATTTGCAAAATCTTTCCAATACATTCTCTCCTTTAAAAATATATTCTCTGTTTGACAATACAGAATCACATGAAATGCATATTTCATCAATGGGTTTACATATACAATTTTCACAAGCAGTTTGTGCAACACAAAAATTGGGTATATGAACACAGTATCTTGTTGACATTAAAAATAAAAAAATATGAATTGTACCTTTACTGCTTTCTGTGTTTCTCTCTTTTGGTACTGCTGGATATGACATCTGTGATCTGATGCGACGATTTCCTTACAGTATTTGCACTTCTTTGTTCCCGAACATATATGTCTTTTCTCCTTTCGTGTGACGATTTCAACCCCACATTTCTGGCATTTGTGTATCATATCACAAATAGTTTTGTCATGTTTTGGTGATTTTTTCAAATGATTGTCGAGACATCGTTTACTTCTAAAAGTCCTCTTACATTTGATGCATTGTATCCATCGTTCAAATGGACATATCTGACCCTCGAAGCACATACACTTGTATGGACATATATGGTCAACTCTGTTGCTCGAACCGACATCACAGTGTTCACAGTAATAATGACATCCAAGGAATCCCGTGACAGTTGTGATCACATCGTAGTGGTTGTCATTGAAATATAGATGGACAACTTTACTTTCTTTCCAAACTGGTGGTGGTTGAAAAAGAAAGCCTTCGTCAGAAAATTGATTATGTATTTGTATAACATACTCAGGATATAGTTGTTCCTGAATAATTTTGTATTCCTCAACCCCGCAACTGGTGTCGTGTGATAACCCCACTTTATCCAACAATGACTTTGCAGCTTCCCGTTGTGAAGCTCTTGCTGGTCTCGTAATCCGTTTCCATTGTTGCTTCCATTCAGCTGTATCTTTTTTGTCAGTATTACACATACCAACAACGACAGCCCTCGCAAAACACATGTTATCTTCTGCGTTCTGAATCAGAAGAATACTTTTCTTTACTGTTTTCATTTGATTTTGTTCACCGAATGCTCCATAATGTAAGGTATGTCTTGCGGTCCCTGTAGGCATATGCGTGAAAGTGATGTAAAATGTCATCTGTCCGTCATGAATTTTGAATTGTTTGTTCGATTATGCAACTTTTTCTATGTTGTCAAGCAATAATTCACCCGTCAGGTCTTTTGCTTCAGTGAACGGGACGTGAATCCCTAGATCAGGCCCTGGATGAAAGATGGAAATTCTCATTTGATCTTTTGGTCCTGCATCACACTCATCTTTCAAACTGTTCACCAGATCTTTGAAAAATCTGTGAACAGTTTGAAATGGTTGATGAAATTCTTGAAATGTGACGTTGAATTTCATTGATGCTGTTTTAAATTTCCTCGAGTATTTATCGGTCAGATTTTTTATAGTATAATATTTACAGTCATCATCCAGTCGCACTCTCTTTCTATTATCTCGTTCGCTTTCGCTATCTGAATATGGCACAAGGCGCTTCATCGTGAAATGACGACATGATGAAAATTCGCGTCGCTTTTATGCTCTGACACGGACATGCGCAGTCATCGTCCGTGTCAGAGCATAAAAGCAGCGTGAATTTTCATCTCGTGTCATTCCACTGACGATTGAATAACGCACCGAACGCTCACAATGGATCCAAGATTACAGAGTAACAACCTACAACATTTACGAAAATTTGCATTAGAAGTTTTAAAGAATACAAAGTGGGTACCACCATATGGTAACTGTTTTAGGTGCAGCTCGAGTTCACATTGGGCTTTTCAATGTGATGGCACTACGGAAAAGAAGATTGATCAGATGAAAAAATCATCATTGACGCTGAGTGAATCTACTCCTGGGAAGTCTACTTGGACGCGCACATCAGACGATTATCTCACACCATGTGATGTAATGGACATTGATCAAACTGAGACATTAACTAATGAGATAGCGGATATGAAAGCTGAAAGTGGGGAACAATGGAACTCAACCACGATGTCAATTAACGAGATCGAAAATGTGAAAACTGAGAGTGATGAATTATACGCCTCAACCCAAGGCATCAAATGATGAAATCACTATTCTAAACACGGAGGATTCGCAGATGGAAGTGATAAATGCTGTAGCCAAAAGCGCTAATGATACTGAAATTAAGCAGACCACTTTAGCCTACCAGAAAGAGAAAAAGACGTCTATCGCAAAAAAAATCTTCCAAGAAAGTTAAAAATAGTGAATAAAATATTATTGATTTTATTTGTTTCGTTTTTTTGAAATTTCAGAGCATATCTTTTGAAAAATTTGGGTGGCCCTGAAAAGAGCCGTTTAAATTGTTTGCCGAGTCAATAAAATTCAGACAAATCAGGATAAAGTCCACCCAAGGTGTATGTGGGTCTCCAGTGTGGATCCGGCACGTATTCTGCTGCCTCAATGGTAATCCACTTTGGTAGCGGCTTTGGAGGATTAAATTCAGACAAGTCTGGATATAATGCCCCCTCCTTATACGTAGGTTTCCACTCTGAGTTTCCACATACACCTTGGGAGGATTAGGTCTCCGTCTTTGCAGGAATTCTTGAACTCCAACTCTAATGGCTAGCTTATGGTTCTCCGAATCTCTAACATTCTTCTACCAATACTTTAATCGAGCATTGGCAGAGAATTTTAGCAAAATTTTCTCTTTTAGTTTAGAGAACATTTTGAAGATAAAAAACGATACACTGCGCTCCATATTATATGAAACGCGCGAACGCCGCTGACGACGTCATCGCATATTTCACCAAATTTTCCCGAACGTCAATTCAAGTGTGTTTCTTTTAACAAAAAGAAACACACTTGTTTTGACGTTCGGGAAAATTTGGTGAAATATGCAAAGACGTCGTCAGCGGCGCCCGCGGGTTTTCAATAAAAAACCCCCAGATATTCCCATTCTTCATTCATACCGAAATGGATTACCGAGATCTGTATCGGAGCTATTTGGAGGATGGGATGCTGGTGCGAGGTGTGTTTGGGGATGAACCGCAGATGCTATGGAAGGCTTTGAGTTTAGCAGAAACGGGGACTATAGATAACTGTTTTGATATCTATAGGTATACCGTTATGTTGATGACGGACAACAGAGATCGGGTGTTTGGACTGCCACCACGGTGGTTCCAACATACCAGATTTCTGGGGACATCAAGATTGATGGTACGACTTGCGGCTACATCACTACAGCGGTCTATCATAATCTTCTCAAGGCAACGGGTTTACGGATTCGCACCGCGAGAAATAATAGGATTATATGATATCTTTGGATTATCAGATACACGTATGTACTATCTAGTCTTATAATAATTTCATATTTAATATATTTGTTTCGTTAAATGCAGTCGTTTTGCACAATACTGTATATAGTGCCGAAACACAGGCACTTTTTGGCCAACGTGCTGTACATTAATAGTTGGAAAATAAAGCTTTTCCCATGCAGCTTATGTTGTGGTCTTCATCGCACGCGAGCTGCATCTCCCAAGAGCACAAACACAAGTGGAAAGCAAGCTTATTCTGCGATCGCTGGACTATACAGTGTAAATGTCAGTCAATCTATTTGATTAAATATCCACACGTAAAAGTTCTAGGGACGTGGCTAGAGGGTTCCCATTTGGGTGCACCTTCAAATTTTCGGCCAACTGCACCCCCCCCTGAACCAATCATGAAACTCACAGGTTAGCAGAATTCCATTTACGCATTCCCCTTTCGAAATATCCAACCTGACACACCCTAAGATTGGACAATTACCAACTATTACTAGTTGAAAAAATCAAACCATGAGAACAATTCCAACCTATATATGGTGTCAAATTAATGTCCAACTAATGTTGTGTCAGGCATGAAATTTCCAAATGTTGGAAATGTACCGAAGCTCGGGGGAGACACCCCAACCAACCCCTGTCGCCACGTTCATGTACAGTTGACAAGTTTCGTGTGTTCTCCACTCTCGCAATTTGACTAAGGAGATATAGAGCTGTTAGAAATGCTTGCCCTCATCAATAAACACACTTTAACTTGAAAAAAAATGCGTTTAAGTCGGATTGGCAGCTAATTAGGTGCCATGTATGAACGCATAGAAGAAAAGCATGACTTTCACCACAAACATGGACATTATAAATATAAGATACAAATTATACTTGTGTCAAATACATGAGCGATTTTTGACGCTGGGAGAACATTAAATCTAGCACCGGCCACGTGAATTTCAAAATCTCATCTAGAGTCCGTGTAATCTCTATTTAGTCGTTATTTCGTAAGAATCTGGATTCAGAATCCGAATTCGATTACGGGGGCGGGGCTAATTCCCGATTCTAATTCAGATTTTGAAATTGACGTGGTCTCCGATACTATGTTTAATGTTCTCCCAGCGTCAAACATGGCTTATGTATTTGACAGGCACAAGTATCATTTGTATCTTATATTTTTAATGTTCATGTTTGTTGTGAACGTTGTGATTTTCTTATATGTATATATGCATGGCACCTAATTAGCTGAAAATCCGACTTAATCGCATCTTGTTTTTCAAGTTAAAGTGTGTTTATTTCTAGCAGCTCTATATCTTCTGAATCACATTCCGAGAACGTTGTGGAGAACACACGAAACTTGTCAGTTGTACATGGACGTGGCGACAGGGGTTGGTTGGTGTGTCTCGTACCCCTCCCTCAGAACTTTAGTACATTTTTCTTAGCTGTACAGTCATTCATACGTGAGGAAAATCAGGATTTGTGAAGGAATAAGACTGTTCTCTGTATAAATTTTATTCATCTCTAACATCATGTAGTAAGCAGCAAGTAATGGTAAAATGATACATCAATGTGAATCAATCTTAGATGTCATAAAACGGTCGAAGGCGTCGATTAATGTAGATTAATGTTTGGTTTATATATACCCTAATAACTTATAGCAGTCATTAGGATCTTCCTATGTCTGTCCTGACCGGTGAGTGAACTGACGTTGTTACATAAGACTTTCTTTCCTTTGTGGCTAGCATTGCATAACTCCCTACTACCAGCAAGGTCATTCCACAGGTCAGACCCTGTGGAATGTTTTGAGAGCAGCTAGAGTTCAGATTGATACATCCCTTGAATAAGGTGAGGGATAACATACTCTACATAGGTCTCCCCTTATTTTCAGATTTTTACTACTAGTGTTAAAATCTAGGGGTTGGGTACTTCGGTATGCTTGGACAATGAGTAGAGTTGATTCAAGGGTTGCTTGTGCATATAAGTTATGACGTGTGGTCATCAGCAAAAATTCTATAAATTGAATATGTATATCTATGTACATGTTGAAGCCATTTGCATTATGAATAGAGTTGGCATGATGAGGTAACATGGGTGTGATAATATAAAGATTATCAATATAATGACATTAGAATACATGTAATGCAATCATAATTATGTTGAACAATAAGTGGTTGAACGATACTTCGTTCAAAAGTTCATGGATGTGATCAATTGATTTGGCGGGCGCTAATGTCCACTTCCGGTTCCTGTGTCACGAGGGTTGGGTGATGTAACTTTCGCCGTTTCATCGGAATTAATGCTGGAGATACATTGTCTTGGTAAGGTCTTTTCCTTGATCATGATCTGTTCTCTTGTGACGTCGAGCATTTTGTAGGTGTCTGGCTTGTGAACAAACTGTTTCATTATTGCGATAAGATGTGCGTTTGCGAAGCTTGTATTTTTGGGAGGCATTCGGTTGTAATGACTTGGAAATGGAGTTGGATAATAATGATTAAAATGATCATGATAATAAAAAAATAGGGAGAACTGTTACATCATTGAAATGATTCGGGTGGGACACAATTGGTTTAAAAATTGAGGGAGGGGTGTAGGTTCTGTTGGTAGTCGTGCTTTGTGTATGAAAATATTGGGATTCGTGCGATTGCTTCAAACATGGGCTGCCATTTGCATTTATGTGATACTGATTCGTTGTTGAGATAGAAATAAATCTGTTTTTCACATAATGTGTCGTATGATTTATACTGGAGTATGATATCAACTGAGTACTTGGGTTTGAAGGTACGCATCGCGTGCGTAGGGTTAAAACATCGATTGATTCGGTCATCATTGATGCTTGGCATTGCTACATCACAATTAAAGTTATATACTGAGATATATCCACTTGTCCCTTAATGTAGGCTATCACTTCGGCCTATGTTATTGTCATACTCCGCCATGTGACAATTATATTTGTCAATGTAGCGTGGGGCTATTTTGACACATGAGATTAAGATATTTTACAAACGGTATATATTTGTGATTATTTGGATAACTTGAACCGGTAAGCTATCTTTGGGAGTATAATGAATCATGATATATTTATAGGAAGAGTAGTTACGCGTATGTGTTGAGATGCGTTTCCTGGCCTCTATACCAGTTCATTTGATCTATGTGGAATCAAAGTTGATCAGACATTTGATTGCACTTCTGTACAGGATCCATATTATGATCCGCATTTACCCGGCCAGATTAGCGATGATTTTGCGCATGAATCGTCGCTATTGCATTGGATTGAACACAAGGTGGTAACTACGCGTGATTAAGTGTATGATATCAAATTATGGGTTTACCGTTGGGGTGATTAACACGATTCATTATGACGTAATTGCTTATTCGGTGTCTGTGATAATTATTCCGAAGATGGGGCGTGAATAATTTAATTAGTATATGTGTCCGTCGTGACACATGCTATTATCTGAGTGCTAATGATGCAAAACGGTCTGACAAATTATGAACTTGGCATCTAAACTTGTATGACTGGAAATGCTTCATGTTTCTTGATAAAGCGTGTTGGCCGCCAGGTGATAACTTCCTGGAGATGAAATATTGCCTTGCTGTGAGGGGGCCATGTGCGTGATATATACGGGTACATGGCGTCAAATTTCTGTATTATTGGCCAACCCACTTTGTATAGTTCAGATCGGTTTCTTTGATTAATTAAGCCTCGATTTTGTGCATCTGGGCGGGTTGGTGAACAGACATCTATGTCACCTACTTGGTGCATGTGTGATTGCCATATCGTGTTACATACACTGGTCTGGCAGTCCTGGTTTTGCGCGATGACAATTCTTCTTTGTATTGTGTCTTTTTACGACAGGGTGCTATTTATTTATGATAGGTTGAAATTGTCCAATAATATTCGTCGCATTTCGCGCGGTATAGGATCTCGTTGTCTTTGTTAGAAATTGGTAATTTTACTTTGTCAGTTTGTTTCCTGGAGTTGAGTTGTTGAGTTTTATTTGGTTAAAGTTTATACATGTGTGAACTGTTTTCGCTTCGTGCTCTTGGATATATAGTTGAGTTTATGAGGTTAGTTACCTTTATGATTATGTATGTTATCTAATTATGGTAGTTGTTTAAATATTTAATTTTCCTATATCGACATGCTCTGTTCCTCTGTGCTATTTCTGTCGGTTTGAGTGGTTATATCGAAGGGATCATAATTTTCGGTTGACATATTATATGTATCGTAACTGGACTTGTTTTTACGCTTGTTTTGTCCTACCAATTGTTGGGTTGACATGTCATACGGATTGTATGGCTCTGTTGATGAACTGGCATTGTACATTCTTGCTTCATCGTTTTGAGTTAGCATATCATACGGGTTATATGGTTCGGTTGATGAAAATGATTGTTTTTCATTTTTGCGTTTTGGTGCTATTAACTGGTTCATTTGAATACGATCCGTCCCGGATGACGCGGTTTTGTCGTATTAACTGTGTTAAAGGGGCTGTCTCGTGGTTCTCATTTTCGGTGTCCGAATTGTTACTATTAATCGATATGTCAGCATCTGAGCTTTGTGTTGATGACTTATGTGGGACAGGGGCGTAGGAACCGGGGGGCAAGGGGGGTATTTACCCCCCCCCCCCCAATATTTTCCAAAGGTTAGTAAAAATATTTGGCAAACTAATGAAGTATAGCCGACGATCGCGGCAATACACACCCCCACGATACATACCCACACCATACATACCTCCATGATACATACCCACACTATACATACCCAAACGATACATACCCATACTATACATACCAACACTATACATACCCACACTATACATACTCACACAATACATACCACCACTATACATAACCACGCTATACATACCCCCAATATACATACCCAGGATACATACCCCCACGATACATACCCACTATACATACCCACTATACATACCCACGATACATACCCACACTATTCATACCCACACAATAAATACCCCACGATACATACCCATGGTGATGTGTGTATCCATGTAGTCTACTTTCTCATGGTTGTTTGTGAAAATATTTACTTTCTGCATATCTGATCCCAGTTATGGGAGTAATTTCACATCATTAATGACTAGATAATAACACAACATGAATTCCCATATACCTATTTGTTCATTACACTTTCAATCGGCCTACAATTTTATTAAATTACAATTGATAAATTATAAGAATGTTGATCTAATCTATGATATTGTAGTGGGTGGGAAAACAATGTCAGATGGGTCAGAACCCACCAGAGAGCCACTTTAAGCTTCCAATGTCAGAAAATTTTCACGGGGGATCACCCCGGACCCCCTCCCATCGAGAGGGGGCGACCCCTTCTCGTGCTCTCCCCCACCACGCCTTCGGCGTCGGGTCGTCGCTTCGCGATGAATGGTTATACCCCCCCCCCAATATATTTTCCTTCCTACGCCCCTGATGTGGGAATACAAATCTGCTTTCCGAACTTTCTAGTTCTCCTGTAATTGTGTTGTATGCCATTTCGTTGTTGCCAATTTTAAATGTTTAGCATGACTTTTAGATAAACTGCCTGTGATTTGATTACGAATTACATACGAAAATGGTCCTGTTTGTTTAATTATCACCCAAAATGGATCATATTTCATACCTAGTTTATGGGTTTGTTTGTGATTCTTAACATAGACCTGGGAACCTTCCGGTATTTTGCCTTTACTATTTTTGTTTCGTTTCGTCTTGGCTTGTTTCATATTTTTTTTAACTAATTGAAATGCGAAGTGCTGCTTCTCTAGTAA
Organism: Siphonodentalium dalli; assembly: GCA_032622095.1. Classification (NCBI taxonomy): domain Eukaryota; kingdom Metazoa; phylum Mollusca; class Scaphopoda; order Gadilida; family Siphonodentaliidae; genus Siphonodentalium; species Siphonodentalium dalli. The sequence continues at coordinate 111,833 of CP136066.1, forward strand.
CTGTTGAATGAGGCATTCACCCGTGTATTTTTGTCGCGGTGTCAGTATCTTGTCAATATTTATTTGGGGGTGTCTGCAGAAAGTTAAAAAATATGGAGAAAATTGAGTCGTTGCTGAGACATGAAAATTCATGGCTTCTGATGCAAAATTGAGAAATAGGTCCCATGATGTTGGATTTCCTTCAGTTAATTTGGCTAATATTCTATTATAGTCGCGATGAGATCTCTCACTTGACCCATGGCTGAATGGCGCATAATACGAGGTCTTGCGGTGCTGAATCACATAGTACTTAGATATTATTTTTAAGACTTCACTGCATACGTCACTTCCGTTATCTAACACCAGACAAGCTGCGTAACCAAATATGGTGAAATACTGAGTCATAAGTCTTTCAGCGACCACTTCTGTGTGTTTTGTGGGGAGCGCGTATGCCATTTTGTGTAAACTGAATAAATCTATGACCGTAAGAATGTAGGAATTTCCGCTGGCTGTGGGTGGGTTAAATTTTCCCATTAAATCTATCGCGATCATTTCCCCTGTTCGGCTCGGTATATCCGTCATTTGATTCGGAATACGGGCAGTGTTTTGATTTCTTTGTTTACAAATATGGCAATTGTTGGCGAAACTGACTATCATTGGGAACATTCGTGGCCAATAATATCGCAAACGTATGGTATGGTACATTTGTTGGGAGCCATAATGACCGACGATATGATATTCAGAAATTATCTGCTTAGTCAGCTTTTCCGGGACATAAATGCGTTCCGATGCTTGCTCATTAAATACAGACATATAGTATAGAATTCCGTCTTTCAATATATATTGCTTTGTTATCTTTTCGGGTGGTTTATCGGATTTTAATTTGCGAATTATGTCTGAAATAATGTGGTCCTCTTTCTGCATTTCTTCGATATTGGTGGGTACATTTAGTTGTTCATTTTCGTAAACTGAACGGAATGAAGAAGGAAATTAAAGAGTCGCTCCAAATGTCGGACGACGTAATTGAAAGCATCGAAAGGAAATTCAGCACGATGTTCGAATTCTTCGCAAGAGATATCACTGAAAAGTTCAATGATATGTACGAAGTTGTCCAAAACTTCCAAACACATGTATCTCCACAATCGGCTCTTGTTCAGCCACTCGATCCTAGCTTCCATTTGTCGCTCTCGGTTACTCCAGACGCATCCAAACATTCTCTTCCGTCTTCAACCCCGCAGCGACCACGATCCAAATCACGCGGAACGACTAAGCAGCATCCTTCAGAATCACCAATAGACTTACCGAGTAATTCAGAAAACGCGGGTGATATACAGCATAGGTATCCTCAGAACTCTACTACAATTTCTCAGCAGGCGAAACAATCGACAAAACCAGCTAGTCAAACGAATGTATCATATTCACCTGAACGCGATATTGACAGTGATCCTGCATCCCTGCACGGCTTGTCTGGTACACTTCGTTCGGTTCAAACATATTCATCTGAGAGTGGTATCAACAGTATCCCTGTCTTCTCATCTGACCCTCCTGCTCACGAGGATAACATTAGTGATGGACCCGATAACCAAAACGGTTTTGAAGGAGTTCCACAGTTTCGCAAACGCACACGTAAACTATTTGTGAGTGGTATTTCCATGCAAACCAGAGACGAAAATATTTGGGCGTTCTTGGAAGACAAGGGTGTCTTTCCAACGTTTGTGCGATTAATGTCAAGTTCACGTAAAGGAACACAGTCTGCAAGAGTTCATATCCACGCTAGTGATCTAGATACAATTCACAGTGACGGGTTTTGACCTCGGGGTGTGATCTTTAGACTCTTGAAGAACGATCCCCCCATACGCAATCATGGCAGCTAGACAGACCATTGATCTCGTCTCGTGGAATGCTAGTGGTGTTGTACCCACATCGAATTACCTTTCTTTCCTGTTGAGAGAAAAACTGTACGACTTTATTGGTATCTCGGAGCATTGGCTCAACGAGGAGAACCTCCACTATCTTCATTCGTTTCACGACTCATACTGTTGCCTTGCCAAACACGGGAGAACAATCACCACGAGGACCGGCGGTAGTTTCACACGCGATGGCGTGGCCATCTTAATAAGGAAGCACCTGGCGAATCAGTGTATTGTTCTGGATACAGGTTCTGACAGGATTGTTGGATTGCAAATGAAAGTTAAATCATCCGAATATATAAGTGTTCTCCAAGTCTATCTTCCGAGCACTTCACACAGCGACGATTATTATGCAGAGTGCCTGGATTCTCTGAACGATCTGATAGATAACTTTTCTTCGAGAGGTCCAGTGATTGTTATGGGCGACATAAACTCCCACTTGATTCGTACCACTGGCGAGCATCTCCCGGTGGGCCACGAAAACAGATCGCAACTCATAAACGATATGCTAACTCGCACACAATCCTTTTCGGTTACCTGTCTGGAATCATGCATTGGTCCTGCATTATCGTATTACCCTTTCTGCACAGTCGCGTCTCCCTCACGGATAGACCACATCATTGTGCCGGATATTGTCAACAGTGCTATTCTCGATGACCACGAATTGAACACGTCTAATCATCTGCCGGTGTCATGTCGTGTTACGATACCTGTTTCTCAGAACAGTGCATCTGTTTCGTTCACGAAGTTATTCTTCAATTGGGATAGAATGGACGTCGATTTGTACCAGACTTCACTAGACGAGCTGCTCGACACGAATATTTGCTACCCTCTCAAATCACGAGACAATTTAGAAACTTTGTATGCACACATTGTTAAATCGATACTGCTTGCTTCAGCGATCGCGTCTCCAGCAGCATCGCGCCATAAGTCTAGGAAATCATTCTGGAATGATGATCTTCAGTCACTGCACGTGGATGTCAAACAGAAACGTATGACGTGGATAACTGATGGTCGGCCTCACTCACCCGATGCTCAATCATACGTTCTGTACAAAGAATCCAAACGTTCATTCAGACGGTCGGTGCGCAATGCAGCTCGTTTGCAAGAACATCGCAAATGTGAAATTCTCGAATTGTGTGCCACCCAGGACCAGAAACAATTCTGGAAAAAGCTGAGATGCTTCTCAGACTAACAGTTTCGGTTCCGCTATGGACTTCGAAGGTAGAACACTCAGAGATCAAAGCGAAATTCTTGAAGCTTGGCGAGCATATTTCGAAAACCTGTACACTCCCTCTGCTCATTCTGATCCTGAGTTTGAGGAAAGTATAAGCTTACAACTTAATTCACTGCTTGATGAGTCTCACCCGGAATTCAATTGTGATGTGTTCTGCGGACCAATTAGTAATATTGAAGTGATATCGGTTTTACGACGACTGAAGCGTAACAAATCAGGCGGTATTGACCAAATCACAAACGACCATCTAACTAATGGGAGTGCATCGCTTTCGAACGCTCTATGTCGTCTGTTCAACGGAATTATCCAACTCGGATGGATACCACCCTCTCTCAAATCTGGGATAATCGTGCCGTTATACAAGGGCGATCCTAAGCCGAAGCAACTTCCTGACAGCTACAGAGCGATAACCTTGTTGCCCGTGATTTACAAAGTCTTCGAACGTATCCTTCTCAGCAGATTTCTTGATGACCGTGACATCGCAAAGTCCACACACGAGTTGCAGCACGGTTTCCAGAAAGGAGTTAGCTGCCAGATGTCTGCGTTTCTTGTCAAAGAATTCATCCACTATACTGGTGATCTCGATGCTCGTGCTTATGTGTGCTTTTTGGACTCAGCAAAAGCCTTCGATCGGGTATGGCACGAAGGTCTCTTGTTGAAACTTCATCAACTGGGTTTCCGTGGACAAATACTACGTGTCGTGGCCAGCATGTATTCTGATTGCTCAAGTCGCGTGCTGTATAATGGATCTCTCTCAAGTACACTCACAGTGAAACAAGGAACAAGGCAGGGGGCTGTGTGCTCCCCATTCTTCTACCTCGTGTACATAAATGACTTGCTGAAACAATTGAACTCATCGAACTGCGGGTTTTCAATGGAATTTGTGCCATGCGCTGCCCCGACGGCAGCAGACGACATAGCTCTACTTTCGTTATCAAAAGCTGGAATGGACAGTCTTCTGAAATTATGTTTCAACTACAGCCGACTATGGCGTTTTAATGTTTCCGACACCAAAAGTGTAGTAATCGTTTTTAATGAGACGAAGCGTCAGGACGAATCCCACAACAGGCAGTGGTTCATCGGAGATCTACCAATATCAGAAACATCTTCGTGTGTGCACCTAGGAATTCAGCATAACAAGTTTCAAAATGACTCCGTCCGAGCGAAAGTTTTAACAACGAAACTGCGTAAAAGTTACTTCGCCCTTGCTGGAAAGCAGCCTTTGAAATCTTGCTCTCCCCTGACGATGGGATATATGCTGAAGTCGGTTGTCCTTCCAAGGGCGTTATATGGATGCGAGTTCACACCAGTCAATACCCGTTCTATGAGCATCTCACTCGAGCGAGCCTTCCGATGCTGTGTAAAACATATAGAATCTCTTCCCGAACGAACATCAACGGACGTCGCTCTCAGCTTGTTGGGACTCCTTCCTCTTGAGTCCGAAATCCATATGAAAAAGTTGAATTTCCTTGGCCATCTGATCCACCTTCCCCAAGGACACCAAGTACCACTAAAGATCTTCCTCTTACGATTCTTTCAATACACTCTGTTCGATAGACACACTACTGGATTTGTTGCCGACATTGTTCATGTTCTTCGGCAATATAAACTCTACAATGTCCTTGACAGCTTTGTACAAACTGGACATTTTCCATCAGAATCTACATGGAAAAATATTTACAAAAAAGCTGTTCGAGACCGCTATTGCTCATTCTGGAAATCATCCGTTGACAACAACCCATCACTATCTACGTTTCGGCTAGTTCATTCCGATCCCAGCACTCCCTGGTCGATATGGACACTTCTTAGACAGTATCCCAACCGTTCAGTTCAACTTCGGAATCTCGCCCTGCTACTCGATAAGACTACTTACATTAACAATCTGACATGCTGCGCATGTGGTAAGCAATATATCAACGAACTTCTCCATGCAATTAGGTACTGCTCTTCGAGTGTTATTCTGTCGCTACGAAATAGCTACTGGGAGACAATTCTCAACCACTATGGAGTTTCTGTGTTTTTATTCATGCACGATTCCTTGAGCGACGAAGAACTTCAAGCACTTATTCTGGAAGGGGATGTTCCAACACAGCAACATAATCTACTCGACAATAAGCACGCAATAATTCTGTTCTCTGCATCGTACCTTCTTGCCTCGTGCTCGCTGATTAGAGGAAAACCAATGACATACAGCCGTGGTTGAATCCACACGTCATCTTATAATGTGGCATGCACATTCTGCATACTAACTTTCACATATGCTGTCACATAAGTGTATAGTATACTTTTTCACAGCTGTCTTACTCATGTTCAAAATTGTAAATAATCTTGTTGTAAATACTCTTCTCCAGAAATGGAGGTATTGAAATAAATATATAGGTTTCTCTTCGCTCTCCACTGAACATTCTGACATACTATGTTGGTGTGTCGGGTCCACTCGAGAACAAAAGTCAGCGGCGATATTCTCAGACTATTGTATGTAAGTAATTTTTGGATTGTATGAGGAAATTTCAATAAACCATTTTTGAATACGTTTATTAGCCATCTGAGTATTTTGAAACATAGAAACTAGGGGTAAATGATCTGTTCGTATTTCTACGTCCGATCCCTCTAGATAGAAATTGAGTTTCTTTAGACATACATATATGGCGAGTGCTTCGCGCTCTGTAGTACTGTAATTTCGTTGAGAGTGATTCAACTTTTTGCTAACAAAGCAATTGGAAATTCCGGGGTTTTGTTATCAGTTTCTAGTTTGTTTTCTGGGTATGGCTGGACTAATGACCCCCCCCCCCCCCCGCCCCACTGAATGCATTGATGCATCGCAATATAAGATCATTTTCCTGTTCCTATCAGGGTAGGCCAGAGTAGGTACTTTAAGCAAATTTTGTTTTAGTGTATCAAAAGCATTTTGACATTCTTCGGAACATGCAAATTTTGCGTAACGAGCAGTTAATTTAATTAATGATGCAGCAGTGTCAGAGAAATTTTTACAATAGTTGCGATAAAAATTGAAAATCCCTAATACTCTACGGACTTCTTTAACTGATGTTGGGGCCGGCACATCTTGTACAGCTTTAACTTTGGCGGGATCTGGGCGCGTTCCATTTTGTGATACGATATGCCCTAAATATTTTACTTCTTTCATATAAAATTGGGACTTTATTAATCGTGCTACTAATCCATACTCTCTGAGTCGTTCGAATACTATTTTGAGGTGCTGTTTATGGCGGACCTCCGTTTCGCTGTGGCAAATTAAATCGTCGACGAAGCTGTCAACAAAACTTAACACCTTCCAATGCTTTATGGATTAATGTCAAAAACGTCGCGCTCGAGTTGCAATAGCCAAATGGGGCCCTTGTGAAAGAAAACAATCCGAAATCTGTGTTCATAGTTAACTTTTCTTGATGTTCTTTGAGAACACCGATAACATGATAAGCTTGGCTAATGTCGATTGTGGAAAAAACTTTGGATTTTTGGAGGCGGCTGGAAACTTCGGTAAAAGAGGGGAGGTACCATCGTAATGGGACGGTGATTTTATTCAGCCTTCTCAGGTCTATACATAGTCTATAATTTTGATTTTCATTAGAATCTACTATTCCTTTACGAATCAATATGGCAGGAAATGACCACCTTGCGTTTGTAGTTTTCTTTATAATACCAGCATCTAATAATTTTTGCAGTGCTTTTTCCATGTGTTCGCGTCTATGTAATGGAGTAGGATACGCACGACAAAAGATAGGCTCTGCATCTGGTTTGGTGTCAACACGCATGACTATTTTATCGCAATATCCTACCTTATTTGGATCGTTTGTACACACATCTTGATATTGGGAGATCAATTCAAGTAGTTCAATTTTGTGGTGGTCAGGAGCACATATATCGTCCAATTTGAAAGGTTTGTGGCCAGTCTTAGATCGGTTTTTTGTTTGATTTTCTATACTAAATACTTCTTGAGAATCATTCATTTTATTTGTGGTGGGTACCTTAGCCTTTGTTTGACAGATCTGTTCTGAACTTAGGCCATGTGTTTTCGCAAGTATATTACCTTTACATATAGACATATATGAGTCTGAATTATTCATGATCATGATCGGTATATCTCGTTTTGATGCGGAAACTATCCCGTCTATAATGGATACATTAGGTTCATCCTTAAATATGCCAATATCGGCCTGACTTACTCCAAGATATGGTGTCTCATACATGTCTGGCATGCCAATGATTTTTGTGTTTACCAATGCACATGAATGGGGTGGTAATTTGATATCTTGCCGCAAACGTAGCAATGATGCTATATGTAAATCCTGTAACATGGGAAATGTTTTGTTGTCTATTCTAAATGCATTCAAATCGAAATAGAGTCTTACATGTTTGTCTGTTAAAAAATCGCGTCCAAAAATCGCTGATCTTGCTAGGTTGGGTAATATAAAGAATTTATGTACTTATGACACTGATCCAATTTTGAAAAACAAATGTATACTGTCGTATACTTGCATATTTTGGCCTGTTGCCGAGGTCAGTATTATCTTTTCTTTTAGTAACGGTTGCTTATTTGGAAGGGAGCGATATACGTCGTATTTTAGACAACTTGTACTTGCACCAGAGTCAAGTAATGCCCTTATGCGTTGGTTACCAATTTTAATAATTGTTGAACAAGGTGTTTGCTGTTGCAGTCCCTGTGAGATTTCTGTGTGGTACTTGAGTTTAGGTAATGTATGTAGTTGCATCTGTTCAGAATGGTTATTTATACTTTGACAGTTTTTACTTGGTTCATTATTATTATTTTGGTAAACTGTTGTATTTCGATTAGCTTTTCGTTGGTTTTGGTTTTGAATTTTTGCATCGCCATTAATGTCCTTTTGTTTGGGAACGGTGTTACGTAATCGTTTATTCATATTTGTTCTAACATGACCAGCGGGATTTATACTTATCATTGGGGAATGCAACTGTTTGTTCACGCTCGTATCAGCATGATAAAATGTATTAGGTTTCGATTTATTGCCCTGGTCTGAACGAAGTCTGTGTTCGTTTGTAGCAACACGTGCTGTTCTGGCGGTCAGGGTATTGGCAGCTGGTTTAATTGCAGAATTGCTTAGCTTCTGGTAATTAGGTGCACATTTATTTATGGTCCTATCTTTTGAGGGTGTCTTGAATAAGGCTTTGTTTTGGTATCTCGCGCTGTGATATGATGTATTATGATGATGATGATTATGAATTTTAGAATGTCCTTGCGGCTTCTTCAAAGACATTCTTACATGTTTAAATATTGTTTGTTATTGGCTATGCGTCTCCGGCAATTTCGTATATCGTGGTTGTTAATCTTACATAGTGTGCAAAACTGGCGTTTCATTTTATTTGAGAAGTTTGGCAGGTTTGAGTTGTAGTCTATATTGTTTACTCGATCCTGGCGGATGTAATTGCTTTGTTTATTAAAGTTAGTATTCTGAAGATTGGATGGCATTCTGAATGGGGGATTTTGGTGATGATTTGAGCAGTGCACTGGTTTGTTAGTTGCATAGCTATTAGATATATTATTGCGCGGTCTCCATAGTATGGGACGGCGCCTAAAATGATCAACTTCCATGGGTTGTGGGAAGGAGTCGGGAATTTGATGTTGTTCATTTGACCTAGATGTTCTATCACCATAGCGAAGTTTAAATCTCTTAGAAGGACCTGGTATGTATTCAATCTGGAAATTATAGCCGCAATATCCAGTGCCCAATTATGAAGTTTCTTACTGGCACTAAGAGAACCTTTAAGAAGATGTTCAAGGGGTTTGTGGTCAGTACGAATGGTAAACTGAGCATTTGATAAGTAATGATCAAACTTCCGAAGGGCATAGTGAATGGCGAAGCATTCCTTTTCAATTGTGGCCCTGCGGCGTTGAGTATCACTAAGTTTGTGTGAGAGGAAATAGATCGGTCTTTCCAATTCACCAGCGTAGGTGGAATCAAGATTTGGATCTGTATAAGGTTGAGTAAGACAGGCCCCGATAAAATTGTCAGAAGCATCTGTATATAACAAATATGGTTCGTTGACATCTGGGTATGCAAGATAAGATACTCCAGTGAGCATTGACTTCATGGTGTCAAAGCTTTTTTGGCATTCATCAGTCCATTTAAACTTTGAATGCTTTTTCGTGAGATTGATCAAGGGTGTAGCAATACTGCTAAAACCATGAATGAAACGGCGATAGTATGATGTCATTCCCATAAATGATCTAACTCCTTTAATGTTTGTAGGTGGTGGAACATCTCGAATGGCCTTGACTTTATCAAGGTCGGGTTTGACACCATCCGAATTAATAACAAAACCTAAGTACTTGGTCTCAGTTTGGAAAAACTTACACTTTTTCAACTTGAGTTTCAATTTATGTGTCGAAGGCGATCGAAGACAGTTTGAATGTCTTGACAATTTTGCGCCTCCATTGGCGAGAATATCAAAATATCGTCCAAGTAGGCTAAGTAGCGATCTTGTAGGCCTTCTAAGACGACGGACATTAGCTATTGAAACAAACTTGGGGCATTTGACACACCGAAACTCATGACCTTGAAAGAATAGGTCCCTCTATGGCAAGTAAATGTAGACTTTTCACAGGCATCTTCATCTAATAAGATTTGCCAGTAGCCTGACTTAAGTTCAAGAGCAGTCAGTATTTAGAGCCATTTAGCGATTTCAATATATCATCAATCACTGGGAGTGGCCAAGTAATTGGTTTAGTAATAGCATTGAGCTTGCGAAAATCGACACAAAATCTTGATGAACCATCTTTCTTGCCCACAAATAAGCAAGGCAATGACCATGGTGATCTAGCAGGGGTAATGATATCTGATTTAAGCATATCATCAATTGCCTGATCCATGATCTGCTTTTTAGCCAATGGAACATGGTACGGTTGGCACTTGATGGGTGCATTACCTTGTTATCTATTTTCATCTTTACTGTGTCAGTAAAGGTTAAGTCTGCATCAGTTGCAGCAAATAGATCTTTATTACTCTTAAGAAGATCTGTGATTATTTGTTTCTTATCTGAGGGCACATCAACCTCAGCATAATTAATTTTTGATGGCATAGTGTCACGGGAAAATGACTGAGTGGGTGACTGGGAGACTTCAGAAATCTGAGCTGTCTTAAGAGGTTTAACCTTGCCTAAGACACATCCCTTTCTAAGTTTATGGAACTTGTCAGTATCATTGACAATGTACTCAGGGATGCTGCATAAAGAGGTAAGGTCATTAACATCAATGACTGCATCACTTAAGTTCAAGCCTGGTTGTTCAGACAAGAACCCATGATCCAGAGAACTAACTTGTAACAGGTTAGTGTCGAATAATCCACATCCTCCAACGATGTGAGCACAAGTTAAGAGACAACTCTGGGGTTTGAGAAGTGCTTCCTTCTTAAGTCTAACAAGGCTTGCAATCTCTAAGTCAGGTACCATTGGAACAATGCGATGACTAATCTTCACACATTGTAAGTCGAAGAATGTTCGCACACAGTTTTGAACCATCCGGTCAATACCTAAGATTATATTGCGGGTCATATTTTCCACAATATAAAAATCATGTTTCATCTTTAACCCACTAACTTTGAAAGGTAATTCAATTTGACCGATACATTTGAGTTCACTTCCTGTGACTGAAGTCAAATTATCCTTCCTTCTGTTAAGTTTGGATCTATTTGTGATTTGTTTATATAAACGGTTGCTAAGTATGGAACACTGTGCTCCAGTATCACAAAGAGCACGAACACGTTGTGTGCCTATTTGAAGCAATATTGAGGATGGTACAGGGGTACCTGTAACATTCACTTCTATGGATGTTTCGTTTTTGAAGTTTTACCATTTTTATTTGATTTGGGGTTATGAGAGACTCCACGACCATGCATGGTATGTTTCATTTGAGTATATGTTTGCTTGCTTGCTTTAGTTAACTTTTTAACTTGGTTTAACCATTTTCTATCTTTAAGTTGATTTACAACATCATTTGCTTTATGACACTTTTCAACTATTTTAGTAGTTTTACTAGTCAGTTTCTTGTGTTTTGTGTACCGTGCATTCGGTTTGGGTGGTTTTATTTAAAATTTATCATTAGTCTCAACAAGTTTGAAATTGGAGTTGGAATGCTGATTTTTCATCAAATTCTTTGGTTTATGACGTTGCTGTGGCCTTCACGGCATTGAACTATCAGGCACATGTATATTTGTATAGTCTGGAGGACAATAGTCATGTTCCAGGACACTATACCTATTGTTAGGATAATTTATTTGAAAATTTGGTTGACTTCGATGTTTTTGAGTTTTATTACGATTTTCAGTCTTGTTTGAGTTTGTTTGACCTTGGGAAGACGGAATTCGTTGTTTGAGACTAAGACATTTGCTTGGAAATTGATTAATTCCAATGTGTGTGTTTTTCATTTTGTTTGCCATTCTGAAGGCCGTTTTGGACAAAGTATTGACCAGCTAACCACATATATTGGAAACATAGCTGCATATATTTGCAAAGTAGCTGCATGTATCGACTGAACTAACCACATATATTGACAAATTAGCTGCATATATTACTAGGCTGTTGTTTGTTTACCTTGAGTAGATACACCCTCTGATGTTTACTAGACTGTTGTGTATTTACCTTGAGTAGATACATCCTCTGCTGTTTACTAGACTGTTGTGTATTTACCTTGAGTAGATACACCCTCTGATGTTTACTAGACTGTTGTTTATTTACCTTGAGTAGATACACCCTCTGATGTTTACTAGACTGTTTTCTTTCAGAAAAATTCAAATTTTTTGTTTTTGTGGATTTTTCGATTTCCCGTAATGTAATAAGTTACTGTAAGTTTGATTTGGTTGTTTCTGAGTGTTTTGTCCCTTAAAGGGGTACTCAATATGTGATTTTTTAAAGTTCCTATTTTTTCGAGTTTTGCTGTGATTTTTCAGCTTTATTATCCCATGGCGAAATGAATCGCGGATTTATAGAGTGTCTCTGGCGATTCGCATGCATTTTATGCGGATTATTCAGTGGTTGACCATGTTCATGGGAGTTAGACCCATGGTTGTCGAATTTTCGCGTTCGTGTGTGCGCACGTTTAGTGTCAATTGTATTTGGCGTCTTGTGGCCCATGACATATGTATTCTTCACTTTATTTAACTTATTTGCGTTTTCCAATGATTTCTTGTTCGATTTTACTCGATCAGCATATGACAATTCGGAATGCAAGTGACTGTGCACCGGTTTGACATGAAGGTCGGCGTTGAGTCGCGCGTTGTCACTCATTTTTACTGTGGGTTTGGCTGAGTGTATATGCTTTGTACTCTCATGACCAGATATGTTTTTACTATGTGAATCGTAACGGTTGTCATACGTTCTAGTAAATCTGTGCGAATTTAATGGAATTACATTCGTTGAGCGTAAATTTGTACATGTTCAATTTGGATAGAGTGCATTATTGGAAACAGTTTTATAAGGCATTGATTTATGTTTAATATGGTTAACCCGCGCGCGCGCCTTGTCACGAACAGGTTCTACTCGTTTAAAGAGGGATTCGGTTTTCTGATTTGCTGCTCGTCCAACTCGTTGCGCATTCGGCGTTTAAAGTTTTGGTTCGTTGTCCCATAATCGTACAAGTGGTCCTTGTACCAACATTCACGAGTATCATGATATGTTAGCTTCCAACAGCTTCGACAAAATTTGGTTAGTGGTGGAGGAGGTTTATTTATTGTGTGAACATGTGTATTTTGTCTTGGGCGGAGTCTACAAGCTTCATATTTGTGGCCCAGTTTGTGACAGTAATTACACTGCACTATTTTTGGTTTAACCCTGTTTACATCCATCGGTTCTTGTCCCGATGGGTTTTCATTCGTCGATGTGCGATTAAAACGCATTTAAAATCGTTTAAGGATATTAAATTCCTCCACAGCTACGAAAGCTGCTTGATCCAACGTCTGTGGATCTTCTCTCAAGATTTTCATCTTGAGATTTGTGTCAGTCAATCCGTCAGTGAAATACTGTACCAACTGACGCTGAATTGCAGGGATGGCTAATTCATCATACTCGAAAGCATCTACTGCTAATTGGCGAACTGCCTCTACATATATATGTATATTTTCCCCTGCTTTTTGTTTGGTGCTTCTTACTTTTGCAAGAGCCTGATGTTTGTCTGTTATTTCCGCGAATCTAATCGTTAGTTCGCGTTTTATTTGATTCCACGTGACCCCTTGATTTTCGTGATGGTATCGCGTGAGAAATTCAGCTACAGGGCCGCCTGTACGTTGAAGTGCGACTAATCATCTTTCTTCTTCTGGTGTACCGAGTATATTACAATACCGGTCTATTTGTTTTAAGAATTCCTTTAATTTCCGAGGTTGTCCCTCGTACCTTTCTACCATTGAAGATAAGGTCAACGCGCTTTGCGCGGCGGTTTGCGTACGAATCGCATTGGTTTGTTGTCCCAGATTCAAATTGAATCCAGCACATTGCTGCTGGATTTCTGCCAAGACGATCCCGATTTGCTCGTTTTGTCTCAACAAATGTAAGGTGGCATTTAAGTCGCCTTGTTGCCCGGGTTGTGGTTGAGGATTATGCGGTTGTTGATGATTTTGCGGTTGTTGAACAGGTGCGTCCATGTTTGCCTCGTCCGCGAGTAAGGGTACGTTCAATTGCGCACCTTGTATATCATTAACAATTAGATCCATTATTTTAAATATTTTTAACTTGTTTTAAACGGATACTTTATACATCGACCACTTTCAAACGTGTGACAAATGTTGTGATTTTTAATCCACACGGAGAATTCTATGACGTGGACCCAGTCTTTAATTAGTATACATTTTCGAATTATTTTAATTGCGGAGGGTCCTGTACCGTGTATTTTCTAATTGATATATTTGTGGTTTTAAAATGGCGCAATATTCATCATAAGTGAGCTCTTCTAGTTCAAAACAGTCCGGCAGAAAATCATCATAATTTTCGTCAGGCCAGGACGGAACGGTTTTTAATACTGCATGAATTTTAGCCAATAAATCCGGGTTTAATTCGTTTTGAATTTGGGAAGCCAGGATGTTAGATTTTGAATTTTAGAAACCAGGGTGTCAGAAATTCGTTTTGATGAGCCATGGTGTTTAGAAAAAGGGGGCTATAAAAACGTCAGATTCTAGGGTCTTAGGTGTACTCACTATCTTCATCCTTGAAATTGTCGTCTTGGTTGGATCTTGATCACGGCAACCAGTTGATATCTATGTGGCAGAACCCCGTACGTTTGAGATACGACGTTCTGACCGGACTTCACGTTGTGTACTTGTTTGGTGTGACGACAACTCATGGAACCGTAGACATCTGTTTATTTCTAGAGCATAACTTCGCTTCTCAAAATAGGTCAGCTGATGCTAGCATTCTCAGGCTCTTCTGGATCAGTAAGTCATTCCCAGGGCGGTACTCATAGGATGACTCAGTCAACTGAACACTGATGGATAAAACCTCAGTGCTTATATGTAAAAGTGGTAACCTACTTTTCAAAATCTTGTGACGATGTTACTGGCCAGGGTTGACAACTAGTTGTCAACGGCTCGTCACTAAAGTTAGCTTTAGTGTAGCTTTCGTATATCATGACCAGTGCAGTGTACCAAAACAACTAATAACTTTTAGACCTCTGCACTGGTTCGACTGGGAACTTTCATGAGAACTAGCTAGAATCAGCGTCGGGTGATCTCGTCATCATGCTAAGTACGGCTGTCCGACTAACAATCCCACGCCTGTTATTCATGTATCGTAATAGTTGGAACTGATGCAATAGTTTACAGGGGCGTGATCAGGCAGGGGCGTACATCGTTCTGTTACAGAAGTGCTCCCCCAGCGTTAAAATCAATAACATTATTATTTCGCTAATTCAGTAATATTCTCATTGTTTACACTCGATAACACAAATTTGTCTCCGCATTTAAAATTCTTTGATATAGATCGTTTATATTCTGCAATAGTTTGTACATAAGGGACGGATTCTTATGTTTTACTGTCTTTTTAAACTCCGAGGTGGCGAAATGTCGGTTTGTTTACATTATGAACGTTTGAGTCCGTAATCGGAATCAGAATCTGAATCAGGATTATCACGATTAATTACGATTACGGTCTGTTCGTTTACTGATTCTGGTCTGTTCGTTTACCGAACCACGTCGTACGGGGACTAATCCGTAATCTGAATCCAGATTCTCTAACGAAATAACGACTATGTGGCTTGGCCGGATTAAGCGGTATGTGTGCTATATATAGAGAGCCACCCGCTGTTTCAAATATCGCGCCAGGTTGTGACCCGTGGGCAAGGTCATTGGTACTATGCTCGATTCGTCGTACCTAGATGATAAAATAGGGACCCGGTTGTTGAGTAAGTAGAAGCCGCTCTTGTGAAGCGCTTGTACGATGGCAGCATGCAGAAGATTCGGCATTACACAACAGCTGGTGTAATTATGTGAATCGCTTAGGGCCCTCGTGAGGATAGGCGCTATATCAGCACCATTATTATTACCTTCGACCAACAACAGTCAAAATCATCAATCTAGAAGAGAATATAGGTTAACACAGTGCATGAAATACATTACAATTGCATGAATTTAATTATTATGTTATGATATTATATGTGTTGCCTTGCATGATAATTATCTATACTGTCCTTATGCCATGTTACACCTTTATGATTATTTGTTCATAAATCTATGTGTAGTCCAAAATAACCATTATAAATTTCTGCATGACAGGCTATAGCATTTGATTTGCATGAAAATTAATTATCTATGAATGCATAACTGTTATCTGTTTGTCTGCCTTATCTATTTGTCTGCATGCTTTATTATATCTGACACATGACTGCATGAATCCGAGTACGTCCTCTAATCATTGTCACTACTGATCTACCTAGTATATATCATGAACACGTCCAGAACATCATCTGGTGGTGTCCTTGCATACATACTGGGTATATTATGTCTTGCATAAAATAGGTATATATAATACCCCCATCTAAAACTTGTTTAATTAAACATAGAAATCTAAAACTTGTTTAACTAAACTTAGAAAATCACTTGTTGCTACTTCCTGTAAACCTGCTTTCTGTAGTAAAATTTAACTAAATGATTAATTTGAATCATTCAAAACAGTGCAATACATGTACCAACCTTGTACCACTGTATTGTCTACCATGTAACTCAAATGATAAAGACACTTAATGACTAATATAAAAACGGATCAGGATCTAATCTGACCCCGAGATTATTTAACCCTTTATACAAAAGGAAATATTCTTCACATTCTACCGCTGTAATATATATAAGCTTGATCCTAAAGTTGTGTCTATCTCAGCTATTAATTGACTATAGCCAAGTATAAATATTCGAACAATTAAAAACTATGTTTACTATATTCTTAAATGGATAAATAGCCTTTAGCTTTATATCCACAGTTGAAGATCACATTACGGTACCGGTACTATATTCCTATATAAAAAAACTAAACCAATGTAATATCAACATTGTATAATGGTATCAACTACTGATATATGATTCTAAAAATTCCATTTAACACTAACAAAAATTCTGTATTTATTACCATATCTCCATTCAAGTATAATTTACATTCATATCAATTGATCGTACAAAGATCGGGCCTTCACTGGCCCAGAAATACAGTTATGCTCTAATTGATCGACTCCTTATGCGCGGCATAGTTGTGGGTGGCTTTTCGGGATTTGGTCGGGGATATGGCTTGTTGCCGTTCATCAGAATGCTCTTCCCGAGAGCTACCCGATGATGATTGTTTATTTGTATAATATTTACAAGCTTATGACAATGGTGATAATAAACAAACAAAAATGATATTATACAGGAGCGACATGGCCCAGATGGGCCGTCTTCCTGTCGCCCCGATGAATGGCGACGGGCCTTGTTTCCGACTGGGTCCGGAGGGGTTGCCCATGGTTCTGCTGTGTTTGGGGAGTCGATTAATTGGAACATTACTGTAATAGCAATTCATTTATTAGTAAAGTGATTCGTTTGACTGCCAACCACTGATTTCGTTGGAAACCTCATCCAACTGCGCCGTCTCTTAAATTTCCTTTCTGTTTTTCTCTATACCATACCCAAAGCCAACCCCACACCCCCACCCCACCAAAAACTAAATGCCAATAAAGTATCCGTGCTCAACCTGCAAGAAATATGTAAGAAACAACCAAGATGCTCTAGGCTGTGACCTGTGTGACCAGTGGATTCATTTGAAATGCTCTAAGCTAAATAAAACTGATCTACGAAAACTTGATGAAGACAACACATCTTGGTTCTGCTACAACTGTATTCAAGAAGTCTTCCCTTCAATTATATTGAAGAAGAAGCTCTCTTCAAGCTAGCAATATTGGCATGATACAAAATGTCAATCATTTAGATATGTCAAACATGAAACAACTTATAACAAACCCATTTACATTAAACGATAATTTTCAAAATGAGTATGATTCAGAAAAAATGCGAGTTTGTTAGACTATCGAATTCCTCGAATTATCTATTATTAGAAGAATTCAATGAAAACATTAAACATATCGACAATAGTATAACAGCATCTATGATTCACTTTAATATAGGTGTTACTGAAACATGGTTATCTAATGACTCACCAATGAACCTCATGAAATTAAATGGATATAACTTGATTGAAAGTCACAGAGACAATAAAGGGGGGAGGAGTTGGACTTTATATAAACTCTTCACTAAAAACCGAAATCCGTACTGATTTAAATATCAACAATGACTCTCTGAAAAGCATTTTCATAGAGCTGGAAAATAATAGAGGGAAAAAACAAATAGTAGGCTGCATATATCGACCCCCAAATTCAGATCTTGAGAAATTCATGGAGAAAATGGTAACTATAACGTTGAAAATAACCAAAAGAGAAGCGGAATTGCATCTTGTTGGGAGACTTTAATATTAATCTAGGATCTGATAATAATGCAGGTAAAGATTTCACCAATCTATTGAAATCCTTTATGTTCCTTCAAATGATAACTAAACCAACACGAATAACAGAGTTCAGTGCAACCCTAATAGACAACATATTCACCAACTGTCACCATTCTTCCCCAAAATACTCAGGCATTTTTGTTGAAGATATATCTGATCACCTACCAAAATTCCTTTTAATAACTGGGCATGAAAATAAACACTGCCCAAATAAAGAGATGTACATCTACGAACGCGAATTTTCAAATCAGAACATTAAAAACTTCATCAATAAGATATCCTCTATGAATTGGGGCACTGTTTATAACAGTGCCGACTGCAATTCATCCTATGAAACCTTCATTGACTATATGAATGATGCATACAATCACAGCTTTCCAAAACGCAGAAAGAAAATTAGGACTCAAAACAACAATCCGTGGATAACAGCAGGAATAGTTAACTCAATCAAGAGAAAGAATAAATTGTATAGAAACTTCTCACAAAACAGATCTAAAAATAACAATGAAAGATACAAAGCATATAAAATAGACTAATCACTACAAAGCGATTAGTAGCTAAAAAATTGTCATTGAACATTGATAAAACAAATTATATGCTCTTCACTAACTGTCCACTACCTGAAGTATTACCAATACTTAATATAAATGACAGAACATCAACAGAGTGACAGTTACTAAATTTTTAGGTGTCACTATTGAAGACAATCTATCTTGGGACAAACACATAAGTTTAATATGCTCTAAACTTTCCAGTAATGTTGGAACTCCGAGAAAAATCAGTGACTTTGTTCCTAATGCTACATTGAAAATCGTGTATATATCATTAATTATACCCTACCTGACCTACTGTAATGCAATCTGGAACTCGTCAACCAAATAAAATCTTACTAAAATCATAAAATTACAGGAGAATGCCCTAAAAATTATCTCAAATGGTACTAGTAATATTTCCACATATTGCAGACAAGCCAAACTACTAATGCTTGATGACATTGGGAACATGCAGCTAATTAGAATACTGCATGACTACCATACACATGCACCACCTGATTCATTATCAAAATTATTCACAAACATAACAGATATACATAGCCATAAAATCTCAACATCAAAATCGCTCAAAATCAAAAGGTAATCTATATCATGAATTTAAAAGGACCAAACCCTCAAAACACGCAATCTCAAACAAAGCCCGAGCATTATGGAATAGCCTCCCAGAAGATTGCAGATTACGCATTAAAACATGTATTGACTACCCCAAATATTTAAAAGATCACGTTATCAATGTCTATTATCAAAAATGATCGATATGTGTTAATGACTTCTATATTATTCAAATTCAACAAACAAACTTCCATATTCTTAGCCCAAATCAAATGAGCTCTACTGGTTAATCAGTCACACCCTTACACATTCATTAAACTGAAATAATAATGTTTCATGAAATCAAGTAACATATAGTTATATTACTTATGAGCATATCTTCAACATATTATGCACACCATCTATCACCTCCACCCCTCCACAGCCTACATCTCTCTCAACTGTTCTTCGCCTCTTGCAATTGCACCCACATGTAGTTTATGTCAATATTATAATTATTGTATTATTATAGGGCTCTGACCCATAAGCCATGGCTTCCACAGAGCCCCATTACCATATTGTAATTTATACTTTGATCACCAAATAAAATCACTTGAGTTTAAGTTTGAGATTGGAGCGCGTCCCTTTCAAAGTTCCCCTCCGACATAGGTCCTCAGATTAATGCCTATACACATGTGTACCTGCCACTAACATGGATTCATAACCGACAATGTTAATTGCATGTTAATGCTAATCAGGAAACGAATAATTGTCGTGGCTGCACACATTGACAATTATTGTTTTCTTAGTCTGAATGATAATGAAGCATTCATCGCCAAAAGCCATATGGTTGATTCTTCCTGGTTTAATATATTGCAATTACGTTCTTAACTAACACACTGTTCTGTAATAACAAGAGACGGACTATTGTCCGGTGCATACCACCCTGTGGCATACTACCTAGTGTGGGCATACCTATAACCTATGTCTGATATACACAGACAGATGGACCCAAAAAATCAGCATTTTTCATATAAACAAAGATGAATAACAAAAACGAAAAACACAAACAAAACGATTGAAAATGATATTGAATTTCGGCATATTGGTTAACATCCATAAAACATTTCATTGAGATCCGAGTACTACAGTTCAAGTTTTGACCTGAACAGACATCAAGTATGTCCTGAAAAAACATTGGACAAACTAAGAAGCCAACATTTCCAACAAAGATGAATAACTCTAGAATTTAAAATCCAAACAAAACGATTGAATCCTCCATTGAATGGCCTCATAGTAGTGAATATTCATACCAAATTACTGTGAGATTTGAGCACTGCTGTTCAAGTTATGACATGAACAGACAACGGACTGACATACGTCTGGGCGTGCGTTCGCACATACGCATGGACGGACGGACAGGTGCAAAACAGTATACTCCCATTTAACAAAAAAAGGGTATAATTATGTAGATGAGGTCCAGATGTTAGCCACTGATAGATGTTAATAGGAATTTACCATGGCATAACATGTTATAATGAATGTAGTGAAGTTGGACGTCAAAATAGATTGTGAATTTTAAGAATTCCCTCTAAGTTGATGGAGGCGGAGGCAGTACGAAAAATAGTCAGTACACTTTATTATTTTACAGGTGAATTTAACATTTTGTCGCACAGTTTACGGTACATCCCTACATGTATCAATGTTTATATGAAGTGACCAAATGACAACATACTTAAATTAACCCTTAAAATTGTCAAAAAATAAAACACCATACTATTATTCCTTGACTTTATCTACATGTACTTACATGTATATACATGTACTTACATATTACCGTTGATATTCAGAACTTGGCTTTAATTATCAACTGACTTAATAAATATTATTACATGTCGATATTTACCACTTGCTTGATTTTCAGACTCTTCCTCGTGTTGTTCGTTAGTTTTTTTCTTCTCTTCTTGCCATTCCTCCCCCTTGCCTTCGGAGTCACCACTCACTTGGTTTTTAGACTCTTCCCGCCATTCCTCCCTCTTGCCTTCGGAATCACCACTCACTTGATTTTTAGACTCTTCCCGCCATTCCTCCCCCGTGCCTTCGGAGTCACCACTCACTTGATTTTTAGACTCTTCCCGCCATTCCTCCCCCTTGCCTTCGGAGTTATCACTCGCTTGATTTTTAGACTCTTCCCGCCATTCCTCCTCCTTGCGTTCGAAGTCACCACTCGCTTGATTTTTAGACTCTTCCCGTCCTTCCTCCGCCTTGAGGTCCATTCTGGCCAGACCATCTTGCAATGTCTGAAAGTAGGTGGAGAAATAGATATTTGACAAGTCCCATTGCGGTGACTTGCACCTAGTATATATATATATATATATATATATTTATAAAATAATGAGAAACTCTCCTCTGAGGTAGGTGACTGCTGACGTGAAGAATGGAATAGTTTGAAAATTAAGAAAGGTATCCGTTCATTGTTGAATATTTATTACATGTATGTACAAACAGCTATACCGGTTTCGGCACATGTTGCCTTTTCAATAGCTTGGAGTCACTGATGAAAAATGTGTACTCGCTGTAAGAGATATCATGGTGAATCACGTGATACATATATTTCATTAAGTTAAATTATACGAGGAACCTCATTAAATTGTTATGGCCTTGCTGCGTAGAGATACGTGCTCAGACGTGCGTTCCTAAAGACGCGTGTATCATTAAACGCTTGGACATACTGGTAATTTAATTTCTGTTTGATAGCGTTTAATCTGTTGATGGGTTTATGGTGGCTAGTCCATCTTAATCTAATGTTTCTGTCCTTAATGGCACATGCCATCTTTAATGGTGACACTATATTAGAAGCATGTGTATTTGTGCTATACATGTTGATTCATAACTAAATTTCTGTAGATATCTGCAATAGGCGCAATTTGATGAGGTTCCCAAGATAGTGATAAACAAGACAATAAGATAGAAGCAATCAAGACATCTGTCGGTCGCGAGTTGCCAGATGGGAAATACATGAGGGCTCAAGTATTAGTTTTACTTGGATAATGGCATGTTTTTCAGTTTGGTAATCAATTCGTGTGAACCTAAATGTGCATGTTGCAATAAATAAAGTAAATATAGTAAGGGAACTCGAATGCCAGCCGACCCCCCTAGTTTTTCTATGTGGTCGTTTAGCTTGGTAAGAGTACACTGACCACTGTGAGATAACTACCCATTATAATCTCACAACTTGATTCAAACTATACGAATGTCCCAATATATAAAACCCCAAACTCAGATATTCGTGTTCGGTTCTCGAAACCTCACACATCTTAATCTCAGCGAAGATATACACACAATGAAGATGGCTCCCAAATATGGTCAAGGGAAATGCCCATAACGAAGGAACCAATCCCGATGTGTATTGCCAAACGCCTCATCTAATATGCGTCCCAAATAGTATTTAAGAGACAACCACATCCCATCACCTCATGCTTTCACTAGACTCATCTCACCCCTAGATCATATCCAGGCATCATTCCCACCAGGCATCACCCATTCGGGGACACCATTTCGCGGCGACTATTGATCATTATATTTGTACACACTGCATATCTTATTCACAACATAATAAAGACTTGTACCTACTATATCTATGTGTTCATTACCTCACATAGTATTAATGGTACCGTGAACAGTTCTACGTCTCACCACACAACTTGAAGTCTCGGCCACTAGACGATCACTACAGAGCAGAAACAATCTCAAACCGCTACTCAACCACGGGGATACAGCCTTACACTCCAGCCACGGATAGACAGCCGCACACACTAGACCACTGCACCGGTCAACCATAACTCAACCATTCGGACACACAGGAACCCTTCGGACACACAGGACCGCATACCAACCCTTCGGACACACAGGACTGCATACCAACCCTTCGGACACACAGGACCGCATACCAACCCTTCGGACACACAGGACCGCATACCAACCCTTCGGACACACAGGACCGCACACCAACCCTTCGGACACACAGGACCGCACACTAACCCTTCGGACACACAGGACCGCATACATACTCATCTGATATAGACGAATCAACCTTTTATTCTCATACAACCAGCTCACATCGTGTATCCAGCTAAAAACATTACTCACGCCTCTTGCAGACCAGATTCAGATCCACATAAACATTAACATCCGATTTGGACACCCTTCGGCTTCCAATAAACAAGACAAGAACATTCTGTACATCATTCATCATCACAGACTTGTGCACATTATTCTTCTCGGAAATTGGTGAGTGACCATCTTTTCTTTCCCATTTGCTGTCAAATTGCACACCCCCTATTTTTAGCATTCTTTTACTCCTTTTTTTTCACGTGGGTTATGGACACATCACCTGATTCTACTACACCTACACTACCTACCCATCCTACTACAATACATGCTTCAAACGATCAGCCCATACCACCCACCTCTTACAAACAACATTCAGTTCTTAATTTTAAAACTTACTGTAGATACGCTTTACCCCACCAAATAACTTTATCGCCACAACTCATTAAATATTGCAATCCCATTCGCATTGATATAACGCAAGATACAATCCGCTTATACGTGCGTTGTATGATTACAAATAACTACTCAGGACATACACTAGATTCTTGGAACGAGTGGCATACATTTCCGGCTCATTTTACGGATTATCCAAAACTTATTGTCAACTCTATAGTTGCGGCAATTCCCATAAAACATCCTAATAAATCACCTGAATCGCATAATACACCGCCACGGCACTTGGAAAAAAATACAACATATTTCGCACCCATACCATAGATCCCAAAACAGACACCGTTAATCCTTAATAACATAATGGAGTCACCACCTCCGCAGAGCAGCGATTATTTTCATCCAAGCCAAAATTATCAGCATCACCTTGAAGTAAACAGGGAAATGGACCGATCAACCGCAAGATCCCCCCACACAGACATTACTAATGAAATGGGCAAAGATGCTCAAAACTTGCTATTGTCACGGCTTACCCATGAAATTAGCCATTTCACTAGTTCTATCCGCGACCAGACAGAAAGTTTAAAAACACAAACAACAATAACAGCACTGTTGGGGATGAATTCCATTATTGAACCCTTCGATGGCAAGCCTGATGCTTTTCCCCAATGGGTCCATGCGGTGGAAAAATACTCCCGCGCGATTTCGGCACAAGATGAGACTATCATAAAAATTGCCGCTCAGACATGCAAATCTCAAGTTTCTGAATTTATTCAACGCTTCATAAATGAAAATAACACAGACATAAAATTCACGTTCACCTGGACCGATCTTAAATCACAGTTACGCTCATTATTCAGTTCCATAACTGATTCGCCTCAAGCCCTTTCCTCATTACGAGCCATTAGGCAGAGACATACGGAAACAATTGCCATGTTTGCAGAACGCATACGTACCCTTGCTAAACACGCGTTTACTGATGAAATTAACACAAGAGCAGTGCAAACACAATTAGTAGCATTTTTTTCCGACGGTATTCGCGACTCTAGTATCAAATTCAGGCTTCTCAAAGACGACCCCGTAACGCTTGATAGAGCTACTGATATTGCCCTACGCGAAATGAACCTTCGGCAACGCTATCGCTTACGTTACGGTGAACATCATAATGATTATAACCAATTCCCACAGTTACAATCCCCTCAACCAATGGATATCGACAATAACCACCGGCACATTCCAAGATGGCCATCACAATCCACTTACACCCCCCGCCAATCCAAAGACAGACACCGAATCAATGATCACCCCCCCAGGCGCCAACCTTCAAATTCTCACCACCCCTACTCTGAACCAAGGGTCTCCCATCCAAACCGCATCCAAACCATGGATGCAAGATATACTACAACAGCTCAACGACCTCTCTTCTGTACATACTGCAGATTAAACAATCATACCACAGACCAATGCAGACGTCGGGCTCAAAATAATAACCAATTTTTAAACAGATAAGGACTCATTGCTGCACAAATTTGACCCCAAGTAGACGCAAGACAATGAGTCCAATTACACATCAGATTAGCACCATAGGCGGCCACAATCATAGATATGCTAAAGCTCATCGAACATACGAATCTCAAAAGCATAGAGTCTGTGATTCACAGCTGCAGCCCATTAATCATTACCCCATGCTACCATCAAAGTGCCAAAACCAACGATATATTAATTACCGCACGCGGCGCCCAGTTAATCTCCCTCACCACAGGCAGGTAACACATACCACCTTCTGCCATAACAGGTGTCCCTCTATGAAACCCAGATTTCATAATTCTTCCAATAAGTCTATCTCACCGCTTCTTGACTTAAACTTTCCTTCCCATTTTAAAACCCTGAATCGCCTTGAAAAGCCCAAGCACCAACACATTACTAATTCTCACTCATCATCCAAAAGAAAGTCAACATGCACCAATTCTCGCGAATCACATTCCAATACTGCAATTAACCCTATAATACCACCAGTCAAACCCATACAACACACTATACCAGTACTTAAATATCCAAGTGATATGACAGATGGTGCTCTAAACCAAACACCATGCTCAACTATCATTAAAATACACAAACAACGGATTAGATCACTATTAGATTCCGGGGCAACCACCAGTTGCTTGAAATACGACATTTATAGATCCATACCAAATCGACCACCTTTAATTAAAGAACATGTGTTACTCACATCAGCCGATGGAACACCAATGAAAGTTTTTGGATCCACACATCTCACATTTAGAATCGGAAAACTCATTCTTACTCACAAATTTGTCATATGTGCAACCTTGTCCCGTCCTTGCATTTTAGGGCGCGATTTTATGAAACAACACAGTATTAGACTTTACTTTGATCTAGAAAAATTCAGAATACAGAACCAATTATACCCAATGTTAAGGGATGGTCACATTGCATCACTCATCCGATCAACAAATAACGTTTCATTATCACCCCACTCATGCGCCATCATAACAGGCAGACTCATAGGGCCAAATGATATGTTTAACACACCTATAATCCGAATAGGCAAAGGTAACATGTCCATTTTCGAACAGGAACCAAATGTACATGTAACCGACACGATAGCAGATGCAAATAATCCAAATATTTGCGTCATGATAGAAAACCAATCGGCGTCACATATGTCCATTAGGAAAGGTCGTGTCATAGCACAAGCATTTGGCACTCAAGAGCAAATGATATGCACGGCATCCGATGAGCAAAACATTAACTCATCTCCGCCAATCAAACACAGTATAAACACCATAGGTGACCGGCAAGACATTAACCCTCCAGTCACCAAGACTCAACCTATATCTGTCGATGATATTGTGGCACCTCAACACCTTAAACAGCAAATATTGCAACTAGTATCACAATACCCTGATGTTTTTACAAATGACATAAACAAGATAGGATATTGTCCAAAAATTAAAATGAAAATCGACCTCAAACCAAATACTTTACCTATTTTTTGCAAAAAATATCCGACACCACTGAACAAACAACGAATTATGGCTGCTGAGATAAAAAAATTATAAGATGCAGACATTATTAGACCCACTGCCCATTCATCGTGGGGATTTCCCAGTCTCCTCATCCGCAAATCCACACCCAACAACGATGGTACTCCAAATTACCGATTGGTAATCGATCTGAGAAAACTCAATGATGTTTCCATTCCATTAAAATGGTCTATGCCTAGTTTTACAGAAATATCGTCCAAGTTACTTGGCTCAACTATTTTCAGTATCTTTGACCTATCAAGTTAAAGAAGTCCGCAGATTACTGGGAATTCTTAATTTTTACAGGTCATATTCTCCTACTTTCGCATCGACGGCATTGCCTTTAATCAAACTCACAGCCAAATATGCTAAATTTGTGTGGGATGCGCCGTGCCAAACAGCGTTCGACACGCTTAAAGAAAGCTTAGCAACCGCCCCCATCTTAGCTTACCCAAATCCCGACAAACTGTTCATTCTGACAGTAGATGCATCTATCCATAGTATCGGGGCGATACTATCACAATATGCTAATAGTCAAGATGATAAACACGTTGAACTACCAATCGCGTTCGCCAGTAAAAAACTTAACAAATCACAAAGGAATTATTCTGTCACGGAAAAAGAAGCATTTGCTATATATACGTTTGCAAGGCAATTTAAATTTTACTTACAGGGATCCCAAGTAGAGATTAAAACAGATCACTTACCCCTCATCCACATGTTTAAAAAACAGGATCTGATAAACACAAAAATTCAAAAATGGTTTTTTGAAATATCAGCATTGAACCCAAAAATTACCTATATTAAAGGCACGAACAATGTTACGGCCGATTTTTGCAGTCGGATAAACCCCGACACGAACCCGTGCATCATTTCTTGCACAGATAGCGACCCAAATCCACCCACCAATCCCCTTGTACAGGATGTTAATATACTTGACATGAAAGATATTCAGGAATTCTCAAAACGAAATAAACAACCAAAAAAGAAAACGGATTCTGAATCATCAGTTGATCTTGACGACAGTCCGGTCCTTCCTCCTATAACTAATATAAGAGATGAACAATCAGCAGACCACACAATCACCGAGATTATCAAACAAATGTAATCAACAAATATACCCGAAAAATTAGCAAAAACCTTTATTCTCAAAGATGGTATCCTACACTATATATCAATATATAATGACATACCTAAATTACGAATATATATAACGGACAAAATAGCGCAGGAAGTTATATCCCAATATCACAGTCTCGGCCATAGAGCGGTACAATCGCTATACGCGACCATACGAAACAGATATTACACACCTCAGTTGTTTGCAAAAATTGTCACATACATAAACAATTGTCACACATGCCGACAACGAAATGCTTATAATCCAAAAATCCCGCTTCAACCAGTCACTGCCCCATCAAGGCCAGGACAGCTCATAGCCATCGATCTTATGGGACCATTTTCCCCCAAAACACAGTCAGGAAATAGATTTATCTTAACTATTATTGATCAATTTTCATTACATACTTTAGCATACGCATTACCTAACAAAATGGTGGATACAATTTTAGAAAGATTGAATTCAGAGTATTTCACTTTATTTGGATCAGTTGAAGGTATTTTAACGGATAATGGGTCCGAGTTTGCAAACTCTACCTTTAATGAATTTTGTAAATATTACCATATCAATGACCGCCTCAGTTCGTTCTACTCACCCCAAAGCAACGGGAAGTCAGAACGCTCGCATAGAAGTCTAGCATCAATCATTTCAACAATCACCCAAGCAAATGTAGAAAATTGGGACCTATATCTGAATTATGCATCACAAGCAATGAACTTCCATTGTTCCCGTGTACATACACATTCACCATTTTTTCTAACTTTTTTTTAGAGAACCACAGATAAGCATAGACCGAATTTTAACACACAGAGAAAAGTATTTAGGAGAGGATTTTTTAGCCACCACGCTTCAAAATCAACACATTATTTTTAAAACTACAAAATCTCTTCTCGAAACAGCCTCTCGCAACCACAAACAGAACAAAGGTGGATCTATTCCAACCTTTAAAATAGGCCAATCCGTCTATTACAAAATCCACCAACCAAATCACAAATTTTCATTTAAATATGAGCCGTTTTGGCGTATCTTGAAACAGACAGGCCCCATATCTTACATATTAAGACATGACCTATCTGCTAAATTAACAAAATCACATGCTAAACACATCAAACCATCCCCCGTTGATTGGCCTACACCTCAAATTCCCAATCTCTTAAAAAATAAACGACATAATCGATTTGCATTTCCACCGAGTGAAGCCAGTGTCGATAATAATAGCTCTCAATCCACATTGGAATCAGACGATGACCTCAAAACCACGGCAATTAAGCGCGCTCAACTTGAGCGCTCAAACACAGACGACAGTTCTTCAATACCATTGGCTGAATTAGCCAACAGACTCATGGCTTCGAAACATTTTAATAAAACAGACAGCCAATCACCCCCGGATTTTTCACCCAGCGACCAATCTAGGCCCCAAACACAGGAACCAAATGTCATAAAACACAAATTAATTACACAAAATTCTCATAGTACGACGCCAGACACAAAATCGCATCGCGCCGATAACAAACGCGGCCGGCATCGTAAATTATATACACCATACGCCAAACACACGCCTAAATATTCATCGTTTTCTAATTCCTTCCAATATACATCACCCGACAGCCGTTCGACGAATTGGTCAAACGAAAGTACGGAAACATATGATTTATATCAGATGACAACTGATATCGAACATTCATAATTATGTATCAAAGTACTTCACAATCACTAATGATAGATAGTTTACATAACTTTTTATATAAAACAGGTTTTACAAAGGCATAACATAGATAGACACCCCAACGATAAACTTTACTCATACCAGTTGCATGATCATATAGTATATATATCAAACAGGGCATCGTCCCGTTTCCCAAATCTCTAATTCAATTATCGCTAACAGGTGTACATTGAGTCATGATGCCGAAGTAAATTTAACCGACATGTAATATATATCTTTCGCTAATGACTGACACTCGGCGTCTTTGACTAATTGTTTATTCACGAAACAGGCCAATCTGTCGATCATTCTAACAGGTGTACATTGAGTCATGATGCCGAAGTAAATTTAACCGACATGTAATATATATCTTTCGCTAATGACTGACACTCGGCGTCTTTGCTAATTGTTTATTCACGAACATGCCAATCTGTCGATCATTGTCTCTCGCACCAATCTCCGAAATATGGCAAACTCCCGTTCATGACTCAGTTACATCTTCATTCCCTCCAATATGCTTAACTCAATCATATATTCATTGACATAGCACACGAATGCTACAATACACTATATATTATACAGTAGGTTATACAGTGATCACGGCATATTTCCCTCAATACCACCCCCCCCCCCCTCCTGCCAAACAACGCTCTTTATCATAAGAACGAATGGTACAGAAACCACGGCATATTATCCCTCAATGTAAACACCGCCACCCACCACCGCCACAAAACGCTCTTTATTATAGAGCGATTGGTACATAAACCACGGCATTTCTCCCATCAACAACACTTCCCCAATCCCTACCTCATTGTTACGGACATTCGTCCGACCTTATTTGAGGCCATGAAACCATAAATACCGCCACAAAACGCTCTTTATTATAGAGCGATTGGTACATAAACCACGGCATATCTCACATCAACAACACTTTCCCCAATCCCTACCTCATTTTACGGACATTCGTCCGACCTTATTTTAGGTCATGACACCCTAAAACTGCCACTAAACGCCTTTTATTATATGGCGTGTGGAATATTAACCACGGCATGCATCACCCAGATATTCAGTATTTCCCAATCCTAATATGAAAGTCACCATTACACCGCCCCCCCCCCCTCGAACAAACAAACGCTCTTCATTCTAAAACTTAGATAACCCAATCAATAACAGTATTGAACTCTGTAATAATTCTTGGCAGCGGGCTAATAATATATTTATCTCTTTATATTTCAACCAATCTTAGACTATAATTAAATAATCTTTGGCGACTTAGCACGTTTACAGAAGTTACTCTTTGTGTTTCAACCAATATTTCCACCTTTGGTGCATTACCACGACAACAACAACAACAACTACAACAACAACAACAACAACAACAAAAATTACATTTCTTTTCACTGAATTTATCAGCAAGATGTTATTTCTACAGGCTGACACGGTGAATAACCACAAAAACGATTCAATTCATGTCATTGTTGGCTAAACACTGTGCCAGCTTGCAGAATGCAAGCCAGCTCTTGATCCAGGGATGGTCCGAATTCATCAGGGGCAGCAGTCACAGCAACATCTTCTTATAACACTCTCCGATGTTGACTCCAGATGTCCACTATTCACTGCCTTTCATCTATGATCTCCAGCCGGAGATTTATCACCGTCTGGCATCTTTCTAACTCAGACACGGTACTAAAGTACCGTGCCCAATCTATACTGGTCCCTCCAGCAAGGCAAACAGCAACTATAACATAATGAAATGCCAGTATGTGGTCCACATACTGCATTGTCACCTCATATTGACTAGTTTCTAACACGGCAACCTCAGCCTCCAAGAATCGCAAGTAATCAGACATAATGAAAATTAACTCAGAAATAACACTTGTCGATATTCCCACACCTTATATACTCATCTCATATTGGCAGATAGCGTCCGTATCGAATCGAGACGCTGTGCCAAACCAAGTAAGCACTCTCGAAGATTCCTGAGGGACATGCTAGGCACTATCTATCTCAAACATAATATCCAATGATAAATAAACACACTAAACATCATCTAATAATCAGATATAACTCAATGCTGGCAAGTCCAGTGTGCATCGGTGCACAATGCACACAGGGCTAAAACTTGCTTCCCTCAAACAACAAAAACAAAATAAATACAATAAAAATATGTTACACAAGTATCATATCAATAAATAGGAATATTTCAACATAAACCATAACATAAACAAACATTACCCAGCCAATTTATCTGCCTCATAAACATAAAACTATCCATAATTATTCATTAAACTCAAATAACCCAAATCAAGCGACCCACACAAACCAATAAGTATGACAAGAACACCGATAGGTTAACCTCCCACTTCCACAACACATACACCAGACCCCTCCCCCACACACCACGTATCTAGTGAGATGTAAGTCACAATATATCTCTCAACACGACCATATCGTATATGTACCACCACCCCCCCCCCCCCCCAACTGCCCACAATACCCTAATTCACATATACATGTGCAGAGCTAAAATGAGCCTGAATAACATGTATGTGAAAATCACAATATATCTCCCAACACGACCATATCGTATATGTACCCCCCCCCCCCAACTGCCCACAATACCCTAAATCACATATACATGTGCAGAGCTAAAATGAGCCTGAATAACATGTATGTGCAAATCACAATATATCTCCCAACACGACGATATCGTATACATACCCCCCCCCCCCCCCCCCCCCCAGCCCCCCCCCCCCCCCCCCCCCCCCCCCCCCCCCCACCGCCAAGATAACCAGAGCCGCGTGACAATGCGCGATCAAATATTATTATTCCATGCGTCAATTGCACTCCCCTAATACTATACAATCAACAAATAATTCCGCCAATAATCATGTCAAATATAGCAATAAGAACCTATATATAGCAGTACACAATACGCATTTATTCATATGCCTTTTGATATCCATATTGACATGACTGTTTGTATACCTACACCCCATGACACATACATTTTATAAATAATACAGCAATACCACTTGTCGTTCACATTCAGATGTCCATGTGATGTTTTCAATGAAACCAATCTTCATTAGCACGATGTAGCCCACGTTAAATTATATAGGCACAAACAGCTATCAAAGATTGGGCCCATCTTTCTCCTTCACTCCTCCTGCCAAACCTCCTCAAATCTCGCTCATCAGCCGACCCAACTCAACTCCGTCTTACCAGTCAGTCTGTTCTTCCGACCACAGATCCATCAACCTTCTCCTCTCTTCCCTAAGCTGCTTCCTCAAATTTAAAATGAGGTAACACCTCTCATTTTCTTCTAGCCACAACGTACACAGATAGCGATCGCTCTTGGATGATACCCCCGTACGGGCGTGCTCATTCCCCCGCTCAAATTGATCGACTATCTGATCATTCACGTAGGTCAGATAGATCGAATCAACGATCACCCCAAAATACCCTAAACCATTTGCCTTCGCATTTCTCAACTTACACTCTAACTCACTCAAAAGTTGACTCATAACTGCAAATATCGAAAGACAGGCCCGCAATAATTCACAGCCATAATGGCCAACGCATTTATAACGCTATACCACTAATTACCTTCGTCGACACGCCTAGCGCACGCAGCGCGGCTAATTGGTACACACACTGGCATCGCGTGACGTCATATTTCGTCGATTTCTGGGGGTACCAATTTTACACAGTAATGTGAGAATGACATTACAACTTACACCGGCCGAAAAATCTCATCGATTAATCAAACCAGTTAACCCATAAAAGCCATGCCCACGCGAATCTATCTTTATAATCAGATACCGGCTAACCCGCTAATACACACCTATATTTTTACTTATAGGAGTGCAAGCGATATGAAGCCTACAGAAAACTTCGTTAAAGCGACCCTCTTCATACTTATCATCGGCTTTCAAACTAGTGACGCTATGTTAACTCGACAGAACATGTTATTTTTGCATCACCGGCAAATTGCTGTCTCAAATGAAAATTGGGATCTCAGTTTTCTCATCGAACTCACACCATATTATACCTACATAGCAAGACTCGCTACCGACATAAGGATGGCCCAAAATAAACTCAATAGCATTTGTGCCACGTTTCATCAAAGCACATATCACCATAACAAACCTCCATTCAGGAACGAGACAAATAACATTAACTTTAATCTCATCAACATTTTGACAGATTTACAAACTGAATTAGCAGCGGCTCTCACGGAAACAAAACAAATCCAATATGAATATCATAATTATTATCAACTCCATAATACCAAAAGACTCAAACGAGCAATATTACCCGTAATAAGCGATATCGCCAAGTTTCTATTTGGCACCCCTTCGATGTCAGATATTACACATGTAGAAGATAACATACGAACCCTCTACCAAAACCAAAAAAAAATCCAACACGATACTCAAACCGCTTATTCTATCATGAATATAACACGCGTCATTTCAAACGAAAATCGCCAACGAGTCAACACATTATCAACAACAATATCCAATATTCAAGCCACACTTCGAAAAGAAACACATCGAACCCAAAAACATGTGCATACAATTGAAATATTCACAATCATCAACGCTAAGTTTCTAGTAATATTACATGAAATACAACAAGATGTTATCCAAGCAAAATTATATTTGCGACATCTTAAAGTTCAAATTGCCTCTCTAATTAACCACCGATTTACACCGGAGATCATAAGCCCAATACATTTAAAAACGGCACTTGACAGTATAACGAAATTACTTCCAGCCCATTTGAAGTTACCATTCCCCATAGAATCGGGAATTGCAAAATATTACCAACATTTGAAGACACAAACCATACTCACAGACAGCAGACTAATCATTACCATAACAATTTATTTACGCGATATCAGAATGCAGTTTGACATATTCCGCGCTATACCATTTTTTTATCCATTAGACCCTCGAGACCCAAGACTCAGACACAACAATAAATATACAGTTGCCCGAATCGATATTACTCATAATTACCTGCTATTATCTCCCGACCGATTCAAATATACCACCATTGGTGACAATCACCCGTGTATTTTAAACAAATTACCATATTGTAAAATTCAAAAAATTTCAATCGCCGCATCACATAATCATAACTGCCTACTCAACATATTCACCAATGATACAAAAAATACCGCCACAAATTGCCCTATAGCCATTTACCCTCAGTATAATTTACCATCCGCTATTAAGCTGGCGGCATGTACATGGCTTATAACAACCACGAAAGCTCATACATTTACAGTAAACTGTCATCACAATCTCTTAAGAAAACGACCGTATAGAATCACAATTTTACCCCCCATCGCAACGATAACTTTACCACCAAGGTGCATAGCTACATCAGCCAGTATCAAACTAATTGCATTCACAACTTTGAACTCATCAAACATCACCATCAAGACACAAATAACCCAATTACAATCAACTATTGAATTACATAAATTGCCACAATGGAAGCCATTATTTTCCCAAATTCATAACTTGCCCCCTCAAGTATCGATTCCAAACAAGTTAAAGCAACTATCATTATATGATTTTCTGCAAACAGTCACTTCCCTGCAACCCATCAAACAAAAGAAAAAACAGGATTATTACCAAATCATCATTCCCGCGGTCATTACGTTCATATTAATTTTACTGATTGCCATCTCAAGTCGCAAATACATTATTCAGTGTATTACGAAAATTTCCCAATATCAGACTCAACGCAATCACAACACGCGACGAATTAAAATCGCAAAGCGACGAAATAAACTTAACCAAATGATAAATGGAACTGATATGCAACTTCGTCACAGACTAACCCCACCAATACCCAAGGAAGCTACAAAAGATATTCATTTGTCTCCAGCTAAGCAACCTCAAATACAAAGTACACAAGAAGATTTGACATTTCCCAAAAAACACCCGCGAGATGTTAATGATGAATCATAAACACCCGCGAGATGTTAATGATGAATCATCCACATTACGACCTATGAAAATAATAAAAACTCACGCATCCATCCATAACCCACCACTTAATCTATATTGATAATTTTCCCAATAATACCATTTTTTTTTCCTATAAGGGGCACAAACCCACAGACTAATTCCAATATCGTTACTGCATGCATACCACGTCAGCTGCATATGCTAACGCCATTATGACACGTGCCAATCCCAAGAGTTAGACAACTGACCGCCGATTATCTTCAATAACATTGGTCATGGATCTCGCCAACTATCAACAAACGCATTAATCAAAGTCTCATATACCACACTCCAAACAATATTTCACCTCTGACACATGCTCTCAACAATTCCCTGTGCAATTGACGGCAGATGAGAAACATTTGGTCTCTCATTACCACAATACCGAATGTATACATATCGTCATGATTTTATTAACAACACAACATGCATTTATATAATACATCACCAATGTTCATCATTTACAAAACATACCATGCACTATTAACCGTATTGTTATATTCATTACTTCTCATACTTGTATCTCTATATTCTATTATCATACCTTATCCTACATATCAATATAGCACGCATTATGACTGCTTGCACGATCATTTTATATACCAACCCATATATGCTTTTCCCACCATTTATTTCATAATCTCATAATATTGCGTATCATCATTTTAAGACAACTTAATATTGCATATCATCATTTTAAGACAACTTTGTTCCACATGTATTAATCATAACTTCACCACAATCAATGTTATTATACTTCATTTCAGCCTCATCCACATTACATGATCACAATTACCCCAGTTAGGTCCATAATTTTGATGTTACATAAGATTTTCCGCTGCGCTAAAAATCTTACACGGGTGGGGGACATATGTGAGATAACTACCCATTATAATCTCACAACTTGATTCAAACTATACGAATGTCCCAATATATAAAACCCCAAACTCAGATATTCGTGTTCGGTTCTCGAAACCTCACACGTCTTAATCTCAGCGAAGATATACACACAATGAAGATGGCTCCCAAATATGGTCAAGGGAAATGCCCATAACGAAGGAACCAATCCCGATGTGTATTGCCAAACGCCTCATCTAATATGCGTCCCAAATAGTATATAAGAGACAACCACAACCCATCACCTCATGCTTTCACTAGACTCATCTCACCCCTAGATCATATCCAGGCATCATTCACACCAGGCATCACCCATTTGGGGACACCATTTCGCGGCGACTATTGATCATTATATTTGTACACACTGCATATCTTATTCACAACATAATAAAGACTTGTACCTACTATATCTATGTGTTCATTACCTCACACCACCGGTGTTATATACAGATATACAGTGATAGGCGAACATCCAGGTATGGAAGTCACTCTCCAATTGCCATGTAGCGACATGGTCAACAAAATTTGAGGACTTCCGTAGAAATTTGAAGTATGAATTTATGATGCAAATGAAAACTGTTGTTTAGAATTATACAGATGAACGAATATGTCCGAGGCGCGTTATTTTCGATTGAGCGAGGGTTTAAACTGGTTTATAAAATGTTGTTCTTTTACTTCTAACAATTGGGGATCGGATGTTGTATAGAACGGAAATATTTTGAAATCCCCCCACTACATTCATCGATGTGTTTGCTAACATATAGTGTGCGGTAGTTCGTATCCCGTATCCCCTGTTTGTGCAGTGTTACTCTGTGTCGCAGATTAGTTGTTTGACCGATATAATTGGCGCCACAGTTTGAACATATCACTACATAAATAACATTTTCTGATTCACATGTCATGTCCCGCTTGACTTTGAAATCCCTATATGCGTTCTCGAACCTGAATGATGAACCTTCCAATAAAAGAGGGCATGTTCCACAACGTGTATCCTTGTTATAAACTTTCCTGCACGATTTTACAGATGGTATTGTCGGAATGACACCATCTGAGAATCGGGCTTTACAAAGTGTGTTTTTCAAACTTGGCGGTTGTCGTTTACTTTTGATGATATGTGTGGAATTTAGTACTCTCCTCATACGTTCACTCTTCTTCAAAATAGGTAAGTTGTTATATACCACGGGAAATAACTTAGGGTTTCGATTGTTATAGGTTGTTACCATAGCAAGGGGTGTTTTGTCCGCTTTTGAGTGTGGTTTCGTCTGTCTAAGCTCTGCAAGGGAAAACGATTGGGCTTTTTTAATGCCTTGATCTATTAAGTTAATGGGATAACCACGCTTTACTAAAGTGGTTCTGAGTTCCGTCAGTCGGATTATTTGGACGTTGGAGTCTGAGACTATTGTACAAATGCGTCTTGCTAGGTTATATGGGATGTAATTGCGACAACTTCTGGGATGATTGCTTTTAAAGTGAAGGTATTGCTGAGTGTCTGTTGATTTGCGATAAATGTCCGTTGAATTTTTTTTACCATCTTTTATAATGAGAATATCCAGGAAGGGAAGTTTTTGTGGGCTAGTTTCTATGGTAAATTTTAGGTCGGCATTGAGTCCATTCAAAATCGAGTCCAGTTCATTGACGTCACCCCATGATTTCTGCCAAAATATATTGCAGTCATCTATGTATCGTTTCCACGAGGTTTGGAAATTGTCACTGAACGATTTGTCATATCTTTGTTGTAGAGACTCGTAAAGTTTTTCTTCAAGATACCCAAGAGTTAAAGTGCTATATGTTGGGGCCATTTTCGTTCCCATTGCGGTCCCTTTGATCTGTTTATAGTTCGTTTTGCCCATCTGGAATGTATTGTTTTCGAGGATGAGTCTTACTGCATCTTCGACAAAAGCCATAGTAAATCTGTCGTTGACAGTTTCCGGATATTTTTCATCCAAAATTGAATTGCATCCTGGCCTAGTGAGTGTGGTATGTTGTTATATAAGCTTACAACATCGAAATTTACCAGGAGGGTGTCATCTGTAACTTCCGTGGGAATATAGTTTAGAAAATCAATGTCATCTCTGACATAGCTTTTAACATGTTTGAGCAGGGGTTTTAAAATTATGTCTGCAAGGTTGCTCAGTCTGCTAGTTGTGCAAGCTGGTCCCGCAACGATCGGGCGAAATTTGAGATCCTCAGGTCGATATACACTGATGATTTCGGAATTTTGTTCTTCTATCGCGGCTTTTATCTGGTTAGATTTGTGACATTTAGGTAATCCATAGAAATTACTCGTTTTACAGCTGAAATTTGTGAGATAGTCGACTTCCTTTTTTGTGAAGCATTTCTGGTGTTTATTGATAAGTTTCTTCAATTTTCCAAGAATTTCTTTATCTATGTTTTGGGGAATTTCCTCATATGTGTTATGATCTGATAACATATCCCTTATTTTGAGTTCATAATAATCTATGTCCATTATGACTATGGCACCCCCTTTATCCGACGATTTTATTATAATTTTTTTGTTATTTTTAAGACTGGAAATAGCTTTTATTTCCGACTTTTTTAGATTTTGCTTGTCGCTGTCTGGACTGTTTAGTGGGTAATGTTTCAAAGTCTTTATAAATTCTTCCAAGGCTCGGTCCCTATTAAGGTCTGGGCATTTGGATGACTTATTACGGACGAGAGAGGGGTCGATATATTTTTCGTCCAAATATCGTTCTGCTAGTCGTAATTTTCGAGAGAATTCATCAACGTCTTTTCGCAGCTCGTGTTTATTAGATGATGTGGGGGTGGGTGCAAACTTTAACCCCAATTTTAATAAGTTGGCCTCGTCATTGGACAGGGTGTGTGACGAGAGGTTGAAATTTTTGGGTTGTTCGGTCCCATCTCCTGTTTGTGTCGTCCCTTGAGGCGACGGCGGTTTTCTAAAAAATTCTGGTTATTGGATGGGGTTGGTGGTTTGTGACAACTCTGGATATCATCGCGAGCGGTGTCTAAATTACTTATACTTACGGTGTTTTGAATATCTGTTGATATAGGTCTGTTGTAAACGTTCTTCCTTGTCACCAGTGAATGACTGTCAACACGGGAGTTTGTTTTTGTTATTTCGGCATACGATCTTCGAACAACTGCATTCTTAACTGATTGTCTTTCCGAAATATCGTCCGACTTCTGCGTGCTTGGTTTTATTGTTTCGGAAACAGATCGCATCTCTGGTTTTTCTATGATGTCAGCATCAACGCCCGTGATTCTGTTATTGCCTGTAGTAGTTTGGCTTAGGCTTTTCAACCACTTCAGTTTTTTCTCGCAGTTGATGTTGATTTTTGTCCGAATATGAAACTTTTCTTCATCCCATAGTTTCATGAGTTTGGAAATTATCTCCCGGTTTGTCCATTTTGAGCTTATTGTTGATGTCATGTCTCGGTCTATCTGTTCACATCTCTCTGCAAATATCTCCTTCTTATCTTCCAGAGTTACTTGCGCTCCTTGTAGCTTTACAATTTCCAATTCCAACTTAACTCTCTTGGCCACTGTTGTATCACTTTTTGTGATCTTACTCCTAAACTTCCTGGGAATGAACGGATTTCCAGCAAGTAGGAACTCCTTGTATGTATCCGCTGTTATTTCCGATGTCCTCGCAATTTTATATATGCGTGCATAATTTCCTTTCTGACGTGCCCAAATGTTCATTATTTTCTGACGTTCCTTGTACTCGTTGATGTCTGTTTTTTAGGAGACATTCTGTCCAGCATGAATTTTGTCGGTGGGTGGTTCATCAGTGTTCTGTTCTGCATGGCCTGTCTGTATCAGTGATTCGACCATGTTGCCTCCTCCATTATGTGGTGTTTGTTGTACCAATAGCTGGCTTATTTTTCCCTCTAAAGAAGTAACTTTTAGCACCAGCTCGTGTAATATGTGGATTTCCTGTGTTTGAGTACTTGCGTCTCGGAATCCCGTGGTTTTAATGAACGGCATCTTTCACGTCGAATAAGATATTTATAAAATAATGAGAAACTCTCCTCTGAGGTAGGTGACTGCTGACGTGAAGAATGGAATAGTTTGAAAATTAAGAAAGGTATCCGTTCATTGTTGAATATTTATTACATGTATGTACAAACAGCTATACCGGTTTCGGCACATGTTGCCTTTTCAATAGCTTGGAGTCACTGATGAAAAATGTGTACTCGCTGTAAGAGATATCATGGTGAATCACGTGATACATATATTTCATTAAGTTAAATTATACGAGGAACCTCATTAAATTGTTATGGCCTTGCTGCGTAGAGATACGTGCTCAGACGTGCGTTCCTAAAGGCGCGTGTATCATTAAACGCTTGGACATACTGGTAATTTAATTTCTGTTTGATAGCGTTTAATCTGTTGATGGGTTTATGGTGGCTAGTCCATCTTAATCTAATGTTTCTGTCCTTAATGGCACATGCCATCTTTAATGGTGACACTATATTAGAAGCATGTGTATTTGTGCTATACATGTTGATTCATAACTAGATTTTACACTGTGTGTAATTATTGATCATTGTGATATTTTCGCTCATTGAAGTTGATTTTTATTCACTGGAAATTTCTGTAGATATCTGCAATAGGCGCAATTTGATGAGGTTCCCAAGATAGTGATAAACAAGACAATAAGATAGAAGCAATCAAGACATCCGTCGGTCGCGAGTTGCCAGATGGGAAATACATGAGGGCTCAAGTATTAGTTTTACTTGGATAATGGCATGTTTTTCAGTTTGGTAATCAATTCGTGTGAACCTAAATGTGCATGTTGCAATAAATAAAGTAAATATAGTAAGGGAACTCGAATGCCAGCCGACCCCCCTAGTTTTTCTATGTGGTCGTTTAGCTTGGTAAGAGTACACTGACCACCGGTGTTATATACAGATATACAGTGATAGGCGAACATCCAGGTATGGAAGTCACTCTCCAATTGCCATGTAGCGACATGGTCAACAAAATTTGAGGACTTCCGTAGAAATTTGATATAAGAATTTATGATGCAAATGAAAACTGTTGTTTAGAATTATACAGATGAACGAATATGTCCGAGGCGCGTTATTTTCGATTGAGCGAGGGTTTAAACTGGTTTATAAAATGTTGTTCTTTTACTTCTAACAATTGGGGATCGGATTTTGTATAGAACGGAAATATTTTGAAATCCCCCCCACTACATTCATCGATGTGTTTGCTAACATATAGTGTGCGGTAGTTCGTATCCCGTATCCCCTGTTTGTGCAGTGTTACTCTGTGTCGCAGATTAGTTGTTTGACCGATATAATTGGCGCCACAGTTTGAACATATCACTACATAAATAACATTTTCTGATTCACATGTCATGTCCCGCTTGACTTTGAAATCCCTATATGCGTTCTCGAACCTGAATGATGAACCTTCCAATAAAAGAGGGCATGTTCCACAACGTGTATCCTTGTTATGAACTTTCCTGCACGATTTTACAGATGGTATTGTCGGAATGACACCATCTGAGAATCGGGCTTTACAAAGTGTGGTTTTCAAACTTGGCGGTTGTCGTTTACTTTTGATGATATGTGTGGAATTTAGTACTCTCATCATACGTTCACTCTTCTTCAAAATAGGTAAGTTGTTATATACCACGGGAAATAACTCAGGGTTTCGATTGTTATAGGTTGTTACCATAGCAAGGGGTGTTTTGTCCGCTTTTGCGTGTGGTTTCGTCTGTCTAAGCTCTGCAAGGGAATACGATTGGGCTTTTTTAATGCCTTGATCTATTAAGTTAATGGGATAACCACGCTTTACTAAAGTGGTTCTGAGTTCCGTCAGTCGGATTATTTGGACGTTGGAGTCTGAGACTATTGTACAAATGCGTCTTGCTAGGTATATGGGATGTAATTGCGACAACTTCTGGGATGATTGCTTTTAAAGTGAAGGTATTGCTGAGTGTCTGTTGATTTGCGATAAATGTCCGTTGAAATTTTTTTAACATCTTTTATAATGAGAATATCCAGGAAGGGAAGTTTTTGTGGGCTAGTTTCTATGGTAAATTTTAGGTCGGCATTGAGTCCATTCAAAATCGAGTCCAGTTCATTGACGTCACCCCATGATTTCTGCCAAAATATATTGCAGTCATCTATGTATCGTTTCCACGAGGTTTGGAAATTGTCACTGAACGATTTGTCATATCTCTGTTGTAGAGAGACTCGTAAAGTTTTTCTTCAAGATACCCAAGAGTTAAAGTGCTATATGTTGGGGCCATTTTCGTTCCCATTGCAATCCCTTTGATCTGTTTATAGTTCGTTTTGCCCATCTGAAATGTATTGTTTTCGAGGATGAGTCTTACTGCATCTTCGACAAAAGCCATAGTAAATCTGTCGTTGACAGTTTCCGGATAA
The DNA here is from genome assembly GCA_032622095.1 of Siphonodentalium dalli. NCBI lineage: Eukaryota > Metazoa > Mollusca > Scaphopoda > Gadilida > Siphonodentaliidae > Siphonodentalium > Siphonodentalium dalli. The sequence continues at coordinate 154,722 of CP136066.1, forward strand.
TTTTTCATCCAAAATTGAATTGCATCCTGGCCTAGTGAGTGTGGTATGTTGCTATATAAGCTTACAACATCGAAATTTACCAGGAGGGTGTCATCTGTAACTTCCGTGGGAATATAGTTTAGAAAATCAATATCATCTCTGACATAGCTTTTAACATGTTTGAGCAGGGGTTTTAAAATTATGGCTGCAAGGTTGCTCAGTCTGCTAGTTGTGCAAGCTGGTCCCGCAACGATCGGGCGAAATTTGAGATCCTCAGGTCGGTATACACTGATGATTTCGGAATTTTGTTCTTCTATCGCGGCTTTTATCTGGTTAGATTTGTGACATTTAGGTAATCCATAGAAATTACTCGTTTTACAGCTGAAATTTGTGAGATAGTCGACTTCCTTTTTTGTGAAGCATTTCTGGTGTTTATTGATAAGTTTCTTCATTTTTCCAAGAATTTCTTTATCTATGTTTTGGGGAATTTCCTCGTATGTGTTATGATCTGATAACATATCCCTTATTTTGAGTTCATAATAATCTATGTCCATTATGACTATGGCACCCCCTTTATCCGACGATTTTATTATATTTTTTTTGTTATTTTTAAGACTGGAAATAGCTTTTATTTCCGACTTTTTTAGATTTTGCTTGTCGCTGTCTGGACTGTTTAGTGGGTAATGTTTCAAAGTCTTTATAAATTCTTCCAAGGCTCGGTCCCTATTAAGGTCTGGGCATTTGGATGACTTATTACGGACGAGAGAGGGGTCGATATATTTTTCGTCCAAATATCGTTCTGCTAGTCGTAATTTTCGAGAGAATTCATCAACGTCTTTTCGCAGCTCGTGTTTATTAGATGATGTGGGGGTGGGTGCAAACTTTAAACCCAATTTTAATAAGTTGGCCTCGTCATTGGACAGGGTGTGACGAGAGGTTGAAAATTTTGGGTTGTTCGGTCCCATCTCCTGTTTGTGTCGTCCCTTGAGGCGACGGCGGTTTTCTAAAAAATTCTGGTTATTGGATGGGGTTGGTGGTTTGTGACAACTCTGGATATCATCGCGAGCGGTGTCTAAATTACTTCTACTTACGGTGTTTTGAATATCTGTTGATATAGGTCTGTTGTAAACGTTCTTCCTTGTCACCAGTGAATGACTGTCAACACGGGAGTTTGTTTTTGTTATTTCGGCATACGATCTTCGAACAACTGCATTCTTAACAGATTGTCTTTCCGAAATATCGTCCGACTTCTGCGTGTTTGGTTTTATTGTTTCGGAAACAGATCGCAAGTCTGGTTTTTCTATGATGTCAGCATCAACGCCCGTGATTCTGTTATTGCCTGTAGTAGTTTGGCTTAGGCTTTTCAACCACTTCAGTTTTTTCTCGCAGTTGATGTTGATTTTTGTCCGAATATGAAACTTTTCTTCATCCCATAGTTTCATGAGTTTGGAAATTATCTCCCGGTTTGTCCATTTTGAGCTTATTGTTGATGTCATGTCTCGGTCTATCTGTTCACATCTCTCTGCAAATATCTCCTTCTTATCTTCCAGAGTTACTTGCGCTCCTTGTAGCTTTACAATTTCCAATTCCAACTTAACTCTCTTGGCCACTGTTGTATCACTTTTTGTGATCTTACTCCTAAACTTCCTGGGAATGAACGGATTTCCAGCAAGTAGGAACTCCTTGTATGTATCCGCTGTTATTTCCGATGTCCTCGCAATTTTATATATGCGTGCATAATTTCCTTTCTGACGTGCCCAAATGTTCATTATTTTCTGACGTTCCTTGTACTCGTTGATGTCTGTTTTTTAGGAGACATTCTGTCCAGCATGAATTTTGTCGGTGGGTGGTTCATCAGTGTTCTGTTCTGCATGGCCTGTCTGTATCAGTGATTCGACCATGTTGCCTCCTCCATTATGTGGTGTTTGTTGTACCAATAGCTGGCTTATTTTTCCCTCTAAAGAAGTAACTTTTAGCACCAGCTCGTGTAATATGTGGATTTCCTGTGTTTGAGTACTTGCGTCTCGGAATCCCGTGGTTTTAATGAACGGCATCTTTCACGTCGAATAAGATATTTATAAAATAATGAGAAACTCTCCTCTGAGGTAGGTGACTGCTGACGTGAAGAATGGAATAGTTTGAAAATTAAGAAAGGTATCCGTTCATTGTTGAATATTTATTACATGTATGTACAAACAGCTATACCGGTTTCGGCACATGTTGCCTTTTCAATAGCTTGGAGTCACTGATGAAAAATGTGTACTCGCTGTAAGAGATATCATGGTGAATCACGTGATACATATATTTCATTAAGTTAAATTATACGAGGAACCTCATTAAATTGTTATGGCCTTGCTGCGTAGAGATACGTGCTCAGACGTGCGTTCCTAAAGGCGCGTGTATCATTAAACGCTTGGACATACTGGTAATTTAATTTCTGTTTGATAGCGTTTAATCTGTTGATGGGTTTATGGTGGCTAGTCCATCTTAATCTAATGTTTCTGTCCTTAATGGCACATGCCATCTTTAATGGTGACACTATATTAGAAGCATGTGTATTTGTGCTATACATGTTGATTCATAACTAGATTTTACACTGTGTGTAATTATTGATCATTGTGATATTTTCGCTCATTGAAGTTGATTTTTATTCACTGGAAATTTCTGTAGATATCTGCAATAGGCGCAATTTGATGAGGTTCCCAAGATAGTGATAAACAAGACAATAAGATAGAAGCAATCAAGACATCCGTCGGTCGCGAGTTGCCAGATGGGAAATACATGAGGGCTCAAGTATTAGTTTTACTTGGATAATGGCATGTTTTTCAGTTTGGTAATCAATTCGTGTGAACCTAAATGTGCATGTTGCAATAAATAAAGTAAATATAGTAAGGGAACTCGAATGCCAGCCGACCCCCCTAGTTTTTCTATGTGGTCGTTTAGCTTGGTAAGAGTACACTGACCACCGGTGTTATATACAGATATACAGTGATAGGCGAACATCCAGGTATGGAAGTCACTCTCCAATTGCCATGTAGCGACATGGTCAACAAAATTTGAGGACTTCCGTAGAAATTTGATATAAGAATTTATGATGCAAATGAAAACTGTTGTTTAGAATTATACAGATGAACGAATATGTCCGAGGCGCGTTATTTTCGATTGAGCGAGGGTTTAAACTGGTTTATAAAATGTTGTTCTTTTACTTCTAACAATTGGGGATCGGATTTTGTATAGAACGGAAATATTTTGAAATCCCCCCCACTACATTCATCGATGTGTTTGCTAACATATAGTGTGCGGTAGTTCGTATCCCGTATCCCCTGTTTGTGCAGTGTTACTCTGTGTCGCAGATTAGTTGTTTGACCGATATAATTGGCGCCACAGTTTGAACATATCACTACATAAATAACATTTTCTGATTCACATGTCATGTCCCGCTTGACTTTGAAATCCCTATATGCGTTCTCGAACCTGAATGATGAACCTTCCAATAAAAGAGGGCATGTTCCACAACGTGTATCCTTGTTATGAACTTTCCTGCACGATTTTACAGATGGTATTGTCGGAATGACACCATCTGAGAATCGGGCTTTACAAAGTGTGGTTTTCAAACTTGGCGGTTGTCGTTTACTTTTGATGATATGTGTGGAATTTAGTACTCTCATCATACGTTCACTCTTCTTCAAAATAGGTAAGTTGTTATATACCACGGGAAATAACTCAGGGTTTCGATTGTTATAGGTTGTTACCATAGCAAGGGGTGTTTTGTCCGCTTTTGCGTGTGGTTTCGTCTGTCTAAGCTCTGCAAGGGAATACGATTGGGCTTTTTTAATGCCTTGATCTATTAAGTTAATGGGATAACCACGCTTTACTAAAGTGGTTCTGAGTTCCGTCAGTCGGATTATTTGGACGTTGGAGTCTGAGACTATTGTACAAATGCGTCTTGCTAGGTATATGGGATGTAATTGCGACAACTTCTGGGATGATTGCTTTTAAAGTGAAGGTATTGCTGAGTGTCTGTTGATTTGCGATAAATGTCCGTTGAAATTTTTTTTAACATCTTTTATAATGAGAATATCCAGGAAGGGAAGTTTTTGTGGGCTAGTTTCTATGGTAAATTTTAGGTCGGCATTGAGTCCATTCAAAATCGAGTCCAGTTCATTGACGTCACCCCATGATTTCTGCCAAAATATATTGCAGTCATCTATGTATCGTTTCCACGAGGTTTGGAAATTGTCACTGAACGATTTGTCATATCTCTGTTGTAGAGAGACTCGTAAAGTTTTTCTTCAAGATACCCAAGAGTTAAAGTGCTATATGTTGGGGCCATTTTCGTTCCCATTGCAATCCCTTTGATCTGTTTATAGTTCGTTTTGCCCATCTGAAATGTATTGTTTTCGAGGATGAGTCTTACTGCATCTTCGACAAAAGCCATAGTAAATCTGTCGTTGACAGTTTCCGGATAATTTTTCATCCAAAATTGAATTGCATCCTGGCCTAGTGAGTGTGGTATGTTGCTATATAAGCTTACAACATCGAAATTTACCAGGAGGGTGTCATCTGTAACTTCCGTGGGAATATAGTTTAGAAAATCAATATCATCTCTGACATAGCTTTTAACATGTTTGAGCAGGGGTTTTAAAATTATGGCTGCAAGGTTGCTCAGTCTGCTAGTTGTGCAAGCTGGTCCCGCAACGATCGGGCGAAATTTGAGATCCTCAGGTCGGTATACACTGATGATTTCGGAATTTTGTTCTTCTATCGCGGCTTTTATCTGGTTAGATTTGTGACATTTAGGTAATCCATAGAAATTACTCGTTTTACAGCTGAAATTTGTGAGATAGTCGACTTCCTTTTTTGTGAAGCATTTCTGGTGTTTATTGATAAGTTTCTTCATTTTTCCAAGAATTTCTTTATCTATGTTTTGGGGAATTTCCTCGTATGTGTTATGATCTGATAACATATCCCTTATTTTGAGTTCATAATAATCTATGTCCATTATGACTATGGCACCCCCTTTATCCGACGATTTTATTATATTTTTTTTGTTATTTTTAAGACTGGAAATAGCTTTTATTTCCGACTTTTTTAGATTTTGCTTGTCGCTGTCTGGACTGTTTAGTGGGTAATGTTTCAAAGTCTTTATAAATTCTTCCAAGGCTCGGTCCCTATTAAGGTCTGGGCATTTGGATGACTTATTACGGACGAGAGAGGGGTCGATATATTTTTCGTCCAAATATCGTTCTGCTAGTCGTAATTTTCGAGAGAATTCATCAACGTCTTTTCGCAGCTCGTGTTTATTAGATGATGTGGGGGTGGGTGCAAACTTTAAACCCAATTTTAATAAGTTGGCCTCGTCATTGGACAGGGTGTGACGAGAGGTTGAAAATTTTGGGTTGTTCGGTCCCATCTCCTGTTTGTGTCGTCCCTTGAGGCGACGGCGGTTTTCTAAAAAATTCTGGTTATTGGATGGGGTTGGTGGTTTGTGACAACTCTGGATATCATCGCGAGCGGTGTCTAAATTACTTCTACTTACGGTGTTTTGAATATCTGTTGATATAGGTCTGTTGTAAACGTTCTTTTTTGTCACCAGTGAATGACTGTCAACACGGGAGTTTGTTTTTGTTATTTCGGCATACGATCTTCGAACAACTGCATTCTTAACAGATTGTCTTTCCGAAATATCGTCCGACTTCTGCGTGTTTGGTTTTATTGTTTCGGAAACAGATCGCAAGTCTGGTTTTTCTATGATGTCAGCATCAACGCCCGTGATTCTGTTATTGCCTGTAGTAGTTTGGCTTAGGCTTTTCAACCACTTCAGTTTTTTCTCGCAGTTGTGTTGATTTTTGTCTGAATATGAAACTTTTCTTCATCCCATAGTTTCATGAGTTTGGAAATTATCTCCCGGTTTGTCCATTTTGAGCTTATTGTTGATGTCATGTCTCGGTCTATCTGTTCACATCTCTCTGCAAATATCTCCTTCTTATCTTCCAGAGTTACTTGCGCTCCTTGTAGCTTTACAATTTCCAATTCCAACTTAACTCTCTTGGCCACTGTTGTATCACTTTTTGTGATCTTACTCCTAAACTTCCTGGGAATGAACGGATTTCCAGCAAGTAGGAACTCCTTGTATGTATCCGCTGTTATTTCCGATGTCCTCGCAATTTTATATATGCGTGCATAATTTCCTTTCTGACGTGCCCAAATGTTCATTATTTTCTGACGTTCCTTGTACTCGTTGATGTCTGTTTTTTAGGAGACATTCTGTCCAGCATGAATTTTGTCGGTGGGTGGTTCATCAGTGTTCTGTTCTGCATGGCCTGTCTGTATCAGTGATTCGACCATGTTGCCTCCTCCATTATGTGGTGTTTGTTGTACCAATAGCTGGCTTATTTTTTCCTCTAAAGAAGTAACTTTTAGCACCAGCTCGTGTAATATGTGGATTTCCTGTGTTTGAGTACTTGCGTCTCGGAATCCCGTGGTTTTAATGAACGGCATCTTTCACGTCGAATAAGATATTTATAAAATAATGAGAAACTCTCCTCTGAGGTATGTGACTGCTGACGTGAAGAATGGAATAGTTTGAAAATTAAGAAAGGTATCCGTTCATTGTTGAATATTTATTACATGTATGTACAAACAGCTATACCGGTTTCGGCACATGTTGCCTTTTCAATAGCTTGGAGTCACTGATGAAAAATGTGTACTCGCTGTAAGAGATATCATGGTGAATCACGTGATACATATATTTCATTAAGTTAAATTATACGAGGAACCTCATTAAATTGTTATGGCCTTGCTGCGTAGAGATACGTGCTCAGACGTGCGTTCCTAAAGGCGCGTGTATCATTAAACGCTTGGACATACTGGTAATTTAATTTCTGTTTGATAGCGTTTAATCTGTTGATGGGTTTATGGTGGCTAGTCCATCTTAATCTAATGTTTCTGTCCTTAATGGCACATGCCATCTTTAATGGTGACACTATATTAGAAGCATGTGTATTTGTGCTATACATGTTGATTCATAACTAGATTTTACACTGTGTGTAATTATTGATCATTGTGATATTTTCGCTCATTGAAGTTGATTTTTATTCACTGGAAATTTCTGTAGATATCTGCAATAGGCGCAATTTGATGAGGTTCCCAAGATAGTGATAAACAAGACAATAAGATAGAAGCAATCAAGACATCCGTCGGTCGCGAGTTGCCAGATGGGAAATACATGAGGGCTCAAGTATTAGTTTTACTTGGATAATGGCATGTTTTTCAGTTTGGTAATCAATTCGTGTGAACCTAAATGTGCATGTTGCAATAAATAAAGTAAATATAGTAAGGGAACTCGAATGCCAGCCGACCCCCCTAGTTTTTCTATGTGGTCGTTTAGCTTGGTAAGAGTACACTGACCACCGGTGTTATATACAGATATACAGTGATAGGCGAACATCCAGGTATGGAAGTCACTCTCCAATTGCCATGTAGCGACATGGTCAACAAAATTTGAGGACTTCCGTAGAAATTTGAAGTATGAATTTATGATGCAAATGAAAACTGTTGTTTAGAATTATACAGATGAACGAATATGTCCGAGGCGCGTTATTTTCGATTGAGCGAGGGTTTAAACTGGTTTATAAAATGTTGTTCTTTTACTTCTAACAATTGGGGATCGGATTTTGTATAGAACGGAAATATTTTGAAATCCCCCCCACTACATTCATCGATGTGTTTGCTAACATATAGTGTGCGGTAGTTCGTATCCCGTATCCCCTGTTTGTGCAGTGTTACTCTGTGTCGCAGATTAGTTGTTTGACCGATATAATTGGCGCCACAGTTTGAACATATCACTACATAAATAACATTTTCTGATTCACATGTCATGTCCCGCTTGACTTTGAAATCCCTATATGCGTTCTCGAACCTGAATGATGAACCTTCCAATAAAAGAGGGCATGTTCCACAACGTGTATCCTTGTTATGAACTTTCCTGCACGATTTTACAGATGGTATTGTCGGAATGACACCATCTGAGAATCGGGCTTTACAAAGTGTGGTTTTCAAACTTGGCGGTTGTCGTTTACTTTTGATGATATGTGTGGAATTTAGTACTCTCATCATACGTTCACTCTTCTTCAAAATAGGTAAGTTGTTATATACCACGGGAAATAACTCAGGGTTTCGATTGTTATAGGTTGTTACCATAGCAAGGGGTGTTTTGTCCGCTTTTGAGTGTGGTTTCGTCTGTCTAAGCTCTGCAAGGGAATACGATTGGGCTTTTTTAATGCCTTGATCTATTAAGTTAATGGGATAACCACGCTTTACTAAAGTGGTTCTGAGTTCCGTCAGTCGGATTATTTGGACGTTGGAGTCTGAGACTATTGTACAAATGCGTCTTGCTAGGTATATGGGATGTAATTGCGACAACTTCTGGAATGATTGCTTTTAAAGTGAAAGTATTGCTGAGTGTCTGTTGATTTGCGATAAATGTCCGTTGAAATTTTTTTAACATCTTTTATAATGAGAATATCCAGGAAGGGAAGTTTTTGTGGGCTAGTTTCTATGGTAAATTTTAGGTCGGCATTGAGTCCATTCAAAATCGAGTCCAGTTCATTGACGTCACCCCATGATTTCTGCCAAAATATATTGCAGTCATCTATGTATCGTTTCCACGAGGTTTGGAAATTGTCACTGAACGATTTGTCATATCTCTGTTGTAGAGACACTCGTAAAGTTTTTCTTCAAGATACCCAAGAGTTAAAGTGCTATATGTTGGGGCCATTTTCGTTCCCATTGCGGTCCCTTTGATCTGTTTATAGTTCGTTTTGCCCATCTGAAATGTATTGTTTTCGAGGATGAGTCTTACTGCATCTTCGACAAAAGCCATAGTAAATCTGTCGTTGACAGTTTCCGGATAATTTTTCATCCAAAATTGAATTGCATCCTGGCCTAGTGAGAGTGGTATGTTGCTATATAAGCTTACAACATCGAAATTTACCAGGAGGGTGTCATCTGTAACTTCCGTGGGAATATAGTTTAGAAAATCAATGTCATCTCTGACATAGCTTTTAACATGTTTGAGCAGGGGTTTTAAAATTATGGCTGCAAGGTTGCTCAGTCTGCTAGTTGTGCAAGCTGGTCCCGCAACGATCGGGCGAAATTTGAGATCCTCAGGTCGGTATACACTGATGATTTCGGAATTTTGTTCTTCTATCGCGGCTTTTATCTGGTTAGATTTGTGACATTTAGGTAATCCATAGAAATTACTCGTTTTACAGCTGAAATTTGTGAGATAGTCGACTTCCTTTTTTGTGAAGCATTTCTGGTGTTTATTGATAAGTTTCTTCAATTTTCCAAGAATTTCTTTATCTATGTTTTGGGGAATTTCCTCGTATGTGTTATGATCTGATAACATATCCCTTATTTTGAGTTCATAATAATCTATGTCCATTATGACTATGGCACCCCCTTTATCCGACGATTTTATTATATTTTTTTTGTTATTTTTAACACTGGAAATAGCTTTTATTTCCGACTTTTTTAGATTTTGCTTGTCGCTGTCTGGACTGTTTAGTGGGTAATGTTTCAAAGTCTTTATAAATTCTTCCAAGGCTCGGTCCCTATTAAGGTCTGGGCATTTGGATGACTTATTACGGACGAGAGAGGGGTCGATATATTTTTCGTCCAAATATCGTTCTGCTAGTCGTAATTTTCGAGAGAATTCATCAACGTCTTTTCGCAGCTCGTGTTTATTAGATGATGTGGGGGTGGGTGCAAACTTTAAACCCAATTTTAATAAGTTGGCCTCGTCATTGGACAGGGTGTGACGAGAGGTTGAAAATTTTGGGTTGTTCGGTCCCATCTCCTGTTTGTGCCGTCCCTTGAGGCGACGGCGGTTTTCTAAAAAATTCTGGTTATTGGATGGGGTTGTGGTTTGTGACAACTCTGGATATCATCGCGAGCGGTGTCTAAATTACTTCTACTTACGGTGTTTTGAATATCTGTTGATATAGGTCTGTTGTAAACGTTCTTCCTTGTCACCAGTGAATGACTGTCAACACGGGAGTTTGTTTTTGTTATTTCGGCATACGATCTTCGAACAACTGCATTCTTAACAGATTGTCTTTCCGAAATATCGTCCGACTTCTGCGTGCTTGGTTTTATTGTTTCGGAAACAGATCGCAAGTCTGGTTTTTCTATGATGTCAGCATCAACGCCCGTGATTCTGTTATTGCCTGTAGTAGTTTGGCTTAGGCTTTTCAACCACTTCAGTTTTTTCTCGCAGTTGATGTTGATTTTTGTCTGAATATGAAACTTTTCTTCATCCCATAGTTTCATGAGTTTGGAAATTATCTCCCGGTTTGTCCATTTTGAGCTTATTGTTGATGTCATGTCTCGGTCTATCTGTTCACATCTCTCTGCAAATATCTCCTTCTTATCTTCCAGAGTTACTTGCGCTCCTTGTAGCTTTACAATTTCCAATTCCAACTTAACTCTCTTGGCCACTGTTGTATCACTTTTTGTGATCTTACTCCTAAACTTCCTGGGAATGAACGGATTTCCAGCAAGTAGGAACTCCTTGTATGTATCCGCTGTTATTTCCGATGTCCTCGCAATTTTATATATGCGTGCATAATTTCCTTTCTGACGTGCCCAAATGTTCATTATTTTCTGACGTTCCTTGTACTCGTCGATGTCTGTTTTTTCGGAGACATTCTGTCCAGCATGAATTTTGTCGGTGGGTGGTTCATCAGTGTTCTGTTCTGCATGGCCTGTCTGTATCAGTGATTCGACCATGTTGCCTCCTCCATTATGTGGTGTTTGTTGTACCAATAGCTGGCTTATTTTTTCCTCTAAAGAAGTAACTTTTAGCACCATATATATATATGTTATCTTATTTGTTCATGGTAAAATTCAACACAGCATCTCTCAGTCAACATTTCTGAGCTGTTTATAACAAAGTTGATGAATACCAGTCCCCTGATCAGGGTCCCCGCATCACACCGTATAATCATATTAATAATCGGTTCGAACGGACTCCCGGTCATTTGCAATCCGCTCCAGATGCGTATTTTAGCCAAAAGTTTACATGCGGTCTTGTTTGAAAACCAATGGAGCGGATTACAGGGTAATTATATAAATATTTCATGGTATCAGTTAGAAAAGATATTCAGTTGTAATTTCATCAATGGAAATAGTTCTGGGAACCGCGCTTTTATGAAAATGACACAACCCTAAGCCGAAACCACATGGAATGAAGGAAAAGGGTGTTAGATACCATATAAAATGACCAAATGTGGGTACATCTCTTCAAATGACAAAATACCGCAGAACGCGACAATTACCAGATGGCAAACAACCAGAATTTTAAAGGGTGTACATAGTCCTATAACAATATCATAACCACCAAAATTCCGCATAGTGGGAAGGGGGTCTATAGTTGGCTCACAATATATCAGGTAATTAAAGAAAGTGTAAATGACACTGTAGCTCAACTTGAATCAGGGATGATTTCATGTGTTACAGTCATAAGAGCGATGATTAGGAATGCGGAAAGTTTAAATGGCTAATTAATACTAGATGGCTCCCATCTGGAGGTCACCCCGACGATCCATTTGAAGTTTGGTGACGATCGGATTAGGGATGTGAGTAGTATTGGCGCCACTCTGGCCCACCCCCTCGCTCGGGGTGGGCCAGGAAAAATACAAACCCCTCGTTCGGAGCCACTCTGGCCCATGGGCCAGAGTGGCCCCGAGCGAGGGGTGGGTTAGAAAAAATCCAAACCCGTCGCTCGGGGCCACTCTGGCCCATGAGCCAGAGTGGCCCCCAGCGAGGGGGTGGGACCAGACTGACCCGCCCAGGGTCGGTCTAGAGGTTGTGCTAGATTCCAAAAGAGTAAGGTGGGCGCTTCGAAGGGATTTTTGGACAGAAAAGAGCACAATTTACCAATGTATCGATTTTTTCTCGGATTCTAATGGCAGTGTGGTAAGCGAAGGGTGCTCTCCTTCGCTGGACTATCTGAACTTAGAATAATACGAGAAAAAATCGAGACATAAGTAAATTGTGCAACTTTACCAGTGCATTTTTAACAAAAGCGAAAGTCTTCGAATAAATTCGAAGACGCTAGCGCTGTGAAAATGTGCATGTAAGAGCCATCTGATAGCAGGTTTTGGGTGGCCCTGAAAAGGGCCGTTTTACGTTAGATCACAAGAAACGTGGATAAGGGGTCTTTAGGAACTCAAATCCATCCTCTTGATCCAACTCCTGAAACACAAGCGAACCCTCGATGAGAGGTGGAAATATACCTTGCGGTATACTCACACCTTTCAATGGGGATACGTCTAATCTGTACTGCTTCTTCTCTCTCCAAAACACGAGCTTTCTCTGCAGAAGGGTTGCCGCCACCGCATGTAAGACACCTGTTGTCCCAAGCCATTCAATATTTTCTGTCTCCTGTCCACTGAACAGTGTAGGATTGCGAGCCCAAGTTGCATTGACAAAAGTGAATAGTTCAAAGAACTTTTCACCTGTACCATATACTGCCCAGGAAAGGGTCTCCCACACCGCAATGTCCCTCGGGGCCGATACACGGATGGCTCTGACATAAGATCCAAGATCAGTTTTAGGGTATTCCATCGTGGAGAAATGATATGCTCTAAATGGGATTTTTGTTATATGTAAAACGCGCGGACGTCGTTGGCGACGTCATTGTGATTTTCTACCAATTTTCCCGAATGATATTTCAAATGTGTTTTCTTTTTGGTGAATTAAGATCTTCATCGACATTGCCAAAGACGATCATTAAAAACAGACACTGTTTTTCAACAACATAACTTTTATTTTTGAATTAAGAATCAACATATTTACAACTGATCATGAAATTATCATATTTACAATCAATAATTGGTAATGCAATGAACATAATTTACATTTGGTAACTCATTTCATCATTAACAATCAACATATTTACAATTGATTATGATTTTAACATGTTTAAACAATTGGTAATGAACACATTTTATCAACACTAAAATTCACAGTAAGTCTTACAAGTTTGTGAAATACATGTTTCGGGTAATGTTTCTGATTCTTTTCGTAAGGGCTCATAGTTTCTATGAAACCAATCAAATACTTTTCTATCATTTTTGAAGTAGTCACCATCAAAATTCATTTCAACTAATACTTTTTTTACCATATCCGCTTTTCAAGAAATGTAAAGCAAATATACAGTAGATACCACACACGTTTGTATCGTGATGTTGAAACCGCCCAACGTTTATTTTACATTCGATCGAATTTCCTTGAATAAATGATTTGATATATTTATCAATAACTGGTATCCCAAACGAATCGAAATATGTTGCAATGTTCCCATTGAAGAAAATTGCAACCCAGTGTTCTCCTGGCTTTTCTGACGTATGTGTATTTACTATGTATGCTTTTACGTGATGAGGTTTCTCGTGTGGTAACTGATCTTTTGCACGCACCACACCATACAATGAACAGAGGTAGGATGATTTGTCTAGTATATGCTGAAGTTCGCTAGTGTTCATCTTCGTAGTATTTTTTTACTTTTTCACACCACAAGTCAACAAAAACCGAATTAAATTGGATACAGTTTGCATGAACAACTTCCTTTATATCTTTCCAAAGTTTGAATGCCTCACATTTCTCTTGTGGTGTAAATGATTCTATTTCTGGATACCATTGTTCCATAACTCGGTAGATGTTCAATTTAAGTAGTGCTATATCAATGAACATATCTACCCATTGTATAGGTGGTGTCCAAAGACAAAGTAAATGTCGTGTCTGACTTGGATGATCTATTTCACATCCTTCACAATTGAGTGTCACTTCTTTTGAAATTTGATTTTGTATTTCATGAACGAAACATTTCTCGAAAGTTTTCCGAACTTTGTCAAGGATAGAAACATATGGAACTAGAATGCACTCTCTGGAGCTGCCTATACTTGCGCCCATCACACATTTGGCATGTTTTGTGGCGTCTTACCAACAACAGTTTGAACCACGGGTGCTGGCCTCTCGTTTGAGAGATCGATAACAAGACTCTAGATATCACCCATCGCAGAAATAGTTCTGTGTGCGGACAGTGATACGTACGAGTTGTTCGACATATTTATAGAAAGGGTGTGAAAATGATTGGTTGCCGATGGTGCTATATTATATACCTATTGGGTTAAATTACTAGTTTGACGAGAATCACATAATTACAAACCCCGACACAATTAAATAAAAGACACGCGACCATTGGCTAGTCTTTGATTAACATTGTGTCAATGGGAACGTTCCCTCATTAGCAACTGATCTACAATCTTCGGGAACATACCATCAAAATGCCTATATATTGCGTTGAGAATGAGAAAGCTTGTTTCCCCAGTTAATTAATAAGGCATTTTAATAATCCATGTTTCTGTGCACATTCACATTTTTCAGTGCAATTGTTTTTCAATTGAACCACGCGCTCGACTGTTTGGCCGGACACGATTTATATGCACCAGGATCTTTCGAAAATGTTTTGAACTTTCAAGAAATATGTTGGCAGTTGGCACCTCACTGTCTCTGCGAAAAAAAAGAACGATTCCGCCAGATTCCGCACGCTTTTTTTTATACTTGATCTTAACTCATTTCTTCGAGTTTCAAGTTACATAAAATAGACTTCTAATGGGCAGTACTATTGCCCACTTTTGTTTCCATGCAATATATATATATTTATAATAATAAAACACGAAGTTGTTGGCAGATGGAATGGTTTAGCCAGTCCGTGTAATACGAGTCTAAGCTGTCTGGACATCGACGCAGTCATGTCTGGTGTTTTGCGCGACCATGTAGCTCGTGACGTCCTTATGTACGTCGTGACGTCATGGCGTCTTGATCGGTTTCCAGGAAGAAATCATTCAAAATTGCTCATTTATGAACGATTTATTATCAAAATAAAACCAGATAACGATGCAAATTAAGAATATATGTGGATTTAAATTACAATTGATGCAATCATCTCATATTAGCGTGTGCATTATTTACAGTATGTACTTCCGGTATGACGTAACATATTCGCGGAAGGACATATAAACAGACAAAGATCCGGATCGAAAACATTACTTGCGTCCAGCATGGACTGGCGCAAGTAATGAAATCGAGTCCTCCAACTTCCAGTCTCAATTTTTCCTCCAAATGCAATCCATCCATGTCTTTAATAATCTGTTATTATTTCTCGCAAACTGTTTATTTCAATTTGATTATCGAACTCAGCATAGACTATCACGTTGATCACTGAAGCTAGAGCTGCAGCAAACTAAAGCTCTAACCTTATGTTACCGGTTTTTGTAGGATGCAAATGTCCTTCCTCTGCTCCTTTGTCAGGTGTGAGGTCGTAACCCCAGAAACAATAACCATTCATGTATTTTTCGAGATTCAAACCAAAGGATTTGTTTTGTCCAAACATACCCGAAGACTGATACAGTGATTAATAAGATCTTAGGCATTGTTCTGATTCAAAGTTTGGTTCAAATGGTCGGTTATGGATGGTATGTCCGTCCTGACTAACTTCAAGTTTTCTCAGATTGAAGTGTTGGAAATGAAATGGGTTCGTTTCAATATCGCCATTCATATCTTTGTTTGATACCATACCTATGAAAAGTCTCTTTGGCAATTGTCCTTGAAAAAGGTGATCTTCAATGTTTGATCTAAGTGTGAGGTAATGACACATGTATATAGTAGGTACAAGTCTTTATTATGTTGTGAATAAGATATGCAGTGTGTACAAATATAATGATCAATAGTCGCCGCGAATTGGTGTCCCCGAATGGGTGATGCCTGGTGTGAATGATGCCTGGATATGATCTAGGTATGAGATGAGTCTAGTGAAAGCATGATGTGATGGGATGTAGTTGTTTCTTATATACTATTTGGGATGCATATTAGATGAGGTGTTTGGCAATACACATCGGGATTGGTTCTTCCGTTATGGTCATCTCCCTTGACCATATTTGGGAGCCATCTTCATTGTGTGTATATCTTCGCTGAGAGTAAGACGTGTGAGGTTTCGAGAACCGAACACGAATATCTGAGTTTGGGGTTTTATATATTGGGACATTCGTACTAGTTGCAATATCTGCTGTTTAAGGTGTTGAGGTGCCACGATATCATTGACAGATATAGGTTGAGTCTTGGTGACTGGAGGGTTAATGTCTTGCCGGTCACCTATGGTGTTTATACTGTGTTTGTTTGGCGGAGATGAGTTAATGTTTTGCTCATCGGATGCCGTGCATATCATTTGCTCTTGAGTGCCAAATGCTTGTGCTATCACACGGCCTTTCCTAATGGACATATGTGACGCCGATTGGTTTTCTATCATGACGCAAATATTGGGATTATTTGCATCAGCTAGCGTGTCGGTTACATGTACATTTGGTTCGTGTTCGAAAATGGACATGTTACCTTTGCCTATTCGGATTATAGGTGTGTTAAACATATCATTTGGCCCTATGAGTCTGCCTGTTATGATGGCGCATGAGTGGGGTGATAATGAAACGTTATTTGTTGATCGGATGAGTGATGCAATGTGACCATCCCTTAACATCGGGTATAATTGATTCTGTATTCTGAATTTTTCTAGATCAAAGTAAAGTCTAATACTGTGTTGTTTCATAAAATCGCGCCCTAAAATGCAAGGACGTGACAAGGTTGCACATATGACAAATTTGTGAGTAAGAATGAGTTTTCCGATTCTAAATGTGAGATGTGTGGATCCAAAAACTTTCATTGGTGTACCATCGGCTGATGTGAGTAACACATGTTCTTTAATTAAAGGTGGTCGATTTGGCATGGATCTATAAATGTCGTATTTCAAGCAACTGGTGGTTGCCCCGGAGTCTAATAGTGATCTAATCCGTTGTTTGTGTATTTTAATGATAGTTGAGCATGGTGTTTGGTTTAGAGCACCATCTGTCATGTCACTTGGATATTTAAGTACTGGTATAGTGTGTTGTATGGGTTTGACTGGTGGTATTATAGGGTTAATTGCAGTATTGGAATGTGATTCGCGAGAACTGGTGCATGTTGATTTTCTTTTGGATGATGAGTAAGAATTAGTAATGTGTTGGTGCTTGGGCTTTTCAAGGCGATTCAGGGTTTTAAATTGGGGAGGAAAGGTTAAATCCAGAAGTGGTGAGATAGACTTATTGGAAGAATTATGAAATCTGGGTTTCATAGAGGAACACCTGCTATGGCAGAAAGTGGTATGTGTTACGTGCCTGTGGCGAGGGAGATCAAGTGGAGGCCGCGTACGGTAATTAATATATCGTTGGTTTTGGCAGTTTGGTGGTAGCGTGGGGTAATGATTAATGGACTGCAGCTGTGAATTATAGACTCTATGCTTTTGAGATTCGTATGTTCGATGATCTTTAGCATATCTATGATTGTGGTTGTATATTGTGCTAATTTGATGTGTTATTGGACTCATTGCGTTGCGTTGGTGGGTGGGGGTAAAATTTTTGATGCAATGAGTCCTCATCTGTTTAAAAATTGGTTGTTATTTTGAGGCCGACGTCTGCATTGGTCTGTGGTATGATTGTTTAATCTGCAGTATGTACAGAATAGGGGTCGTTGAGCTGTTGTAGTATATCTTGCATCCATGGTCTGGATGCGGTTTGGATGGGAGACCCTTGGTTCAGAGTAGGGGTGGTGCGAATTTGAAGGTTGACGCCTGTGGGGGTGATCATTGATTCGGTGTCTGTCTTTGGATTGACGGGGGTTGTAAGTGGATTGTGATGGCCCTCTTGGAATGTGCCGATGGTTATTGTCGATATCCATTGGTTGAGGGGATTGTAACTGTGGGAATTGGTTATAATCATTATGATGTTCACCGTAACGTAAGCGATAGCGTTGCCGAAGGTTCATTTCGCGTAGGGCGATATCAGTAGCTCTATCAAGCGTTATAGTGGGGGGGATAGTTGCAAAATCGTTCACTTTGTGATAGAAGCGCCTAACTTTCAGAGTTTGTTAAGTGGTTGGTGAGTATCACTAAACTGGCTGGTTCCAGATTTTGGAGTTCACCTTGACCTTCAATTTGACCTTGACCTTTTTGAAATTCTCAGTTTTAGGGTTGGGTGGTTTATGCCATCCTTTTCTTGTGAAAATCGCATCTTCTCACAGTTTTCTCAATACAATTATAGTTGGGAGGTGACCGCGGTTCATTTGGGCCAAAACATATCTAAATTTTCATAAGATGGCCGCCAATATGGCCGCCGGAAGTTGAAAATATGACATTTTTTCACAAATATCTTCTAGTTCAATTCATGCTGTTTGGAACTGGTTGAGTAATGCAACTTTATTTTGTGTTTTGTATATTAACTGATCATTGGAGCAATTAAATATGCAATTATTGTGGTCCTAGCCCCTTCCGATCCCTCAAAACTTCGATTTTACAGGATGCGGTATAAAATTCTACAAAAAATCACAATTGGGATTCTAGTCATATTTCAACAAGAAATGAACATAACTTTGTAATGTAAGTGAGGCATATCATTACCTATGAATATTCCAAATCACTGGAACCAAAATTCTTACTTTGGCTCAAAATGGATGCCAATATGGCCGCCAAAATATGGAAAATGGTAAATATTACACCAGCGTCTCCTGCAATCGTTTGCAAGTTGTGGTTGATGTATAAAATTGGCAATTCTGCATTATATACAGTGAATACTAACATGGCTGATGCACCATGGTTAATTGTTACTATTGTCACCACTGACATCGTCAAAAATATTGGACTTTTCTCTCAAACACTTGACATAAATATTGGCAAAAATTCACTTTTCAGGTTTGGACCATTTTTTCAGGTAAAATGTAACTATCTTTGGATTGAAAGGTGTTTATTGTTTTGGTCTATCTTAAATGTGTCTCACTACGGTGTTTATAGACCAAATTGCTCAAGATGGCTTCCAAAATGGCAACCAAATTTGTAAAATGTTAATTTTTTACATATATCCCGAACATTCTCTGCATTATCCGAAAATGTAGCAAAATGTGACTCACTTGGTTATTATACGTTTTAGTTAATTAACTGACAACTAAACGTTCTATTCTGGTTGTCCCACTTCCGTATGGGGCAAAATAAATTCATTTTAAAGTATGTAATTTTGCCGAGCACCTCTTTTGGCCATAGTTATTGAAAGGAAATGGGCAGAACTTTGAGACAGAATTGAGATGGACCATAATATTTGGCTATTCTGGTCCATTATGCTAAGAAAATGTCAACCGAATACAGTGTGGATGCCAAGATCGTAGCCAGGGAGTTACTCTATGATCATACATGAGGTGAATAGGTATACAGTGAGTTATTGTATGTCATGACTTATGTGAATAGGTATACAATGAGTGACTATATGGTTATGAGTGGGTTGTCCATTGTAAGATGCATCTATGTATACAAGGAGATGTCATGGTCAGGTGTGAGGTGAATCGGTATGCACGGAGTGACTGTATGGTGTATGATTGTGTATATCCAGTACGGGTGCACCAGGTGTGCCTGTATGGGCATTGGTGTGGTGTATGGATATAGCTACATGGTCATCTATGTGTTGATTATGTATATATGGAGTGACTGTAAAGGCATGGGTGGGATGTACATGTGTTGTCTGTATGATCATGGATGGGTGTGTTGGTAAATAGGGTGTGATTTTATGGTTACGGGTAATGTGTATATGTATACACGGAATGACTGTACGGTCATGATTGAATATGATTACCTGGAGTAAGCTGGGTGGACATTATCGAGTGTGTGGGTATATAGGGAGTGTCCTTGTGGTAACGGGTGGGGTGCATATTTATATATTTCATGGATGTATTATCATTGGTGGGTGTATAGGGATTAGCTGTATTATCATGGATGGCATGTATGATTATACAGTGAATTGCTGAATTGTCATGTGTGAGGTGTATATGCAAGTATGGATTGTTTGAGTGGTTGTGTGTATATCTGGAAGGGCTGAATGGCCATTAGTGAGGTTTACGTGTATGCTTGGAGTGAATCTATGGTCTAGGGTGGGCTGTATATGTATATCAAGTGGTTATATGACTATGTGTGTCGATATAGGTATACAGGTAGTGATTGTATGGTCAATGGTGAGATGAGTACATGTACTAGTAGGTATACAAGTAGTGGCTGTATGATCATAAATATTAATGGACATCTATACAGGGGGTGACTATTAAAATGGTCATGTGTCAGGCGTATGAGTATACCTGGTGTTCCTGTTTGGTGACTCGTGGCGGTATGGTCATGTGTAGGTAATACCAGTATACACATGTGTTGCTTTATTGTCATGGGCAAGGGATACGTGTATATAGCAAGTGGATATATGGCCATGGATAAAGTGCATATGCATACATGGAGTGACTATACTGACATGGCTGGGTTGTATTAGTATATCTTGAGTGACTATGCGGATACAGGGAGTGACATGGCCAATGTTGAGGTGAATATGTATGCAAGGATTGGCCATGGTCGTGTATGAATGTTTTGAATAGGTACACACGGCGTGACTATATGGCCATAGGTCAGGTACCATTTGTTAAGGTATGTGTATGAAGCGAGTGGCTATATGGCCATTGGTGATGTGCATATGTATACCCGGAGTCGGCGGAGTGACTTTATGGTCATTGTTGATGTATATATTGATTTATTTGACCACGTGTTTGGAGAATAGGTATACAGGGGATGACCTTATGGCCAATGGTGAGCTGAATGGGTATACAAGGAATGACTATATGGTTATCGGTCATGTTTAGGAGTATCCCCGGTGTGCCTGTATCGTGACGCGTGGCTGTAATGTCACCCGTGGTCATGGGTCAGGTGTACATGTATACAGTGGGTCACTATATTGTTATGTCTGTGGTGTTTATGTATATATGTAATGACTGTGTGGTAATAGGTGGCCATCGTTTTCCGTGTTTAACGCCCCCATGTATATAAACACCATCAAGATAGAGAACTCTCTGACATGACCTCTCCATTGATTAACATATCCTTGAGTTATTGCGCCACCCAAGGTACACATTATAGTCACTCCATATGTACATAAACACAACACAAATGACAACATAGTCACACACTTTATACACGTACACCTGACCATACAGCCATACTTGGTTATACCCATACATACCACAAATGACGATACAGCCACGAGTCACCATGTATAAACACCAGGTATACACATACACCCGACACATGGCCATATAGTCACTCTATGTATACATATTCACTACATTCACGATCATACAGTCACGCGTTGTATACCTATTCACCTCACCATGGACTATACAGCCACTAGATGTATACCTATTCGCCATATCCATTACCATAGAGTCAATCCAGGTATACATATGCACATCACCAATGGTGAGCCCTTCCAGATATACCAATACCCGCACATACGACCTCTCATAAGTTCCACACTTGCCATACTCATGATCATGCATCTACTCCCCATACACCATCAATGATAACACATCCACAACATATATAAACATACAACCCACCGTTGCCAACAGGGCACTCCCCATATACCCACACATCATCCATAACCATACAATAACTCGCGGTATACATATTATCCTCATCTACGATCATAAAGTAACTCCCTGGCTGTCATCTTGGCTTCCATCCTGTATCCAGTTGATAAATTTTTATCATAATGGGCCAGACTACCCACATCTCATGGTTCATCTCAGTTCCGTCTCAAAGTTCTGCCCATTTCCTTTAAATAATATGGCCATAATCACAAAGGAGGTTATCCGCAAAATTCCATACTGCAACTTTAAAATGAATTTGTCATGCCCCATACGTAACTAGGATAAACATAATGGAACATAGTTGTCAGTTAATTAACTAACAGGTATAATAACCAAGTGAGTCACAATTTGCTACCTTTTGGGATAACGCAGAGAATAATTTTCTGGATATGTGTAAAATATTTACTTTTTACAAATTTGGTTGCCATTTTGGAAGCCATCTTGAGAAATTTAGTCTATAAACACCATAGTGTGACACATTTAAGATAGGTCAAAACAATAAACACATTTGATACCAAAGGTAGTTGCATTTTATTTGAAAAAATGGTCGAACCCTGAAAAGTGATTTTTTGCTGATATTTATGTCAAGTTTGTGAGAGAAAAATCCAATATATCTGGTGATATCAGTGGTGACAATAGTAACAATGAAACATGGTGTATCAGACATGTTAGTATTCAATGTATAGAATACAGATTAGCCAATGTTATACATCTACCACAACCTGTAAGCAATTGCATGACACCCTGGTGCAATATTTACAATTTTCCATATTTTGGTGGCCATTTTGGCAGCCATTTTGAGCCAAGGTAAGATTTTTAGTTCCAGAGAGTTGGAATATTCATAGGTAATGATATGCCTCACTTGCATTACAATGTTCTTTTCATTTCTAGTTGAAATATGACTAGAATCCCAATTGTGATTTTTTTGTAAAATTTTGTACCGCGTTCTGTAAAATCGAATTTTTGAGTGATTGGAAGGGGTTAGGACCCCAATAATTGCATATTTAATTGCTCCAATGATCAGTTAATATACAAAACACAAAATAAAGTTGCATTACTTAACCAGTTCCAAACAGCATGAATTGAACTAGAAGATATTTGTGAAAAAATGTCATATTTTCAACTTCCGGCGGCCATATTGGCGGCCATCTTATGAAAATTTAGATATGTTTTGGCCCAAATGAACCATGGTCACCTCCCAACTATAATTGTATTGAGAAAACTGTGAGAAGATGCGATTTTCACAAGAAAAGGATGGCATAAACCACCCAACCCAAAAACAGAGATTTTCAAAAAGGTCAAGGTCAAATTGAAGGTCAAGGTGACCTCCAAAATCTGGAACCAGCCAGTTTAGTGATACTCACCAAGCACTTAACAAATTCTGAAAGTTTGGCGCTTCTATCACAAAGTGAACGATTTTTATGTTTTCCTGTAATTATCCCCCCCACTATTATGGGGTCGTCTTTGAGAAGCCTGAATTTAATACTAGAGTCGCGAATACCGTCGGAAAAAAATGCTACTAATTGTGTTTGCACTGCTCTTGTGTTAATTTCATCAGTATACGCGTGTTTAGCAAGGGTACGTATGCGTTCTGCAAACATGGCAATTGATTCCGTATGTCTCTGCCTAATGGCTCGTAATGAGGAAATGGCTTGAGGCGAATCAGTTATGGAACTGAATAATGAGCGTAACTGTGATTTCAGATCGGTCCAGGTGAACGTGAATTTTCCGTCTGTGTTATTTTCATTTATGAAGCGTTGAATAAATTCAGAAACTTGAGATTTACATGTCTGAGCGGCAATTTTTATGATAGTCTCATCTTGTGCCGAAATCGCGCGGGAGTATTTTTCCACCGCATGGACCCATTGGGGAAAAGCGTCAGGCTGGCCATCGAAGGGTTCAATAATGGAATTCATTCCCAGCAGTGCTGTTATTGTTGTCTGTGTTTTTAAACTTTCAGTCTGGTCGCGGATAGAACTAGTGAAATGGCTAATTTCATGGGTAAGCCGTGACAATAGCAAGTTCTGATTATCTGCGCCCATTTCATTAGTAATGTCTGTGTGGGGGGGTCTGGCGGTTGATCGGTCCGTTTCCCTGTTTAATTCAAGGTGATGCTGATAATTGGTTGGATGAAAATAATCGCTGCTCTGCGGAGGTGGTGACTCCATTATGTTATTAAGGATTAACGGTGTCTGTTTTGGGATCTATGGTATGGGTGCGAAATATGTTGTATTTTTTTCCAAGTGCCGTGGCGGTGTATTATGCGATTCAGGTGTATTTGACACGATTCAGGTGATTTATTAGGATGTTTTATGGGAATTGCCGCGACTATAGAGTTGACGATAAGTTTTGGATAATCCGTAAAATGAGCCGGAAATGTATGCCACTCGTTCCAAGAATCTAGTGTATGTCCTGAGTAGTTATTTGTAATCATACAACGCACGTATAAGCGGATTGTATCTTGCGTTATATCAATGCGAATGGGATTGCAATATTTAATGAGTTGTGGCGATAAAGTTATTTGGTGGGGTAAAGCGTATCTACAGTAAGTTTTAAAATTAAGAACTGAATGTTGTTTGTAAGAGGTGGGTGGTATGGGCTGATCGTTTGAAGCATGTATTGTAGTAGGATGGGTAGGTAGTGTAGGTGTAGTAGAATCAGGTGATGTGTCCATAACCCACGTGGAAAAAAAAGGAGTAAAAGAATGCTAAAAATAGGGGGTGTGCAATTTGACAGCAAATGGGAAAGAAAAGATGGTCACTCACCAATTTCCGAGAAGAATAATGTGCACAAGTCTGTGATGATGAATGATGTATAGAATGTTCTCGTCGTGGTTATTGGAAGCCGAAGGATGTCCAAATCGGATGTTAAAGTTTATGTGGATCTGAATCTGGTCTGCAAGAGGCGTGAGTAGTAATATTTTTTGCTGGATACACGATGTGAGCTGGTTGTATAAGAATAAAAGGTTGATTCGTCTATATCAGATGAGTATGTATGCGGTCCTGTGTGTCCGAAGGGTTGGTGTGCGGTCCTGTGTGTCCGAAGGGTTGGTGTGCGGTCCTGTGTGTCCGAAGGGTTGGTATGCGGTCCTGTGTGTTCAAAGGGTTGGTGTACGGTCCTGTGTGTCCGAAGGGTTGGTATGCGGTCCTGTGTGTCCGAAGGGTTCCTGTGTGTCCGAATGGTTGAGTTATTGTTGACCGGTGCAGTGGTCTAGTGTATGAGACTGTCTATCCGTGGCTGGAGTGTAAGGCTGTATCCCCGTGGTTGAGTAGCGGTTTGAGATTGTTTCTGCTCTGTAGTGATCGTCTAGTGGCCAAGACTTCAAGTTGTGTGGTGAGACGTAGAACTGTTCAGGGCACCATTAATACTATGTGAGGTAATGACACATGTATATAGTAGGTACAAGTCTTTATTATGTTGTGAATAAGATATGCAGTGTGTACAAATATAATGATCAATAGTCGCCGCGAATTGGTGTCCCCGAATGGGTGATGCCTGGTGTGAATGATGCCTGGATATGATCTAGGTATGAGATGAGTCTAGTGAAAGCATGATGTGATGGGATGTAGTTGTTTCTTATATACTATTTGGGATGCATATTAGATGAGGTGTTTGGCAATACACATCGGGATTGGTTCTTCCGTTATGGTCATCTCCCTTGACCATATTTGGGAGCCATCTTCATTGTGTGTATATCTTCGCTGAGAGTAAGACGTGTGAGGTTTCGAGAACCGAACACGAATATCTGAGTTTGGGGTTTTATATATTGGGACATTCGTATAGTTTGATTCAAGTTGTGAGATTATAATGGGTAGTTATCTCACATAAGCCCTGCACCAATAGTGAATGTTTTTACTTCAACTCTTCTAATCGGTATTTTCAAATTTTTCTGTATTATTGTTTGGTTCAAGTTATTTGCTACTACTGGCATCAGCGTAATTGTACGAACATTGAAAACTGCCGTTTCAAATACTAATTTTCCGTTGGCCTGACCAATTAAAGAGAATTTTGGATTCGTTCTATTGAGACGAATTCTTATCTCAATTCCATTTGGTAAGTATTTCTCTTGTAGAAATATATCTGTGTGTAAACGACCACACAATTCTACCGTTTTACTACCTGCCATGATTGCTTGGCGAGATTTCAATCCATCATTACCACCAGCTTTAGTGTTTTCGGTGAACTGTTTAGCGGTGTCGGGTACCACGTTTCTAGTGCGGCAAGTTGATTTTCTTTACATTCACCAGAATAAGCCAAGAGATTTTCCATGTAGGCTCGATAAGGATAGGTATCTCCGTTCGCCGTTACTAGTTTGTTATTTAGGTAAATATCGATACTACTGAACATGCTATGGAAAAAGTTGTTAATAGGCGCAATTTCATCAGTACCATCAACCAAGTTTGTTCCATCTGTTTTTGTGATTTTGAATTTCAGATACAAATATGATTGATTTACATCTGTCCATTTTTCAGTTTGAGGCGGAATTACAAATTCTACCGGTGCGGAATTATTCAAAGAGCTACTCGGGTGATGTTCTATCCATTGTGATTCCAACCATCGTTGTCATTGTTGGTGGAACATCAGAAGCATCTAACTCTGACTTGCTGCATTCGCATGATCCATTTTGCATCATCATGATTAATCAAATATATCGAGAGATCGTTTTGATTTCTTTACAGGCGTTTTAATGGACTTACTTCTAACTCGTTTGCGAGAAGAATGATTTTTCAAAGGTCGCGATGATCTATTTATGCCATTTGGTGTTGATATTTTCTTTATTGTTTCCCTTCCAAAAGATTTCAATGCTTCTTTACCTTGTTTCAAAAATACTTCTTTTGGACTTTTACCACGATGAATGATATCTTCGACTGCAGCAAGTCCATGCTTGAATACTTGTTGTTTAGCAATCTGACCAATAGGTTTTATAAACGGTACTAATGTTCTCATGGCAGATTTGAATAGTGAACCAATTCCATTTCCATACTGCCTAGGTACGCCTCTATACACGGGAATCATCATAAATACAAATTACTTCGGCGTCGGAATTGCAACTTTACCATAGACTTTCCACCAATAAACTGAATTGGTTTGCCAGTATCACCAGTTATATATACATTTATGGTATCAAAGCTAGACTTTGATACTGGTACATAATGTAAGTTTTTTAATTCATGCCTAATATGTTTACCATCATGTATTCTTTTACGCTCGAATGATGTCAATCGTAATATCGGTGCTTCAACATCACTAAGAATTGTATAATCAGCAATGTCAGAATAAACAAACAATTGATTATGCTCCGCATTTAAATCAACTCCATATGGAAATGTTATCGCAGGAGTAGCAAATGTGACAGTGTTTGATTCTGTTCTGTAACCAAGTTTATCCAAAAGAGCTCTGGGGAGTACAATACCTACTTTGGTGTAACTATTGGTTGAACTTTTAACTCGTTGTTGTGCTTTGGTATATCCGATTTCGAATTCCAGTTCTGGAATCATTCTGCTTACTGTACTATCAATTACACCTTGAATTGTATCTGCCAAATGTGATCCACCAGAATATGCTCCTTCTGGTATTTTTAATTCTATACCATTTTCTGGTTTTGAAATTACTACATCACTCATTGGTATCTTATTCAAATATTGTTAAAGTCTTGGAACAGAAATTTTTATTTTTATTTTGCAGGCATCTCTAATAATGTTGTATGTTTCTTATGGTACAATTAGTTCAACCATTGCAACTTCCCAAAGCTCTTTATCAATATGTATGGTTTTTGGTAATTTCACTGTGAAACAACATTGTGAGTTGGCTGGGTAAAGTGACATTGAACTATCACTCATGAGAGTTATGTAGAATGAATTCATTTTTTTACAGTATTTTTCAATAATTTCAGTCCAGGTGTTGGTAGAATATAACCTAGAGAACTACTTAGAAGAATAAGCCACAATTCTGTGTTTGCGCTCTGGATACTAATGTGTACAATAGATGTAATTATTATGATATAAATAATAATTATCTGCGTGAAGTAGGTGACTTGGTTCTTAGCAACTTTTTCACCACAGAACTTAAATTGTGATGGTTCATCGAGATTAATTGAATCTGAATAATTTTCCAACATGGTAAATTCTGTTTTATACTAAATTTGAAGCTGGGATCAAACTGTCAAACTTTTTTGGATATCCAAGCCAATGAACTTTAATTTCTTTTACTGTTTTACCATCCACTCTTCTCGTTCTTTTATCAATAACTGATTCTATTTCATACAACTTACTGTCTTTTATATGCTGGATTTCATGTTTGTAGAATGATCCATCAATCTCTTCACCATCAAGATCAGAATCTTTGTATGTTACTGGATTAGTTTTACAAATTTTATCAACTTTGAAAATTTCACGAGTCCAGTTTGGTAAATAACCCTTTTCAAATGTTCTTTTGGTTTTGTTGATACGAACCAAGTCACCCACTTTCAGTGTAGATTTTCCTTTTTTATTCCCTGTTCCATATAGATTTTTGGAAATTTCAGCTTCAGTTTTCAAAGTAACTACCGACGGTTTCGATTTTATGCTGCGGTGTTAACTATTGTTGTAAGAATCGACTAGGGGCTGTAAAACATCAATATATCTTGAAGTTTTATTGTGTGTGAAATACTTCCACATACGAGTTTTTAAAGTTCTTTGAAATCGTTCGACAATACTTCCTTTAGTCTCTGGATTCTCAGTTGTGAAGAAATGAATGCTTTCTGATCGCAGAAATTTCAAAAACTTTTCATTTTTGAATTCAGAACCTTTATCAGCTTGAAACGATTTTGAAGATTTCAAAATTTTCCTGAATGATTCGATCAAAGTTTGTCCAGATTTATCGTGGATTGGCACTACCCACGCAAATTTTGAAACAACTGCTATCACACACAACAGATATCTGTAATTAACATTATGTTTTTTCAAATTCTGAAGATCAGCTAAATCTGCCGGCCATTGAATATCAATCGCAGCCACAATAGTCTTTCTATGGTGGAATTTTCGAATTATTGGTTGGTGTCGACTGACCTTGCAACCATTTCTTCACATCTATGAGTTTAATTTTTTTATTTTGCTTTTTCGCTTCATCAAAAAGCTTCTTTACACCACCATAACTTCCAACTTTCTTCGGATTATAGAAAATTTTAGATAACTGCTCATCTAGTATGGATCCCATTGTGTTTTCTCTGTTTTAATACCCTTTGGTGTCAACCTATCTGCTATTTTAGTTATTGAATCTCTTGCTTTTATACCTTTCATTGGTGTGAATCGATGAGAATCAAATCGTTTTGGTGTTATGCTTTGTACCGGAGTCTCAAAATCATCATCTGAATCATCTTTCAAATGTTTTTTAATCCAAAGCCAGCGGTTTCTGTTCCCTACAAAATCTTGAGGTACATTAAGTTCGCTCAATCCTTGTGAAAAGGTTTGCCAACCTGTTGGTTCTAAACCTTTCTTTGTCGTACAATATCATTGAGGAGATCAACAATATTTGATCCTCTAATAACTTTTCACCATATTTTAATTGTCCATGTTCATCAAACTTCATTTGTGGATGTTCTGAAATCAGTTGTAAAAGTTGTTCAGCTTTTTTTCTCATCTTTAACGGAATACTTTCTGTCACATCCCTTTGATGATGATTAAATGGTTGTTCTGTTTTCGGGGCTGAAATAGCTCTAACTGATTTTTGAGAAGTTTTCAATTTGTTCAAAGTTGTACCATATAATTGAACCTTCTCAGATTCTGACAAATTTTGATCAGAAACTGAATTCAATTCTCTGCTTAGTTTTGAAACATTCGTAATTTCAGGATTAGGTGGTAATTTCGGATTAGTTAGACTCATTCTCCATTTTTTAATGTCATCCAACATTTTGAAGGGAACAGCGACCATTTTCTTCATGTTTAACCGCGAAGTATTCCAGCGACTGCTTTACCAAGCAACGGTGCTAGCATAAGAAGTGGTAACAAAAATCCTTTCTGGTTTAAAATTTGTTTTTTTCGTTTCAATGATGTTGATTTACTTGCAAGTTCTCTGAGGTGTCTATACCTCGGACGAAGTTTGCGCTTCTGAGCTTCTGTTAGTTTTACATTGCCTTTTTAAATATTTTTACAGCATTCTGACATGCAATCAATCACTCTCTTTGGGGCATCTTTTATCATTTTTTTCCGAAAATCAGTTGGTGCCTGATTCATAGCCATTACAAAACTACCATATTTTTTAATCATTGGAGTTGTTTTCGCCATCTTTACTCTTCAACACTTGAATGTCAAATGACTGAATTTCTTTTTACTTTTACGTTTATTAAAATTACGATCAAATGCCATCAAAGCTAATTTCGATGGGTTTGAAAGATTCATAATTTTTGAGTATCGTTGAACCATCGGGTAATGTTCTGCTTCTTGAATTGATGGAATTGGTTGCGGACCATTATCGTTGAGTGGTTCACATTTAGCAAATGTAGAATTTAATCCAGTAGAATTTACTCTAGCTGGAGTAGTTCGCTGTGCAATTGTAGAATTTACTCTGACTGGACTAGCTAGCTGTGTAATCGTAGAATTTACTCGAATAGCATTTACTCTATTTGATCTAACTCGTGCAATTGATTTATTTTCTTTTTGTCTGAGAAGACTTCTGATCAAAACTCCACCAAGAAAACCACCTCCACCAGTTTTTAAATGTATTTTCTTTTTTGAATCGATATGAGTTCTACTGTCAGCTATTTTCTTCAGCTCTTTTTTGTATTTTTGCAGGAATGTTCGTGTCTGCTTTGGAAGCTTTAAGTAGTCATCAAGTATTAATTTAGCGATAGTCGAAAATACACTCAAGACTGCTTCATGCGACTCCATGATTGGAAATGAAATATTATGTTGATACACTTATCTTTATACCGATGAATATATTACCGCACCTCGATCGTCATTTGTGAGCCACCGATGGAAAATATCAGTTCTAAGTCTCAACGATTTATCCGTTTTAGGGTGAAAATCGAGTAGTAAATAACCATGATTGGTTGAAGTTGCATCATCATATGCTTGCATTAAATGAGGTATATGCATTTGAGAGGCAAGAATTTTTATTTGGCCTTTATCACGCACACTTTGGAATAATACCATGTAATGTGCATTCAAACTCAAAGTTCTACTCGCTTTAGATTTCTGAAACATGTTTTGGGTTATGTAAATAACAGACGTATTTCTGTGATGTCCTTTTCTTGTAAACCACAATATAATTTTTTCTTCATCTTTATCTCCTAACATGTCATCAAAAACGACGAGGTGCGGTATGTCTGTGTCATCGACAAGTTCATTGTCATCATCCGGTATTCCATTTATAAATTGAATATTGTGAAATTCTTGCATCTGACTATAGGTATTTTGCCATTCTTTGTAACACCAAACGACTTTGTATGGAACAGGTTTGAACAAATCATCTTTATATTCGATTAATTTCTTAACAAAATCTGTTTTACCACAACCACTTGGCCCCGATATGAAAATGTTACAGGGATGTTTGAACAACAATGATTCGTCCATCTTTGCCCTAAGACAGATCATGTAAGACTGAATAGGATTGTTCGGAATCAACCTTTTTTATTTTTTAATGAAAAGTCACCATAACTCCAGATTATTCCAAATGTCCATACGAGTTCATTATCTAAATCTGAAATAGGTCTAGTGGTTTTTACAATATAATCCAAAGACACTTTTTCTTCAAATAACTTTTCAGCAGTGAAAATTGTACATGGTTCTCGGAGAATAATGTGTCCATATATTCTCGTCAACTGTTCGAATTTCACAGTTTTTTTCATTGAGAATCCTGTCTTGATATTCAGCAAAACGAATAAAATTATTTTCAACTAATTCACGAATTTCGTTTATTTCGTTTTGAGGAGTACCATGAAATATCCAATAATCTGAAAACAGTTGATCCAATATATCCATTAAGAAATCAGTTTCAAATTCTGATCTCTCAATCAAACATCTCAGTCGACTCTGCCCCTCAGCGAAATGTCCGTTCAGCAAAGTCTGCACTATAATTTTACTTTCCCTCAAAAACCAAGTTTGCTTAAGTTCTCGTTTGATTTCTTGATCCATTTTTGACATTTCGATCAAGATATTATAAATTTTCAAAAGCATCTCTGCTGGTAACACATCAATTCCATCCATAAGGAATTGTGTTGTATTCACCCACAACAAGTCGTTTGGTGTACACATATCGGAATGTTTTTGTTTGCTCTTCACTAATTACTTCTCGGTTCTTTGTGCGTTTAATTCTGCATGGATAGTTTATGACACGTTGAAAATTTGACCGGTCGTTAACACATTCAACCATTGAATGAAAATTTATTTGCTGCTTAGTTTTATAGTCCAGAGTGATACCCTTGACCTTACATACAGATTTTATGACACCATCTTTCATGTACTGATATCCATAATTGTTCGGTCCTAACCCTACAAATTTCATGATTTTAGCATCCGGATGTTCATCAGTC
This sequence comes from Siphonodentalium dalli, assembly GCA_032622095.1. Classification (NCBI taxonomy): domain Eukaryota; kingdom Metazoa; phylum Mollusca; class Scaphopoda; order Gadilida; family Siphonodentaliidae; genus Siphonodentalium; species Siphonodentalium dalli. The sequence continues at coordinate 186,805 of CP136066.1, forward strand.
CATTTACCAAGGTAGCTGTCTTCGGTTTTGATATTTTCTTTTTCTGGATCGAAAATATACATACAACTATCGGTGTCCAAATACAACACCCTATTTTGGAGTTTTTCTAAAACTTTATACAACTCCAAGCGTGCATATGCCGTGACAAATGATGCAACAGCTACATTGGCAGATGGATGTGGTTCTATAATATCGGTTTTATTTTCATAGCTGAATAATATGAATTTATCCTGTTAAAAAATTTCAACTGCTTTGACGGTGATATTTTTATCAGTTAATAGTTCAAAATATATGGATGGTTCTGAGATATATTCAGTTTTAGTAAGAATATATTTTGTGCATTTTTTCCCCATATGCAATTTATCATTAATTTTGCGCACTAGCGGAGTCCTGGGTTTTTTTCGATTTTTTCTTTTTCAAGTTTTATGCCTTCAACCTCATAATAATATTTAATGTATTTATCTTTATCTTCTTCACTTTTAACAAAATTTGGATATCCACTTGCTTCTTGTTTAATTTTGAGGTATTTATCAATGTAATCCCTGTATACTTTGTCCGACCACTCAGTCCAATGCCAAACTTGATACACTTCCAGAATTTGGTAACCCAATTCTATTGCTTTGAATAATTCTACATGTGTCCAAACTCCAACTAATTCACGCTGTTCGGTTTTATGATTACACTGTCCACTTTCATTTTCTGCACAAGTTTTACACAATGTATATATCATTTTGTTATTACAGTGGATCGGTAGCACTGGAATGTACAATTTATTTGGATGTAATACTTTGCATTTAATGAGTCCTTTGTAGGATTTGGTGTCTCCTATTTGTTCCTGACTTAGAATTTCAGGATGACCAAGTGGGTACTCCTTATACTTATTTACACTAGGATACATATATCAATATATTTTATTTCCTGTTTAGATGTTGGTTCTATTTCATGATATAATTTTAGAGCATTAGTCCTACCACCAAATAATGCTTCCCTTGGTTTAATTGGGTCTTGATGCAAATAGAATTGATCCATATTTTGTTTTAAATTTTTGTCTTCTTTACATTTATTGTCCAGGTCATGTTCCCAGATGCATATTAATTTGCATCACAAGCTTTTGATTTCAATTTCCGTTTTTATTGTTTTTTCATACAATTCATGGATTGTTATATTACTGTATGGGTTTCGGCGATTTCTATCTGGATAGCAAGTAGGACAGCCATGAAAAAACACCCATATATTTCATACACTGTGTTTGATTCTGCATGATAACCATCAACAAAATGTGTGCCTATTTTAACTTCACCACCATTTAAAGCATGCTTTATGGTTATATTTTGTTTTGTAGCAATGTACTGTAGCCATCGAATTGCTTTCATTGAAAATTTACGTGCTTGTGGATATCCAAATTATACCTAGAGAATTCTCTGGTAATGAATTTTTTCTCCATGCAAGGTTACAGGTTTGAGCTAATGTTATTGCTTCCCGAAATGGATCTATTTGATCAGTTTCCATTACACATAGTCTGAATTTGCCACATCCACGTCTTAAAATGTCTACATCTGATTTACAATACTTTTGAATTTCTTTTTGAAAATCAAAAATATCTTCACCCATAGCTTCGTACCATTTCAGAAATGAATCTCTATTTTCCTCAGACATGATTTCAGGTTTATAGTATTTTTTGTCTAGATATGGTCCTACGTAATTCTGAAAGTCCTGTGTATTTGCCCAATGTGGAAAATAACCTTTAGCCATTTCTTCAAGTTGGAATGTTTTTGGAAATTTAGATAATGAAATTTAGGGATGAAACTCAATGAATCGATTACTTTAACACCATTGCATTGTACACTAAGTATTTTGTTGCCATTCATAGTAACATTAGGTTTTTAATTTCCATTGTTCACCAAGTAATGTAAGAGGAACTGACTATCGTAACCTCTTGCATTGTGAGCAATACATGTTGTACCTTTATGATCGTTGGTGTAAAACAACCATTTGCAAAATCTTTCCAATACATTCTCTCCTTTAAATGGGAACTGTTAAATGTTTATCATTTCAATGTTATATGGCTAGTTTGGTGTGCATAAGGTTCAAATATAACATCCAATAAAAAATTAGATATAATTTTATCGATAAGCGTGTTTTTTGCGACTTTTAAAAATCGATTAGTATTTCTTAGCTGATTTTGCTCGAGTCACGTGACCGCAAAACCCGTGACGTCAAAGTGGGACTTGCCCCTGCAGACGAACTGTTTACGAAAAATGGCTTCTTCACACAGCATTTCCGCGTCTGAAAGTGACTCTGATCACGAAAATGACGACGAGTTCCGTGTTGCTGAGGATCCTGCATCTATGGCAGATACTGAAGATGCCTTTGATGGCTTGCGTTTGGATATGGGCCCATATTTACATGGACCAGCTGACGAAGAATTCAGAAGATAGTCGCATTCTTGCAAGGACAGCGCTCAGACGTAAAATTTAAATTCACAAAGTCACAGTGTCAACAATCATTGAATCGATCAAATTATCAATCAATGTCATTCATTGTTGACGACGATTGTCATGACAATTGATTGTTATTCTACAAATGAATAATCTACAGTACATGTAACTCTAAAAAAAAAATTTGAAGAAGACAAGGAAAATAAAGCAACCAAATTTGAGGACTGCATCGCTATCAGTAGGCCTACCCACTCATTCACTGTGAGTGTTAGTACTGTTACTACTGTGACTGTCCCCAGACCCCGGTGTGGCAGGGAGTGTGTCAAAATCTGGTGGAGAACTTAATTATAGGAGGTGTGTAACATTAAGTGCTAACACTAACAGTACCATCAGAGAATCGTTTGATCTACTGCGTACTAGTAGTAGTACTAGTAGTAGTACTGTACATTATAGACTTAGTCGTTATGATGACTTCTTAACATTTAGTGGAACCGCCTTGAACAGTCAGTTGTTGATTCTGGTGATCGGTAACACTGAATGTCTGAAGGATTTATAATTATATTAAATATGGATTCTAAGTTCTAGAAGCTTCATACCATTACCAGTGGCAGTGTCGTGACTCGTTGGATAGGATTCTGAACATTGCCAGAGTAGAAATGGAGATGCATATCAACTTTCACGTTGCATTATATATATTGAGACCATATAAATTATTAGTTCAGTCATGAACGTAGTGCGTATCCTTCTAAGCAGCAATCTGCGAAAGCGGTCATGTTGACCTAATAAATGATATACAACTATAGTGACTTCTTCATTATTTCACTATCCGATACCATGTCCATGGTCGTTTCATACCATATGTTTTGGTTGTTTCATACCGGATTGTTTGGTTACTTTTTTTTATTTCGTACTTTGGAGAAAATCATTAATTTGTTTCCCTATGGTGTGACATACATGTATAGTGAATCAGTGATATGGTATCATTGGTATGAAAAGACAAATTGATTTCCAACATGGTGCGAAACGACCAAACAATAAGGTACGAAACTACAAAAAATATGGTGCGAAACTACAAAAAATATGGTACGAAACGACTTAAGACGATCCAAAATGTTGTGTACCCATTTATATCTCCTCTGCAAGGGGAACAACCAGACGCTGACCCTTTAGACTATCAGCATCTAACATCATCAGACTCCACCAAAGTGCCTACTCTTGTGTGCCAAATAATTGTACCTGTATGTTTATTGATTTTATGAGAAAAATCCACCCTGCACGATGCTTAATAATACCAAACATGTAGATCTGCACATTTAAACAAAATTATGGCTCTGTTCTAAATTTAAATAACAAATGCTATACATATAGTTTAATTACAAATACTAGTACAAGTACTACAAGAGACTGGATTTTTCATTTGAGATGTTGCGCACACGGGGCATGTACAACGATGGTTACATTTCCCCATGCATGTATCTATTTTAAGCATGTCAATTGCGAAAACTTGCTTTCTAATTAAGTCTAGATACAAAAATAATTGTTTAAAGGTACTCAATCCGATCAGATGCTCCTAAATTACTATTTCTTTGGCTGCTGGTGTAAAAAATATTTGATTCGAGTCGAGGAACCTACCCATCAACACTCCGAGTGATCAAATATCAATTTTTGAAGTTTATTATTTCTATTGTTTGTGGACCAAAAACACGCCGTCAAAAAGTGGCCTCGGTCAAAATTGCGGATGAAGATGAATAACTCTAAAATCAAGTTATTATTACCACTTGATTTTAGAATTATCCATCTTCATCCGCAATTTGTCCGTTTGACCTCGTGTTTCTGTGCCAATTATTAGTACACATCTCGAGAAATAACAAACTTCAAAAATCAATATATGATCACTCTGAGCTTTGAAGGGTGGGTTCCTCGACTCGAATCAAATATTTTTTACCCCTGAAGCTAAAGAAATAGTAATTTAGGAGCGTCTGATCTTCCACAATATATCAACTTTTCTGTGAGAATTGATACTAGTATGTTCTCACAGTGAACACACACTTCTCTTAAACTATGATTAATTATTTTCCAGACATTTTCACCCTGCACTTATATTCCACCCTGCAGTTGTATTTGGCACACAAGATTATACCGGTAGCTGTAAACAGTAAAGTCTGAACAGTAGAGTCTAAAGGCTTTATTCCGAATCACAAACACTGATTTAATATCAGTTTGTGTCAGATCAGCATTTGAAGATGGATTTATATCTATAGCTTCCTAAATATGTTTTCTATAATTCCCAGGGTATAAAATAATAAAATCGAGTCAAAGACACATGTCAGGAAATGATTATATCAATTATCGATATTCATACCCCCTTTTAAAACAAATGGGGGTATACTGTTTTGCACCTGTCTGTCCATCCGTCTGATGTCTGTTCAGGGCATAACTTGAACAGTAGTGCTAATAACTGCTTGGATCTCAATGAAATTTGGTATACATGTAGATGTTCACCACTATGAGGGCATTCAATTTCATATATAATGTGATTATCAATTGGGACATATTTTTCGTTACTATTTTTACAACAAACCGTCATGTCATAAAACTTTCAGGCGATCTCAGATAGAGTTCTCCAACTTGCTAAACTCCAAACATTTTTGCGAGCTGTAAAATGTCCCAAATTAGTTGTACATGTGTATGTACTAGTATCTAATATACCAGAAAATATAAAATAAAATCAATAGTGTCAGATAGAAGCATTTCCGGACAGGGGTTTTCAATTCATATTTATTATTTTTAATATATCATACATATTTCAGGAAACTGCTGCATATAAAACTTGGTTTAGGGAGAGATAGACCATCTTTAAAAAACTGTAATTACATTAAAAACCAAGATTATTCCTTAAATGATAATTTTGAGGGGGGCACTGATTTTCTAATCTTTCAACTCAAATCAAATCAACACATGTCTATCAACTTATCAAGCAATACTACCGGTAGAATACCCGTACATGTAAAATTAGAAGGTGGCACAAGTTTGAAGTCAGAATCTCTGAGTGCATTCCATTTACAACCACAGGGGTCCGGGAACTTCTTAGAAAATCTTTATCTATACCTACCGGTATATTTGTGAATGTCTATTCTATATAAATTCACAAGGGACCTTCTACATGTAGATGGCTCCAAAGGGGTCTAACAGGGGTAATTTCTTACGAGAAAGATAATCAACATAATTGTGCAGATTAGAAATGTATACAGCACTTGACAGTATTTTGGTAAGGGACGAAACGTGGGAGGGGCAAAACAATACAACACTGCATGTAACGACCCTGCTAGGTACATAATATTTAGAGGATATTACTTGGTTGGTTTGATATTAGACCCAATATCGGCATGAGGTAACCTCATATCACTATCATGCAGCCTGACATCGAAGGTCGAAGGCTGAAATGAGGTTACCGAGGGCTGAAATCAGGCCTATAATATCAAACCAACCAAGTAATACCCTATCCATAACAGTAATTAGTTTGCCTCTTAATAACACTAGTGTAATATTGACAACTCTTTCAAATGAGTGACATCACAAAAAATCATTGTCTAGGCATTATTTAACAGTGAAATAGAATTATGCCATGTTGTAAAGCCATATTACTCAGATCCGTGATGTCATGAAATCATATTACTCTGATAGGGGATGTCCTAAAACTATATTACTCGATTTAAGGAAAATTGAAGTGATATTCACCTACGGTAAGTACATGTACAAATGTAGTTTGATAACAAGCCGTACCGGGCAAAAATGGCATATCTAATTAATAATTTTCGAGAAAAAAATTGGACCGATATAGCCATCAGTAGGAAACTTCCTTCCAAGGGGTGCTGTCGTAACATACAGGTATCAAGGTGGACACCCCCCCCCACAATGGGGAGACTATCTAGACACGTGTCTGATTTCAGTGGTCACACAATGAGTGAACAAGAGATCCAGAGCTCTTTCGCAGATACATGTAAGTCGTGGCTTCCTATACTTAAACTGAGGCCACAGGGGCTTGTTAAGAAAACAAGTAAAAATATATATACAAAAACATGTATTTGTAAAGCATTACATGTATATCAATAGAATATTGATGCATTTATAATGTTTGATAAAGTGGCACCCTCAATTTTACTTGTTTTCTTTACAACAAGCCCCTGTGAATATATCACATGTACAATTAGTTCAAGATTGAACTTAACACTAAACGCTGCTTTAATATTTAGTATTACCTTTATTTGGAAATAAATTATAATGTGCAATGGACTGAACAGCCAATAGGTTGCTGGACATTTCGTGCCATAGAAGTTTGACATAGAGATGTTTCACACCAGGGTTCTGGACATTTTTTGAAATAACATTAAAGGTACTCAAACCGATTCGATGGTTCCCATATTATCAGATTCCAACAACAAACATTTTTTTGAAATGCCGCTTCGGTTATCAGAATCGATTAATGGCCTAAAACAAAATATGCTAACCAGTCAAAAATAGTAAACAATTGCCCAAAACCTGTTATTTATCAACATTTTGTTAAACACGGGTGGGTTCCTCGACTCGAATCAAATATGTTTACCCCCGAAGCCAAGGAAATAGTAACATGCAAGCGTTAATTCGGATTATGTATCTTTAACTTTGTTGCCACAATTTCAATTTGTTAATTTTTTTTCGCAAAAAAAGACAGAAATATGTTTACATGTAATTGTTGGGTTGTCATCATCACGTAACTTTAAATCGTAAACATGTTCGCTTTCATTAAGTTAACAAAATTAAAATAATGTTTCACATGGTACGCTGCATACGCATGACCAATTACCATTTGTGGGAACGAACGAAACATACAAATGTATATGGTGTGAAATGACAAAAAATATGGTACGAAACAATCAACTGTGTGGTTCAAATTAAGGGTATATATAAATTTCTTAGGAAACATCGTTTGAGCCATTCCAACGAACCTGGGTGAATCACCGAGTGATATATAATAGCCCGGAAGTGCTTAAATAGACCGATCGGTCTTCCACAGTCAATCTAAACTGTTCTATAATTATCTTTCAACCAATACTAGTACTTGCAAACAATAACAATTATTCTGATTTCTTTTGAAACAAACAGAACAATTATTTACTGAGAATATTCAATATAAACATCTACAAATTCTTAAACAAACGGAATTTCAATGTTCAAGAAATTTAGAGGTCTCCCCTCTTACAATACAACAGTGAGCAATGTGCCAGGAAGACCGATCAATGAATCTATTTTAACTGGATCGGGCTATTGTGCAATGTATATCGGTTGTTCACCTACACTTGTCCAACTGATTTTGGAGAATATATACAAGCGAAATGGTTAAAAAGATATTTATCAATTATAATAAATAATCATCAAATTGGAGTTCATATCAGCTCCTTGCTGGCATTGTTGAATACTGCCCACGTCGGATTACCATCGGAAAAAAACATCGAAAATAGGTGATTTACTTCACAAATTGCCATCGTAGTTTTAGAATCTGCTTCCACCAAGAATGTGTTGAAAACTGCAGACAACTGTTCTATGCACATTACAGTCCAATAATTTTGACTCTTGGTTGATAAACATTCCTCTAAAACATAAATCTGTCAATAAAAGTGTCAATTTGTTTCAATTGCGAAACGTCAATCTCCAGAATCGAAAATCCAATTCACAATATTCATCGAAAATTCTCAAAACAGCGCCCAACGTATAGTCCTAGCACAACTCTGTGATATTATATGATTATACACTTCAGTCATCAATACTTTCTAAATGTCCAAATTGTTGAAAATAGTAGATTTGTATATCGTAAGTCCCATTAACAAAACAAATGAGAAAACACGTGTACATGTTTACGTCTTATTCCCTCATCCGAAAAAAAAATTGCGTTCCCACTTTGACGTCACGCTTCTTTGTGCACATAAAACTGGTGAGTGGCTTTTTAGTTTTTCCTTATTATTTTCGACGTCAAAAAGGCATTAAAATCTCGATTTTTACGCTATAAGTTGGTGTTTTCGAATATGATTCGTTTTTAGAAACCTTAATTCTACGTTATGACACTGGTATAGTTTATTTTACTGAACAAAAAGTTTTATTAACAGTTCCCTTTTAAAAATATATTCTCTGTTTGACAATACAGAATCACATGAAATGCATATTTCATCAATGGGTTTACATATACAATTTTCACAAGCAGTTTGTTCAACACAAAAAATGGGTATATGAACACCAGTAACTTGTTGACATTCAAAATCAAAAAATATGAATGGTACCTTTACTTCTTTCTGTGTATCTCTCTTTTGGTACTGCTGGATATGACATCTGTGATCTGATGCGACAATTTCCTTACAGTATTTGCACTTCTTTGTTCCTGAACAGATATGTCTTTTCTCCTTTCGTGTGACGATTTAAACCCCACATTTCCTGCATTTGTGTATCATATCACAAATAGTTTTGTCTTGTTTTGGTGATTTTTTCAAATGATTGTCGAGACATCGTTTACTTCTAAAAGTCCTCTTGCATTTGATGCATTGTATCTATCGTTCAAATGGACATATCTGACCCTCGAAACACATACACCTGTATGGACATATATGATCACCTCTGTTGTTCGAACCGACATTGCAGTGTTCACAGTAATAATGACATCCAAGGAATCCCGTGACAGTTGTGATCACATCGTAGTGGTTGTCATTGAAATATAGATGGACAACTTTACTTTCTTTCCCAACAGGTGGTGTTTGAAAAAGAAAACCTTCGTCAGCAAATTGCTTATGTATTTTTATAACATACTCAGGATATAGATGTTCCTGAATAATTTTGTATTCCTCAACCCCGCAACTGGTGTCGTGTGATAACCCCACTTTATCCAACAATGACTTTGCAGCTTCCCGTTGTGGAGCTCTTGCTGGTCTCGTAATCGGTTTCCATTGTTGCTTCCATTCAGCTGTATCTTTTTTGTCAACATTACACATACCAACAACGACAGCCCTCGCAAAACACATGTTATCTTCTGCGTTCTGAATCAGAAGAATACTTTTCTTTACTGTTTTCATTTGATTTTGTTCACCGAATGCTCCATAATGTAAGGTATGTCTTGCGGTCCCTGTAGGCATATGCGTGACAGTGATGTCAAATGTCATCTGTCCGTCATGAATTTTGAATTGTTTGTTCGATTGTGCAACTTTTTCTATGTTGTCAAGCAATAATTCATCCGTCACGTCTTTTGCTTCAGTGAACGGGACGTGAATCCCTAGATCTAACCCTGGATGAAAGATGGAAATTCTCATTTGATCTTTTGGTCCTGCATCACACTCATCTTTCAAACTGTTCACCAGATCTTTGAAAAATCTGTGAACAGTTCGAAATGGTTGATGAATTCTTTAAATGTGACGTTGAATTTCTTTGATGCTGTTTTAAATTTCCTCGAGTATTTATCGGTCAGATTTTTTATAGTATAATATTTACAGTCATCATCCAGTCGCACTCTCTTTCTATTATCTAGTTCGCTTTCGCTATCTGAATATGGCACAAGGCGCTTCATCGTGAAATGACGACGTGATGAAAATTCGCGTCGCTTTTATGCTCTGACACGGACATGTGCAGTCATCATCCGTGTCAGAGTATAAAAGCGACGTGAATTTTCATCACGTCGTCATTCCACTGACGATTGAATAACGCACCGAACGCTCACAATGGATCCAAGATTACAGAGTAACAACCTACAACATTTACGAAAATTTGCATTAGAAGTTTTAAAGAATACAAAGTGGGTACCACCAAACGGTAACTGTTTTAGGTGCAACTCGAGTTCACATTGGGCTTTTCAATGTGATGGCACTACGAAAAAGAAGATTGATCAGATGAAAAATTCATCATTGACGCTGAGTGAATCTACTCCTGGGAAGTCTACATGGACGCGCACATCAGACAACGATTATCTCACACCATGTGATGTAATGGACATTGATCAAACTGAGACATTAACTAATGAGATAGCGGATATGAAAGCTGAAAGTGGGGAACAATGGAACTCAACCGCGATGTCAATTAACGAGATCGCGGATGTGAAAACTGAGAGTGGTGAATTATATGCCTCAACCGAGGTATCAAATGATGAAATCACTATTCTAAACACGGAGGATTCGCAGATGGAAGTGATAAATGCTGTAGCCAAAAGCGCTAACGATACTGAAATTAATCAGACCACTTTGCCTACCAGAAAGAGAAAAGGACGTTTATCGCGATAATCTTCCAAGAAAGTTAAAAATGGTGAATAAAATATTATTGATTTAATTACTTGTTACGTTTTTTAGCAATTTCAGAGCGTATCTTTTGAAATATTTGGGTGGCCCTGAAAAGGGCCGTTTAAATTGTTTGCCGAGTCAATAAAATTCAGACAAATCAGGATAAAGTCCACCCTTGTTGTATGTGGGTCTCCAGTATGGATTCCGCACGTATTTGGCTGCCTCAGTGGTAATCCACCTTGGCAGTGGTCTTGGAGGATTAAATTCAGACAAATCTGGATATAATGCCCCCTCATTATACGTAGGGTTCCACTCTGGAGTTTCCACATACACTTTTGGAGGACTGGGTCTCCGTCTTTGCAGGAATTCTTGAACTCCAGCTCTAATGGCTATCTTATGGCTCTCCGAATATCTAACATTCTTCTGCCAATGCTTTAATCGAGCATCGGCAGAGAATTTTAGCAAAATTTTCTCTTTTAGTTTAGAGAACATTTTGAAGATAAAAAAAAACGATACACTGCGCTCCATATTATATGAAACGCGCGGGCGCCGCTGACGACGTCACGCATATTTCACCAAATTTTCCCGAACGTCAAAACAAGTGTGTTTCTTTTTGTTTCAATAAAAACAAACAGATATTCCCATTCTTCATTCATACCGAAATGGATTACCGAGATCTGTATCGGAGCTATTTGGAGGATGGGATGCTGGTGCGAGGTGTGTTTGGGGATCAACCACAGATGCTATGGAAGGCTTTGAGTTTAGCAGAAACGGGGACTATAGATAACTGTTTTCATATCTATAGGTACACCGTTATGTTGATGACGGACAACAGAGATCGGGTGTTTGGACTGCCACCACGGTGGTTCCGACACACCAGATTGTTGGGGACATCAAGATTGATGGTGCGACTTGCGGCTACATCACTACAACGGTCTATCATAATCTTCTCAGGGCATAGAGTTTACGAATTCTTGCCGCACTGGGTGATACAGACAGGCCAGCCATGCAATTGTGCCATTTGGTTGCGACGTTCCCAAGACAACTTTCAGCTGTATTCAAACCCAAACACATCGTGCGGTTTCTTTTGAAACCATCCAAAACGGCCCTTTTCAGGGCCTCCCAAATTTTTTAAAAGATACGCTCTGAAATTGCTACTGTACAATTTGTTCATTCTTCCTGAACTTGGATATAATGTTCACATAATTCCTTCAAAACCAAATTCATTCATCATGAACTTGGAGAGAATGTTCACATAATTGATCAAAGAATACTTCCCTAACAATAAAAAAAACCACTACCACCCTTCATATCTATAATACGCTCATCATATAGCATACTACAGGGCGTATCTTTCGTGAATTTTAAGTGGCCCTGAAAAGGGCCGTTTAAAATAATATAAAAATCATTTCTTTTGTTTCTTCATCACTGTTAAATCTTTCCCGAGTGATCCAAATGTTGCTCGCTACGTAGGTTCTTTCTGGAAACCATGTACCTCAATTGGTATGTCAATCGTGTGAGGTTTCAAGTTGATTGTACTTTCAGTCGGTTTTTGCTTATGTCAATGGATCAAAGGGAAGTGTCATGCTTGGTGTTACTGGACCTCAGTGCCGCCTTCGACACCATCGACCACGCTGTGCTATTGGAGAGACTTGAAAACAGACTCGGTGTGACTGGTGTAGCCTTAGATTGGTTTATGTCATATCTGAACGGCCGTACATTGAGTGTCACAGTGAACAACGTTCACTCGGATGTTTTTGCACTTAAGTACGGTGTGCCACAGGGGTATCTGCTTGGACCCATGCTCTATGTGATCTACGTCCTACCGCTGGGGGACATAATCCGTCATCATGGACTGAATTTTCACTTTTACGCGGATGATTCCCAACTCTACGTTCATTTCAACCCTGGTTGTGAGATTCCAGCCAGAGAATCCCTAGAGCACTGTGTATCCGATATTAAAATCTGGATGACTGATAATTTCCTTAAGTTGAATCCTGACAAAACTGAACTGATATATATCGGGTTACCGCATCAGTTGCAGAAAGCAACTACCCACGATATTGTGCTTGGAGATAGTGTAGTCTCTAAGTCGACTATGGTCCGCAACCTGGGGTATATGATGGATGACAACCTATCTGCGGAGGCGCATGTAATGCAAGTTTGCAGATTGGCATATTGTCACCTGAGAAATATCAGCAGGGTACGAAATGTGGTCGACGAAGAGACGGCCAAACAACTCGTACATGCATTTATCACAAGACTACTGTAACTCACTTTTATTTGGCTGCAACACATACCTTATTCGGAAACTTCAGCTTGTACAAAACTGTTCTGCTAGGATTGTTACCAAAACAAAGAAATTTGATAACATCACTCCAATTTTAGCTAAATTACACTGGCTTCCCGTTGAGCAGAGGATCCATTTTAAGGTTTTGCTTTTCACTTATAAGTGTTTAAATAATCTGGCACCATCGTACTTGTCGGATCTCATTCAGCGCTATCAACCCGTCAGACCCCTCAGGTCCGCCAAGGCAAATCAACTTGTCTATAAACTTGGGGATCTGGTTACATGCGGCGATCGCGCTTTTTCTGTGGCTGGCCCAAAGCTGTGGAATCTACTTCCTGATCACTTAAGGATTCCACAAACCATAAATGGGTTCAAATCCGCACCTAAAACCCACCTGTTAGAAGTGGCATTTGGTCCTCGGCCCACATTGCGTAAAGTTAAGAAATAGCCGCAGTTTATGTTGTATATCTGTATTGTGTTGTATATGTTTTATGTGTATATTGTTAAGTCCAAGAGCACATTTGTGGAGTCGTGACTATAAACATTATTATTATTATTTTTGTGTTAATTGCTTTCGTAAATCCTTCATTTCCTGCCAAATATTCCGTAACAATTTTGTCTGTTCTTATTCCCATTGTGAACTGTTGATAACTTGGTATATAACAGGTTGAGTCATTTGTTGTGTTTTCACCGGCTGTTGATCCGTTCGCGGATACACCATTGGTACCTGTTGCTGCTCTACCCATGGCGTCACATTTCCTGCATACAGTGGAGTCGACATTTGCGTTGTTGCAGGAACATGATCGTACTGTACATCAATAGTCTTGAGAAATTCCGTTACTGGATCCATGTTTCAAAATAACGCTAACGTTACAATTTACGCATCTAACGACGTTAACATTTTTCGAGGATCAAGTATATGGGATGCGCGGGCCTCATTGACGACGTCATGCGTATTTCACCAAATTTCTCCGAACGTCAAATCAGATGTGTTTCTTTTTTGTCAAAAACATCATATTTCTATGAATAAAACACCGATTTGACTCGGGAAAATTTTATCTGTACCATTTTACCATTATCTCATAACATATTTCACTGAAAGGTAACTTCTGCAAGTGCATTTTACAACGCTATCGTCTTCGAATTTATTCGAAGACTTTCGCTTTTGTTAAAAATGCACTGGTAAAGTTGCACAATTTACTTATGTCTCGATTTCTTCTCGTATTATTCTAAGTTCAGTTAGTCCAGCGAAGGGGAGCGCCCTTCGCTTACCACACTGCCATTAGAATCCGAGAAAAAATCGATACATTGGTAAATTGTGCTCTTTTCTGTCAAAAAATCCCTTCGAAGCGCTCAGCTTACTCTTTTGGAATCTAGCACAACCTCTAGACCGACCCTGGGCGGGTCAATCTGGTCCCACCCACCCACCCCCCCCCCCCCCTCGCTCGGGGCCACTCTGGCCCGAGCGACGGCTTTGGATTTTTTCTGGCCCACCCCCTTCGCTCGGATACCAGAGTGCTCGGGCTCGGGGCCACTCTGGCCCATGGGCCAGAGTGGCCCCGAGCGAGGGGGTGGGCCAGAAAAAAAATACAAACCGTCGCTCGGGGCCACTCTGGCCCATGGGCCAGAGTGGCCCCGAGCGAGTGGGGTGGGCCAGAGTGGCCGCCAATACTACTGATGTGGCCTGTAGAGTGTGCCAACGAATTTTGAGATGGAAAGAGCAAAACCCAAGAAGGCTGCCGGTGGCCGTTTTTCATTGAACATCGGAACAATTGGTATGGTCCCATTTAGAGGTCAGCCCTATTATCCATATGAAGTTTGGTGACGATAGGGTGAAGGGTGTGACATGTAGGGTTTGCTAATGGATTTAAAACTGAAATCCACGACGGCCGCCGGCGGCCATGTTTTCCAACAGAATTCAGAAAAATTGTAAGCTTTCATCTAGAAGTCACCCCGAAGATCCCTATGAAGTTTGGTGACGATCGGATGAGAGATGTGAACTTTGGGGTGTGCTAAATGATTGAGTTATAGAAAGAGTAAAATTCAAGATGGCTGCCAGAAGTCATGTTTTAAGGCCGAAGACGCCATCTACATGATCAGATGAACACAATGGCATGTAGCCCATGCTAATGGATTACATTTTGAAATCCAAGATGGCCACTGGCGGCCATGTTTATCTGCCGAATGACCCCAAAATGACTCGTTCCCATCAACGTGTCAATATCCACAGCCATGACAAATTTCATAATTATCCTACCAAAGGTACGACCTGTAGCCCCTGCCAAAGGATTCAGTCATGCAAAGATTAAAATCAAAGATGGCTGCCGGGGGCCATGTTTGATGGCCGAACGTGATCTGCAGAGTGTGCTAATGGGTTCAAAACTGAAATCCAATACCATGTTTTCACCGAAATTCAGAAATGAAATTTTTAATGACACTGTAGCTCAATTTGGAGAGGGGATAATTTCATGTGTTACAGTCAATGGAGCAATTAGAAATGCGGAAAATTGAATTGTCTTAAGTAATACTAAGTATCAACATGAAAAGATATATAAAAATTCAAATCCATGAAGGACTCTGACGGCCATGTTTTCTAATGGAATTGAAAAACATTTTATAGTTCACATCTAGTAGTTCAATATCAAGATCAACGTGAAGTTTGGTGATGATCGGATGAGGGAAGTGGACCGTGGGGTGTGCGAAATGAATGATTTAGTCATGCAAAAGGTAAATCCAAAATCGCTGCCTGTGACATGTTTTTAACGAAATTCAGAAAAATTTGATTATTCCTATCCCGAAGATCCATGTGAAGTTTGGTGGCGATCGGACAAGTTGGGTGTCGTCTGTAGGGTGGACCAAAGGATTTAGCTAAACAAAGAGTAAGATCCAATATGGCCACTGGCAGCCATGTTTTTAACAGAAAAAATAGTAAGCTTCCATCTAGAGGTCACCCTGGTTATCTATATGACGTTTTGTGACGATCGGGTGAGAGGTGTGGCTTGTAGGTTGTGCCCAAAAATTTAGTCATCTAAAAAGTAAACTGCAGCCATGTTTTTTTTCTGCCAAATGACCACAAAATGACTCGTTCTCTTCTAAATGTCCATGCTAACAGCCATGATAAACTTCGTAATGATCCGAGTAATGATACGACCTGTAGCCCGTGCCAAAGGATTTATTCATGCATAGAATAAAATCCAAGATCGTTGCCAGTGGCCATGTGTTATGGCCGAATGACCCCAACACGACTCGTTCTCGTCTATATGTCAATATTAAATCCATGACAAATTTCATAATGAGCTGACCAAAGGTAAGACCTGTAGCCTGTGCTGATATAAATTGTTGACGCACACACGAACGACGCACACAAGGACGACGGATACCAAGTTACCAACCCATGGCAATATCTCAAACTTTGCAGGTAAATTTTTGCTAAAAACAATGTTAGCTTCCATCTGGGGGTCACCCCGAAGATCCCTATGAAGTTTGGTGACAATCGAATGAGGGATGTGGTCTGAATGGTGTGCCAAAGACAATTGTTGACGGACGGACGGATGGGCGCACAGACGATCCACCCACGGCAATAGCTCAAACATTACAAAGTAAATAGTAGAGTCGCTTATGTACTTTCGTGGGGAGTTTTCTAACAAATGTAGAGACTATGATATTATGATAGGGTATCACTTACTTTGTCGGAAAAAGTTTGTTAGACTTCGTGGGTCCGCGACTGGAGAGAATTATGACGTCACAAAGATGACGTCATTGTCAGTTCAGTTCAGATGTAGGGTTTTCATAAGAACTGACGAATTCAGCGCATATTTCTTAATTGTTATACATTCTTTTTAGTTAGGGCAATTCATCAATAGTAGTTCTCGAAGTACAGTACCCAATTGCACGGGAAAATGTTATTCCAGTCAAAGATGGCTGCCAAAATGGCACTAAAAAATCAACAATTTTGCAATTTTCAAGAATTTCATGTAAATGACCTTCCGTTTGGTATCGACTGCGAATTGTAACAATTCTGTGTTAAATTATTGCTTCACCAATGTGGTGACCAATTGTATTGTACAAAACAAGTTCGATCTGTTAAAAATCCACTTTAGACAATCGAATTATAGCATCAAAAATTAATTCCGATATTGTAGCAATAGATTTAAATAAATGAGCGGCATTCAGTGATGTGAAAGAAGTATTCGTGCCACATACGGAAATATTATCACACTTCAACAAAACTGTTCAATTTCATCCAAGATGGCTATCAAAATGGCTGTAAAAATACAAAAGTCAGTGTTCGTTACGGTAGATCACCAAATGTGGCCCTGGCATTCCATCATGGGGAATTAGGTTAATCAGCTACTTTTAAGTAAATGCGCATAGCTTTAATTTATTATACACATTAGCGATGTCCTGTACGGCATACGCGGCATTTCTTCAAATTTTCTGATATTAAGTGAGGAGGGTGTTGAAGAGAAAATCCAACTCACTATGTGAAATTAGAAAGTATCTTAGACCGCCATCTTAGCTTGGGTGGGCAAGTGTTACCATTCCAATGTCTACACTTATGTGCTATACTCTAAGCCAAAGTACTAAGTGGGAAGTATTGGTGGTTACCATATCAAATGGTAATTGATGATGCAGTTAATTGTTAGTGTTAGTACTTGTCGTGACATATCGGTAGAAAATACATATAGTGTATCATAGCAGGTAGCAATACGCAATTGTTTATTGTGATAGCTATGAAGTGGGATTGTACAACACATCCTCGTTTACAAAACACAAACAATAGTAGAATTAATGCTATGGCTGTCATTTGGCCTGCTTGTCTCACTGTTAGTTGCGCTGTAACATTTAATTAAATTTGCATGGTAACACCATTTAAACCTCGTTTAGTTGAACTTAGCAGGTTTCAATCGTATTGATAACCACGACATATAAAAATAGAATAGACACCCATAGGTTGGTAATATATCTGTATATGCGGTAGTGTCCCGTATCAAGCTTGAAGTGATATAGTGTGAATACCAGGTTCTGAAATATGGATGATTGTTTTCACCAAAGTAGTCCAACCACTTTCATTGCAAATGTGGAGTTTTGGAAAGTTACTATAAGTTAGTGACCCCACATGACATGTTATTCAGTTGAAATGAACATTGCCATACACCAGGCTAGAGGCTAGATCCCCACAAACGGGCTAAGTGGTATGTCTGGTTCTTGGCTGTCCTCGTGTTTAGTTAATTGGTGGTAGCCACACAAAGTGATTTGCCCAATATACGAAAAGTGGCTTGGCATGAACACGGTAGCTTGGTATGGACCATGGATAGTATACAGCAAACTAATATCCCATATTGATTTCTATGATTTATGCATGTGAGAAGTTTAGTGAGACAGTGCATTACGTTTGCACATCAGTTTAATAGGAAAGTGGTTCTGGGCAATGGTTATGACTGTGCTGTCGGTCGCACTTGATTAGCGATTATTTTGAAGTTTATCGAAATCAACAGGGACTGCGCAACTACTTTGCATATCCAACCGTGCAGCTTAGATGACGAAAGAATGTGAATGGTAAGCGCAATAGATACGAGCCAAACATAAACAGGCGATACTTATTATGATACTAATTCCCGCGTTTTGACAAACTGTACGATCACACGGTGGGAAACGGATCAAACGTCCATTGGTAGGGATGGGTCTTCCGTTGTCATGTCATCAGTTTGATTTATTATGTCCAATACACTCTGGAATCCAGGTTCTTAACACTGAATGACATTATGGGGCAACGCAGTCCACTAACTTCTTACAACATAATGTGAAGTAATATTTGGAGTTAATAACAGCTCATGGCGTGTCATGTTGATTCTGGTTATAACGTTATCATGAACCAAAGGAAATGTGGGAATGAAGGAAGTTGAATTAGCACGCGTAACTACGGAGGTGGCCATGGTTCACTTTAATAGTAATGGCATCTTTCAGATCATAGTATATAGGCCGATCCATATATATCCTAATGACTCAAACTGTTCTAATTCTATTCGACTAGGAGTTATCAGATCAGTCTGGCTATATCCATAAATTCCTTATATCATGCTGCATTCATGATAATCCCCCCAACCAAGTGGCATATATATATTAACTTCAGCAGAACACGGTCATGGTGAGGCTATTGTACGCAGAGCTCCATACATGTTCATGTGAAAATCAATACAGTTTGATCCGTTAGACTTTAGTTTTAACAGTATTTATTCCATGAATAATACAAAAACTATTAGTATACGTTTAATCGTGGACCGGATTCGACATCAACTGTGCTGGCTTATGTGAGTAATTTCCGGGAATCATTTTATATTCACCCCACCTAACGATAGTGTTATGGTCCAGATACACATTAGCGCTACTTGTATATGAGACAAACTAATTATATACATTTGTATAGACATGTAGTGATACATAAATATGCTAATATCGCTGTAATACAAGTAAATATATTGCTTGAGTTCTAGTTCAAATTTGTCAAGATCCCATCTTGGTCGTCATAGTAATGCACGTGTGGAAATGTAGCGGTACTTAGTATGAACTGGTGGCAAGAAGCAGTCTAAGCATGAGGCAATCATCAACATTTCTTCCTGCACATATGTTTGCCAGAATGGTAGAATGGGGTTTCTGATCATTTTGTGTCGATTTTCCATTCCAATCACAAAGAGTACCGGGCGATCTCCTGGTTTATATTTTCAATTTCAAGCTTCAAAAGCCAGATACTGTTAGTTATATACAATAATCTGATTGAGTCCGTCGCTAAACCTTTTAGTATACGAGTAGATAAACTCAATCTTTATCGATATACAAGAACGTATGGCGATCGCATGATTTGAGCATTGGTAGCTGACATCGCCTGAAGTTGGAAACTTCACTATTATCTCCACATACCACGTAGGTCTCTATTAAATTATTTATATAATATCAGAATCGAGTTTGGCACAAGTCCATATACCTAACGTGCTTGAGCATATATTTCAGTTTTATATATTTCTCACCGAAAGCCCATGTATGATAATGATATTCGTATGTACCTTTCTTGCACGCTGTGATATATTTCGGAAATATATCTATTTTAATGTCAAATTTCGCCATTTCCGCCACATTGGTGGCCATCAAATATAATGTTTGGCGAATTTTCACGATGCTTAATTTTGACAATAGTTGTCATATGAACTCGCATATTGAGTCATTGCGGAAAGACAACTACTATGAATGTGTCGTAATATGGCGAATATTTATTTGGAAAAAGCAAATTAGTCTACTACATTCACCTTCTACACATGACAGAAACGTAATTGGATGAAAAAGGGTAAAATTTGTGTATTATCGTATTTTGGCCGCCATCTTGGAAGCCATCTTGAATTAAGTTGACAGTTTCTGGATCCAGTTAGATTTATATACCTTATGTAATGATCATACTCATTTCCATCATCCATTATTTCTAAATTTCTACAAGGATATAGTTAGAAAATAAAAAGTATATTTTGGCGAAATTAATACCAATTCCTTTAAATGATCGCATTTGGAGAAGAAAATCAAGGTTATGATTTAAGAAATCAACTAATGTGATGCCTAAGTGAGTTGGTATCAAGATTGAAGAGAAGTATATTCCGTAATCGTCACCAGTTAGATACAATCGGAAATGATGTAGGCGACATGTATGGAAAATCATCAATTTCCCACTTCCGGTTGTCATTTTGGCGGCCATCTTTGATCGAGAGGACAAACTTTTATATAAAGATATAACATGTCGTCACGCCATACACGGTAGAAAAGGATTGTCATTTATTTTATATAAAAATTATATTTTTATCATGAAATCTAACAATGACGAACTTAAAATAATGAGAATGGCGGCCATCTTTGTGACGTCATCAGACCACCCAGTCGCGACCCCAGGGGGTCTCACAAATTTTTTTTGAAGTAGAGACCACATACTGCCTCATGAATATGGTCTCTAGATTTTTTCATGAATTTCCCACGGGAGCCCAAAATCTGACATAAGGGACTCTTCTAAAAGTTGAGCTAAAAGAAATTGATCATACCAGGTTATTTAACACAATCAAGATATTTTGTGAAAGATCCATATACCCAATATGAATGAAATCGGTTGACATTTGTTAAAATTTTCGCACTAACGGTCAAAAAATTGCTTTTAAAAAATAGACAAACTAAGGGACGTAATTCTGGTAAAAAAAAAATTTACAAACCTGCTTTTCGAAATAAATCGAGATATTGTTGTAAAAGATGCATATACCGAATATGATTGGAAACAGTTGGAGTTTAATTGCTAACGGTCAAACAATTGCTAACAAAAAGACAAACTACAGTATCAAAGGGCCATAAGTATGGTAAAATAAATTGGACAAAACTGATAGAGATATTGTTGTGAAATATCCATATAACAAATGTGGATGAAACTGATAGACGTTTGTTCGAGCTATCGCGCTAACACGCATAACATTTCATAAAATTGCCTAAAACAGACAAAGTAAGGACCGTAACTCAGGTAAAAAAATCGGACAAAACTAGTTTTCTAACTTCTGAGATTCTTCTTTAGTGTGAACATATTTTTATTTCCAAATCCAAACAAATAACATAAGATTCTTGTTTGGTCTGAAACCTGTGACTGTCAGACTTGAACATTTCCGATTAGCTTGTTGGATTACGTTGAGAGCCAAAATAATTCACTTCACTACTCTGAAACTTGTTCACAAACTTAACTTCAACAGCCAACGCACATACAACTCACCGGGGAAGTCGGTAGCCGAGAGGTATAGCGTACTGGTCTCTCGAGCTAGCGGACCGGGGATCGCAACCTGGTCAGGGTATTGTAACAATTATACTTTGTATCAATTGTATTTTAAATCAGTGAAGGCTCTTTAAACATGGGTTATCGCATTAAACGGAAAGGTAATAGTCTCTTTAAATATTTAACGGAAAGGTAATAGTCTCTTTAATTTTTTTTGCATGGTATCGTTAAATTGTGTGACCTAAATTTACGAACACGAGAGCACCAACGGACAATTTACCAATTATGGCTAATTCTCGGGTGAATGCGCACTCGGTCAGAACGAAGTCTTTGTGTAAAGCATGGCGTTCACTCAGTGAGTGACCTCGTGGAAATCGAGTGAATGGAAATAATCGTAATTGGTCAATGGAGAATTTGGCCGGTCTTTATAACGTGGTAAAAATGTACAAAAACATACCCCCTTAACTTTTTGCTCACGTTTCTTGCCATATCTAATCTACATATATGGCAAGAAACGTGAGCAAAAAGTTAAGGGGGTATGTTTTTGTCCCATGTAGAAAGCCTTGATACAGAGCGGGACAAGCGTTACAGCAGTTAAAAAATCGTTTTTATTTCCAGTGATTATCTGCGTCCCAGTAGTAACCCTTGATACAGAACGATACAAGCGTTACAGCAGTTAAAAAATCGTTTTTATTTCTAGTGATTATCTGCGTCCCAGTAGTAACCCTTGATACAGAGCGATACAAGCGTTACAGCAGTTAAAAAATCGTTTTTATTTCTAGTGATTATCTGCGTCCCAGTAGTAACCCTTGATACAGAGCGATACTTCTGTAACGCTTGTATCGCTCTGTATCAAGGGTTACTACTGGGACGCAGATAACGATGAGAAATAAAAACGATTTTTTAACTGCTGTAACGCTTGTATCGCTTTGTATCAAGGGTTACTACTGGGACGCAGATAATCACTAGAAATAAAAACGAGTTTTTAACTGCTGTAACGCTTGTATCGCTCTGTATCAAGGGTTACTACTGGGACGCAGATAATCACTAGAAATAAATACGATTTTTTAACTGCTGTAACGCTTGTATCGCTCTGTATCAAGAGTTACTACTGGGACGCAGATAACAATGAGAAATAAAAACGATTTTTTAACTGCTGTAACGCTTGTATCGCTCTGTATCAAGGGTTACTACTGAGACGCAGATAACGATGAGAAATAAAAACATATTTTGTCAGCTTCTGTAACGCTTGTCCCGCTCTGTATCAAGGCTTTCTACATGGGACAAAAACATACCCCCTTAACTTTTTGCTCACGTTTCTTGCCATATCTAAAAATGTATAGGATTTTTAGATTCATTCGTATTTCCAACGACGCTGGTATGTATTGCTAATTTCTCTACAGTAGGGGGTGGGGGTAGCAATTATTCCGTGAGGTATGGGGGAGATGAGAATATTTTTATATTGGTATTGATGTTGCCATGATTCAACCGAGTTAATTTACCAAGCTGATATTTTTTTTGTCTGAATATATTCTGATTTGAAATAATTCCCTGATATTCATATCCGTCACAAACACGATAGTATTACACTATATTCATTGTGTACACTAGCCCGATGCATATCTGTGGCACAAAACTCTAGATTGGACGTTATTATAAATTTCTAACACGTGTCAAGTATATATTCGGTCCGAGCGTATGGGGAACGGAATATCGTCGCGACACTTGGCCGCAGAATGACTGTATTCTTGAACTCGCTTAATGTGCGGCATCAAATTGCCAAGGCCTAACAAAAAAATACGTTTGTTTCCGCTAACGAGCTGAAAAAAATTAGGGTAGGTAGGTAGGCTTAACTTTTTTTTTTTGGTTACCTTTTTTTTTCAGTATCTATAAAAATAACTGTATAAAACTTGTCAATAACCCAAACTATGCACTTCTAAGCCCCAATCATGTTAACCCAGATGACAGAGAAACTATAAACACAGTCCCTAGGAATCACTGTTAGTTGAATAAAATATTATTTAATAATATAAAATCAATATTTTATATTTAGTTATTATAGTTATATTAACAGTTTGGAAAGTAAAACGTTTGTATACTGCATTTTCATTGGCAGATGATTTTCAAGAAATTACAGAATACAAATTTTTATGCCACACAAACATTCGCGAATTCTGAGTTTATATCATCATATTCCGTATTTTTTTCTTGAAACGATTGTGTATTCAGATTGTTAGTATCTTTCCCAACTTACGAGAAAATAGCTGTTAGTTACTCGAATATTATTTCAGGTGCAAACTCGGTGGAATTATTTACGGTTTGGGAAAAACACGTCCATTCTGTAAATAACATTTTACTTATTCGCAACCGGTATTTGTTAAAACACGTGTTACATGCAGCCAGTGCTCTGAGTACGAAATCGGCTATTTTAGTACCCTCCTAAATGATTTTTTATTTGCATATCTTTTATGTAAATTTCTCTCTTATGCTCGAAATTTATGTTTGGAAGAATAATATAAATAAAACTAATAAAATACTCGCCCTTCCGCCCCATTTGAAAATAAAGTTGAATGTAAGTCCAGCAATTTATTTATATTGGCCTAACAAGATCTCTGTATCTGTGATTGTAATGTGCTAGGAACCCAGGCTGGATTTTACAGGACTTGCCAAATAAGAACATCGCGATGGTCGGATAAACAAATTTATATGTTTTGAATTGAATAAAAAACACCATTCGAATTTTAATTATCAACCCGATATCACCATTCCAACATGAGATGTCCGGGATCCGTTTCGTATTTTAGTCAAATGTTGGGATACGCTGGGAAAACTTGGAGAAACGATATTGCGAATTCGCTTTAAGGAACTGTTAATAAGGAACTGAAGAGAGGTCCACTTCCTGAAGTTGATGTGCGTCATAAAAATGATTTTCAACAATTCCATAAATGTGAATTTATGCTGATATTTGGATGGAAAATCACGATTTATGTACAACTCAGACAAGGTAGAGTTGATATGACCCAACGAGCGCATTAAGAACAATTAACTTAATTGTCACATGTCAATTGTGGGGAGATAAATGCAATTTTTTCGAACGAAAAATGCAATTTTTTCGAACGAAAAATCCAATTGTTCGTTTTAGTGATAGAGCACAGGGGGTGGTCTCTAGCCAATGAGATGATGGTTTACATAATAACAAAATCTGAAGTTGCCCAACTGTACCTGTTATCTGTATAGTAGAGGTAATGTATCTAGATATATTTGTTATATTTTAATCAAATTTAATATTACATGGACAGTGATTCCTAGGACTGTGATATAAACTCCAATTCAATCTTACATATGCTTTAATATTTACATATATACTTGTCTATATACTAATATAGTCTTTGATAATCCTAATATTTCCCATATGGTCTGGCGACAACTGGAGTCAGTCCAGCACCACTGCACTGTTCACATATTGGAGTGACCGTCTTGTACCGATCTCTTAATGATGGCTTCAGAACACCACCTTCTCCTCCACATTCAGTGAAGGATCTAGGTATTTTTTGAGGACACCTGTTTTTGGGCAATGATATGCCAAAGGCATAACCTGAAGGCCTGAGCGGAGGAAGGTTTGGGAGGGGTGACCACCCCTGCTGATGGTGGGGTTCTCACCCTGGAAAATTTGTGAAAATCCATTGCATTTAGAGCTAATCTAGGGCAGAGTCAGTATTTTGAATTTTACTGAGAGGTCAATTTGATCAACTTTCTCAAACATAACTTTGGAAATTTTGTATACCCCTTTAAACAAAAGGGGGGGTATACTGTTTTGCACCTGTCCGTCCGTGCGTCCATCCATACGTCCGTCCTATGTCTGTTCATGTCATAACTTGAACAGTAGTACTCGGATCTCAATGAAATTAGGTATGGATGTTCACTACTATGAGGACATTAAATAGAGGGTTCCATCGTTTTGTTCGGATTTTCCATTTTAGAGTGTTTCATCTTTGTTTATATGGAAATGTTGGCATTTTGGTCTGTCTGGGGTCTGTTCATGTCGTAACTTCAACAGTTGTGCTGCGATCTCAATGAAAATTCGTATGGATGTTCACTACTATGAAGACATTAAAAAGAGCGTTCCATCGTTTTGTTCGAATTTTCCATTCTAGACTTATACATCTTTGTTTATCTGGAAATATTGGCTTTTTGGTCCGTCTGGTGTCTGTTCATGTCGTAACTTCAACAGTTGTGCTGGGATCTCAATGAAATTTGGTACGGATGTTCACTACTATGAGGACATTCAATAGAGGGTTCCATTGTTCTGTTCCGCTTTTCCATTCTAGAGTTATTCATCTTTGTTTTTCTGGAAATGTTGGCTGTTTGGTCCATCCGACGTCTGTTCTGAGGTCATAACTTGAACAGTAATGCTCAGATCTCAATGAAATTTTGTATGGATGTTCACCACTATGAGGACATTTAATGGCACATTCAACTGTTTTGTTTTGGTTTTTTGTTTATAGTTATTCATCTTTGTTTACATGAAAATGCTGATTTTTTGGGTCCATCTGTCTTGAGTATAGCAATCATAAGTTATAGATGTGCCCACATCAGGCGGTATGTGCTAAGAGGGTATGCACCGGACGACAGTCGATCTCTTGTTTTATGTGTATGGATTGGAAATGCTTATACGATATTGTCAGATATCTTTTGGTTCAATGGACTATGATCATTTAGTACAGAAACAATGTCTATTAAGTTAGTAATTACTATTTATAGTACTAATCTCATTTCATTTGGTATTATGATATCCCACCTGATAACCAGGTTGATTTGATCTAATTGTTAATGTTCCTGAAGGCTGAATGATAACAAACCTGAATTCAAACTATTTGAAGTTTTCACAGATGAAAGCTAGATAAAGCCAAACCTACTTTACAGTACGGTATGATTCCAACTGTTAAACTTAAATCTTTTTATAAACTTAAATTTCTTATGGCAATATATATAAATATATTACTGTTTTGCATCTTGTTATGATATGAATTGGGACCTAAATTTAAAAAAAAAAAAAATTTGCAATGGCAATGGCAATAAAAAGTTTAGGGTCGGGGGTTTAAAATAGGGTCGATCGGGTTAGCGGAAGCAAACGTCTTTTTTTTAGGCCCAATCCATGTCACTTGCGCATACCTCCAAACAAATGTTGAAACCATGTAGATAAATTTGTTCATTCGAGAATTTAGACTCGTCGCATAATTCCTCAAAAACATTGTCTGTTAAGAACCATATGTAAATGTACTGTACTCATCGGCGTTGTCTGACAACTATACTCTCTGCACAAGAACCACTATTCTCTCTTAAGGCCATTATTATTGCATGCCCGCATTCTTTAGTTTGTTATTTTATTTAGTTTATACAATTCTGATGAAATAGACCAACTACGATGAGTACAGAGATGTGGAAAATTTAATTTAATGGACGGGTCGGCTTTGTCACCCCTTTCCGACATTTGGTGTTAAAGAGCGATATATCACTCAAACGGAAGGATGCGATGAGTCAAAATGTCAAATAATGTGGATGATGGTTTCTAATATTCTCAAATAGAATTATCTCCCATTTATGTTTACATTATCGTTGGGAAATTAAGCGCCACGCCGAAATAACCTATGCTGGAAGTATCGAAAATCGTGTGTGATGCGAACCACGTGCATTTGAAAAGATGTCATTTCTGATCCGGTATGGTATTGTTTGGTAAATGCGGCCCCAAAATTTAGCCAAGGTATTAGCGAGCCGTTTGTGGAATTCTGATCAACTATATGTCGAATAACTTGTATGATATTTCTAATATTCTCAAATAGAATTACCTCCCATTTATGTTTACATTATCGTTGGGAAATTTCGCGCCACGCCGAAATAACCTATGCCGGAAGTATCGAAAATCGTGTGTGATGCGAACCACGTGCATTTGAAAAGATGTCATTTCTGATCCGGTATGGTATTGTTTGGTAAATGCGGCCCCAAAATTTAGCCAAGGTATTAGCGAGCCGTTTGTGGAATTCTGATCAACTATATGTCGAATAACTTGTATGATATTTCTAATATTCTCAAATAGAATTACCTCCCATTTATGTTTACATTATCGTTGGGAAATTTCGCGCCACGCCGAAATAACCTATGCCGGAAGTATCGAAAATCGCGTGTGATGCGAACCACGTGCATTTGAAAAGATGT
This sequence comes from Siphonodentalium dalli, assembly GCA_032622095.1. Lineage (NCBI taxonomy): Eukaryota > Metazoa > Mollusca > Scaphopoda > Gadilida > Siphonodentaliidae > Siphonodentalium > Siphonodentalium dalli. The sequence goes on from CP136066.1 coordinate 214,813, forward strand.
CATTTCTGATCCGGTATGGTATTGTTTGGTAAATGCGGCCCCAAAATTTAGCCAAGGTATTAGCGAGCCGTTTGTGGAATTCTGTCAATTATATGTCGAATAACTTGTATGATATTTCTAATATTCTCAAATAGAATTACCTCCCATTTATGTTTACATTATCGTTGGGAAATTTCGCGCCACGCCGAAATAACCTATGCCGGAAGTATCGAAAATCGCGTGTGATGCGAACCACGTGCATTTGAAAAGATGTCATTTCTGATCCGGTATGGTATTGTTTGGTAAATGCGGCCCCAAAATTTAGCCAAGATATTAGCGAGCAGTTTGTGGAATTCTGATCAATTATATGTCGAATAACTTGTATGATATTTCTAATATTCTCAAATAGAATTACCTCCCATTTATGTTTACATTATCGTTGGGAAATAACACTCTTTATTGTTGTTGTTGATTTTCCAAACAGTAAATAACTCGTGTTCAAATGTTTCTCTGTATACGTTGTCCGACGTTCGTTTGTCACAATGGTCAGACTATATTTTCGAGGCTTACTACCTTACTGAGACAACGCTCTTTATTGTCGTTGATTTTCCAAACAGTAAATAACTCGTGTTCAAATGTTTCTCTGTATACGTAGTCCGACGTTCGTTTGTCACAATGGTCAGACTATATTTTCGAGGCTTACTACCTTACTGAGACAACGCTCGTTATTGTCGTTGATTTTCCAAACAGTAAATAACTCGTGTTCAAATGTTTCTCTGTATACGTAGTCCGACGTTCGTTTGTCACAATTGTCGGACTATATTGTCGAGGTTTACTAACTTACTGAAACAACGCTCTTTATTGTTGTTGATTTTCCAAACCGTAAATAACTCTTATTCAAATGCGTCTCTGTATACGTATTATCACCCTGTGTTATCATACATGACAGATTATACAGACAGACTCAAATAAATACGACGCTCTGTATTATATTAGAGTTCATTAATGCTGGTATATAACTTGTTCATTAAGGGGGTAGTTGTCATGAAATTGTTTTGCTTAGTCATGTATTAGCATTCATTAAGGGGGTAGTTGTTATGAAATTGTTTTGCTTATATTCATATATCAGCATTCATTAAGGGGGTAGTGGTTATGAAATTGTTTTACTTAGTCATGTATTATCCTCCATTAAGGGGGTAGTTATAATTAAATTGTGTTGCTTATATTCATATATAAGCATTCATTAAGGGGGTAGTTGCAATGAAATTGTTTTGCTTAGTCATGTATTAGCATTCATTAAGGGGGTAGTTGTTATGAAATTGTTTTGTTATAGTCATGTATCAGCATTTATTAAGTGGGTAGTCTTTGGGGAAATGTTAGTAGTTATGCTTTATTATTATTAAGGCGGTGGACTTTGGGGAAATGTTAGTAGTTATGCTTTATTATTATTAAGGGGGTGGACTTTGATCAATTAATTTTGTTATTATTGGGGTGGGTAGATGAAAAGTTTTATTTCTTTTTGTTATGCCGTGGTCATATTTTGACGGTCAGAAGTGAATCAGTTATGTCCCTTTATATAAGTAAACTTAAGGAGTTGCTCCCATGATTCCCATGGGGTCGGCTGAGTTTGGATTTCCGGGAGACTGCCGATATGGGATTTCTTAGGGATCCTTACTCAGTTAGCCCCTTCATACCCCTTGATAAAACTTACAGTATAATTTAATATTTATTGAATTATCTCATGTATGAATAGTTAGACTCCACCTCACTATATTATCACGGCATATCAAAATAGAAATAATAAGTATTGAAATCATTATATATAGGCAATAAATCACATAATTTTTTAGTTCTGTTTTTTTGTGTTATCTCCCTTTCCATCAGCCTGGGTATATCCTTATTAGGTTCCATCAATTGGAGTCATCGGTACCTTGCCATGTAAGCAAGTCCCTTTTCTTTAGCTGCTTGTTTCTATTTGCTATTAGCGGATTGAAACTATATTTCTGAATCCGATATTTACATTAATAGAATAATCTTAACTTATTCCGAGTGGGGTTATAGCACAAGTTTCGACTTGGACTTATGTAGGTAGTTATAATGAAATAGTTGGGGGTAGTTGTTATGAAATTGTTTTGCTTATATATCACCATTCATTAAGGGGGTAGTTATAATTAAATTGTGTTGCTTATATTCATATATCAGATCTGTAGCGAATTGTACTCTAGGGGTATATAGAAACTACAGTTTTATTTCTCTTTTAATGGGAGGACCGTTAATCAAGAATAGAATGGGGTTCATTGTTACCATTGACGCGCTAAGCGATGGAACTCCATAATTGTGAATAACTTGGAATCAGTTATAAGCCCAAAACTTTGTTTATGTGTGGTGAACTAAATTTAATTAATACTAATTATACTCGTTGTGCAATAAAAAAAACACGTGTCATTTAATCTAGATCAACTTATACATTAACTTAAGATAAGACAAACAAACAAAATACAATCAAAGTATGACCTATTCCCAGTCGTGACATAAGTCCAAGTCGAAACTTGTGCTATGACCCCACTCGGAATAAGTTAAGATTATTCTATTAATGTAAATATCGGATTCAGAAATATAGTTTCAATCCGCTAATAGCAAATAGAATGTTTTTGGGGTTTTGCGCGCCTAATCTGTAACTGAATATCAGCATCGTGCAAAGATAATATGAATTGATCTTTGATCAACAAATCCCGATCTTGATCTGAAAAATCAGGGAAAGCTTTCTTTGCCAGAATGCATAATTGAGTTATGCTTTCTGGAAAAGTTTGATGTTGTAACTGTTCATAATCCCAAAACTGTCTACGGAATAAGGTGACATTTTCTATTGGAGAAAATGTTTCCTTCAATCCAGATAGTAACTCTGGAAAGTTTACCTTTTGTCGACTGGAGAGTGACATGTAATAACAACTACCCTCCTGATATATTAATATAAGCAACACAATTTAATTATAACTACCCCCTTAATGAAGGCTAATACATGACTAAGTAAAACAATTTCATAACCACTACCCCCTTAATGAATGCTGATATATGAATAGAATGCTGATATATAAGCAAAACATTTTCATAACAACTACCCCCTTAATGAATGCTAATATATGAATATAAGCAACACAATTTAATTATAACTACCCCCTTAATGAAGGCTAATACATGACTAAGTAAAACAATTTCATAACCATTACCCCCTTAATGAATGCTGATATATGAATATAAGCAAAACAATTTCATAACAACTACCCCCTTAATGAATGCTGATATATGAATATAAGCAAAACAATTTAATTATAACTACCCCCAACTGTTTTATCTTAAGTTAATGTATAAGTTGATCTATATTAAATGACACATGGTTTTTTTTCTATTGCACAACGAGAATAATTAGTATTAATTAAATTTAGTTCACCACACATAAACAAAGTTTTGGGCTTATAACCGACTCCAAGTTATTCACAATTATGGAGTTCCATCGCTTAGCGCGTCAATGGTAACCATGAACCCCATTCTATTCTTGATTAACGGTCCTCCCATTAAAAGAGAAATAAAACTGTAGTTTCTATATACCCCTAGAGTACAATTCGCTACAGTATTCTGACAAAGACCAGAACTCGGGTCAGATACCAACTTTGTCAGGCTAAAAAGTCTTATTCGAGATCACCGAATAAAGATCTGAATGCAAAATGCCGACCCACCCCCAATTACAACATGGGTCCAGGTATGTTGTCGTGGGTATTGCATGCTGTCCGATCGGGCGCGGACATTAATGGCTGACTCGTGTACATGCATCGGCGTGTGCACGTTAAAGACCGCTCCTGGAGTCACCACAGTGTTATAAAGTTACTCGACCGCGGTAGCATCGGGACCAGTGGTCTATAACCAGAATTGGTTCCTGCACTGAAATATCTACAGACAGATACATGGCATAAAATTTTATATCGAGCATTCATAATAGCTAAAATCGGGCCGCTATAGCCGGATGAGTTTCATTATACCAACAAAACTAGTATCTACAACGGGAATAAACGATGGAATAATTTAGTCAACTGAAGACTCAAACCAGTTTAAAGAACATGTCAGATTGGAATTATATAGCCAACTGGGAGATAAAGCAGAGGAAATTTGTGTGTGGACATACAGTAGTCTTTAAATTACATTTAACTCCTTTTTGAAGTGTTCTGTTTGTATTTCATCTACATCCATGAAATGTACAATAGTAGGCCATAGTTTAGGTGTTTCACAATATTTATTGAATTCAGAAAATATTTCATGAATATATATACACCACAACTCAATTTCTAAGAACAAGGCAGTTGGAGATTTCGCCTCGTTTTAAAAATGCTACCGCATTGCAATAATGTCACTGCGTTTATTTATTGCATTACCGCACTATTAACATACCATGGTATCGCGAATGCTGAGGTGGTACCAGGCGTAATGCAACCGCGATTCGGTGGTATCTTACGATATGACACCACGGTATTGACGCATTGTAAACCCCGTCAAAGAGGGTCGCTTACCGAGAGCATACAGCTATGTTCTAATTAATCAACCCTCATTAATGAGGTTGACATGCGGTACTACTGCGGTGCAATACCGTGGCCAGACGGTTAACCGTGGTACTGAAACCGACGACTACCGCATACTACTGCCTGGTCGGGATTGAGTTGTGGGTACCACGATGACCTGCGGTAGCGCACTTCGTGACCGCGGTAACCCGTGGTAGCGACCGCGATGACAAGCGGTGCGGGTAGCGCACTTCATGACAGCGGTTGTCTTACAAACTAACGAATTTCAAGACTAATAACTTTCGTGACTGGATGAGCCGGCGATGAAAAACTGCAGTTTTATGTGCACCTAATCCAGATTTAACTACGATAACAGCCCTCAAAATTAGACGCGGCATTCAGCGCTGCCGTGGTAATTAATGCACAGTTTGTTACTGCCGCGGGAGTTATGCGGCCGTGATCGGGTGTAAGTAGTATAAGTAATCGTGTAGCTAACGGGACGTGGTAACTGCCTTACCAGTTACGCGGCCCTCAAACGGTGAATTTGTTAGTGACATAAATTATCGACATGCACAGGTAACGTCATATATATAATTATGTATACATGCATATATGGTCGGAAAATAAAGCAGGTAGGCGTAGGCATTTGTGCATTCTAGTGAGCTGTTTCGAAAATTTAAAACACGAAATTAATGAATGATTTTGTGATCATTAAATTCTCTATTTTATATAAATTATTTATATAGATCACAATCAGCGTGATGCTATTATTAATAATCAACAAGGCATCACATTTGATAAAATAGTATGCTGAGAGGCATTCACATTCCATATATAGACGTCATGCAATAAACAATTGAAAACGCGTTACAAGTGGAAACCTCACAGACACAACTGTCTCATGGGGGGTTCCCCGGGTATCCACACGAGTCGCAATATCATTACACAGATAGCATGGGAAAGTATTTTAACGTCGGGAAAATCTCGTAGAATCAACGTGTGTGGTTTCAGTCGGTTTGACGTCCCGACGTCGAATTGTCGATGTCTATTTCCGTCTATATTTCAATGTTGAAACAACGTCGGATCAACGTTGTTCCGTGGTCGGAGACCGACGGTGAAACGTTATGACGTCAAACTGTTAGCATCCCTTCCATTACACGTGGTACATTCACCAACCTATAGTGTAGCTATAGTGTCTTCGTGTTTAAAAGTTCAATGTATTCCTATTATATTGGAAGAAATGGAGTTAGAAGTGAAATATTTTCCCGAGACTAAGCCGTAAGTTCTCGGTCAGGAACTGCATGAGTTCATTCATTTCGAAATTAATCTATTTTTAAAAACAATTGGAATGTTTAATAAGATTATAATCACTGCAACCGGTCAGCGAGAAATCAATTCATCATACATACCACTTGGTAATGGGTCACACTCCTGTATAATTCTTCACAGGTCCCCAGAAAACAGATTTACCCTACCCTAAATAGTACTTAATGCCATAGAATTAAGTACTTTTTGGGGTGAGGTCAATTTGTTTTCTGGGGACCTGTGTAATTCTTCTGGGTAAACTTGTAGACGGTGTGTTCCTATACCTTTAGGTGAGCTTATATATAACCACTCAAATTCAACGTTGGTATGACGTCTATCCGACTTGTGTAGAGAACGTTGTTTCAACGTCACACATCACCGTCAAAATACCGTCAGAAACCGACGTTGATTCAACGATGAAATGGCGTCAGTTTACCGTTGTTTTAACGTCGGGCGCCGATGATAGATCGAGGTCAAAACAGCGGCAGCTCTAAACGTTGTTTCAACGTCGGATCCAGATGATGGTACCGATGACGTTGTCCTAACGTTGGAACAACGTTCCCGTGCTATCTGGGTAAACGTTAACCTATCGATCGTATCGCAAATGAAAATGAGGTACGGTATCATAGATTCATAGTCAGTTGTACCTGTGTCGGTACTGTTAATCTTGTAACTTTAATAGACGTTTACTTTGATGCCACGTTTATTCATTTCGAATTTAAAGAATAATGCTATTAGAAAGCACAATGTCATTATTTATATACATGTACACTACATTGCCTGAGATAATTAAATATGAGAACACGTTGTCAGAGTTTGTATACTGAAGGAACGAATGTAAGGCCAGTTTTGTAATAGATTGTCGCAGATTATAGTCCAACTTGCACAAGACAGATCGAAAATCGCCGTTATGTTACACAGCATTGAGTCTTCAAAAACAGTGAAAATTATAATACCGGCAGATTTTTCAGTCGCGGTTGTCATCGGTGTTTGTGGAAATAACCACGGTGTAAGGATGTCGCCCGTAATGGACTAGATTACTGCGGTAGACTTCCAACACGACCGCCGTCAAATACCGTGCGGTACCGCGGGTCAGCGCGATTGGTCGCTTTGCTACCGCTTGATCGCGGTCTAGTGGCGGTATGTACGCGGTAATTACTGGGCAATAACCTCGTTTATTAAAGCATAGCTGTACCTATATGTACTCCATTTTATGGAATACTATTAGGCCCACTTCCTAATGGTGATTCTGGGGCGAGCCGAAAGCCACAGAAGCGACCAAATGTGCGACATCTTTTATCGCTTTTGGGGCCCGTCAAAACATGTGAACTGTCGCATATTTTGGCGCAAGCTAAAAGTGACGAATGTTGCACCATTCATCGCTTCAGTCGCCAGCTGTTTCAATTTTGGCATGCACCAACCCATCAGAAATATCACCTTTTTTGACACAAGAAACAAAATGTGCGAATGTTGCACGTTTGGGCGCGCGTCGAAACCGACGAAATGTGCAACATAATTTTCATATTTCGTCGCTTTCGGTGCGCGACCAATGTAAATGGTAAGTCTTCCGAACATTTGTTTATTAACCTTAATCTGATCAACTCAAGTTCACCTTGGATCAACATGAAAATTCATCGGTATTCCACAGTGGGTCCATTTGGTAATGAGTGTTTTCCCTACACCACACTCTTTACGTACTTTATCACAAGTTGAAAAATGTATGCCTAGAGTTAATGAATTAGAATTATAACAAACTATTATAATTGTAAGTACACAAGAGTCTATAATATATATAAAATTACCACATGGCCTAAATTGACTACTATAGACACGACAAATAGCACTATGGTTGCGAGGTGATAACATTCGTTAGTACGTGGACGATATGCCGTCGTTGTCGACAAGACACCGTAAACATGTGCTATCAACGGCATTCAAATCGGATGCTTTGTCCATGTTTCCAGATATTTCGTTATCAAAGATCGTGAACCATGCGCAATTATTAGATCAAATAACTCGTCAATTAACATTATGTCGGCTATATAGTGGTGACAAAACTTTTAATGTCTTCCAGATCTAGTGGAGTAGATAAGTAAAAACAACTGTTCACTTCCTGACTAAAGCATGACATTTTCCACATGTGTACATATTGACATACCAATTGATATTAGATATGGAGCCACGCTGAAATTTCACTTTAACCACCTTTTAAAGGGTTTTCAGAATTTAAAGAGCGTTTCATGATGATAAAATTTATTATATGTCACAATTAATCTTACCATGGGATCTGCTATTTAAAATTAGGCCTATAAGTAAGTATGAATCTGAGATATAACGGCACATTTTAGGGCGAATTGGAACTCCCCGTTCACGATGACTGTCAAAATGGCAACCATAAGTGGAAAATTTGACCAGTATTTTCAGTATTGAACTGGTTCGGAGATGTTACTGTATATTGTATTGGTCATTTTAAGGGATCACTGGAGCAATGAAATATGTCATTCTTAGGATTCCAGCCACTTCCGATCCATCAATAATTCGATTTTACAGAACGAGGTATGAAATTTCACCAAAAATCACCATTGGGGTTCTAGTCATATTTCAACAAGAAATGAGCAGAACTGTGCAAAGTAAGTGAGGCATACCATTACTCATGAATATTTCAACTCAATGGAACCACAATTGTCACTTTGGCTAAAAATTTGCTGTCAAAATGGCGGCCAAATATGGTAAATATTGTCCCAGCGTGCCATGAAATCGCGTAAAAGTTGTGGATAATGAATAAAATTGGTTGTTCTGTCATATATATAATAAACCTTAACATCTTGGATAAGTGTTACTATTTCATTACCAATGTTATTGGAATTTTCTCTCTAAATCGGCAAAACAAATCACTTTTCAGGATTGCACAATTGTTTTAATGTAAAATGGAACTAGCTTTGGTATTTATTGTTTTGATACGTCTCAAATAGTTCACACTGATCTGTTTTTAGAAAAATATACTCAAGTTGGCTTGTAAAATATCCAAAACGTTTATATTTTCAAATGTATCCCGGACAGGTAAGCACATTGTGATTCACTTGGTTATTAACCATGTTACTTAATCAACTATATGTTCTATTCTGGTTATCCAAGTACCTTATGCGGCACAACAATTTCATCATAAATATTGCATTATGTAATTTTGCCGAAAACTTCTTATGGGATTCTGTCCATGATTTTTAATGGAAATGAGCAGAACTCTGAAACTAAACTGAGAGGGGCATACGTATGTGTCTACGCTGGTCCATTAACACGTGGAACCAGTATAGGTAAGTGGGAGTCAGACCAGGTCAAACGTCTATCGAGGTAGGCCACCCCACAACTAGCACAATAGAATGGCTGAGAAAAAAGCCAGAGTAATGGACTGTAATGTGGACCAGAAGGCCTTTTAGAAACTCAAACAAGGAGATTAGAGGAAATCTTCTTAATAACATCAACTTCTGGGTCATTGGCATCAAGACTTATTGACTAAATAATGTCATGAAACCGTTTCCTCCATTTTGCACGTAAAATGCCACCAAGATGAGAATTCTCTGACATTACCTTCCAAATGAATTTACATACACCTGAGTTAACTCGCTCCATACACATACACCTAACCCATTACCATACAACCATACTTGGGTTTACCCGCAAACCACACACATGACTATACAGCCATGAGTCACATTTCAGGTACTATACACCAGGTATACTCCTACACTTCTCTAATGCCCATACAGTCACTTCATGTATACATATTCACCACTTTGTGGTCGTAATCGCTTCTTGTATACCTATTCGCCTCATTATTGGCCATACAATCATCCCATGTGTATCCGTTTGCCACATTTGTGGCCATATATCCACTCAAGATATACATGTATACACTGCAACTATCAGCATACAGTAGCTCTGTATATGCATATGCACCTCACCAATGGCCATGCAAACCTTTAATATATACCAATGCCCCGTACACATACATGACCACTCACACTCCAGGCTTGAATATAATTACTCAAAACAATTCATCCACTCACTGTATACTCATACACAACATTTGTGGTGATACCGTCACTCCTTGTTTACCAATTATTACAAACTATATATATTGGTACACGAACTGACTGAATAGACTCGGACTCACTTTATCGTGCATACTGCCTCCAGGTGCAATAATAATATAATATAATAATTGTCGGGAAAATGGCATGGGACTGCTATTTTAGCTTCTCTGTGCCATTTTGTATCGGCTGCGGTGAATTGAAAGATAGGAAAATGACATGTGTTCCCAAATTAGACCCTATGGTTGGCATCCATTTTGGATCGGGTGAGGTTTGTGGTGAATATTTAGGGTGTCTTGGTGGCAACTTACAGCACTCGTTATTTGACCTAATATATAAAGGAACCGAGAAATGGCATGGGTCACTTATCTGAACCCCTCTGGGTGGCAGTCATTTTTGAATAAGGAATGGAACTAACATTCATAGCATAAGTTGAGTACAAGCTGAACATTTAAAAAAGTGGCGGCCATTTTGAATCAGTCGACCATTATGATTGGTTTATTAGAAACAAATCCATTTTCACAGCTAACATAACAATTCATGCTAAATTGCATGCTTTGCGTCACAATAAAGTGAACATTTCTGTTACTACCGTTGACACACAATTATATATACACATGTAGGAAGGCAGTGAAACTATGGAGGGCCGAAAGGGTCATAATTCCAACTTACTATTCTAAGTTTAACATAATATTTTAATTTTAATATTTTAATGCTAACTTGATATTTTAACTCTAACTTAATAATTAAACTCTAACTTAATATTTCAATTCTAAGTTAATATTTCAATTCTAATATTTCAGTTTTAACTCAACATTTTAACTCTGACTTAATGTTTCGATTCTAACTTATTATTTCAACTTCAACTTAATATTTTAACTCTAAGTTAATATTTTTATTTCAATACTTTAATTGTAGCTTCAAAGTAAGAAGCTAAATAAAATCTACTACTACAAAATATAATGTTGGAATCAAAATATTAGAATTAAAGTTGAAATTGGAATGAACATAAAACGGATCTCAGAATTGAAAAGTAAAATATTAAAACAAACATAAAACGGATATATTGAGTTGGAATTGTGACCCGATTGGCACACGCGCATGCTATAACAATTCTATCGAAAAATTACCGGTGAGGAGAGTGAAATTGCCGATCTCGCAAGATTTCCCGGCGTCGCTATCTTTGTCGATGCCCGATGCGGCGTTTCTGTTGGATCTTGTTTGTCCCTGTGAGAACAATGGTTCCCGTTGTCAATAATTTGATGGTTATTTTAAAATTGCATCTATAGATACAAGGGGCGTTTCAGACAGGAAAATAATAATAATTATAATATAATAATAAATAATTATGTTGAGATGTATTTCTATACATACAGTAAAATGCTATGGCAGTAAAATGTTCGATTATATCTGTTTCCAAAGCATGTACTGAATAAATTTCTTTTATATAATGCAGGAATGGGTCGGCAAGTATTATTAGATCATGTCATGAATTTCTATTTGATGTTCTGACTGAGAACTGTATAGCATTCAGCACGCAACGCATGGAATATATTTCTTAGTTAGTACTTGTTCCTTAATAATATATTTCAGTGTGGGGCGGGGTATGGTACCAACTCCAGATTGCATGTTTGTTTTGCCATGTTTGTGAATCGATATCTCAATAAACATTGAATGTATTACCCGCAAGAAATCCCCCGAGTGTAAGTGATGCCAATCAGACTTGGCTCAAGAAATTGACCTATTCTATTTCAAGCATGCAATATCGAGTCTACATTTACTGTGGAATACCGGTGCATAATTATTAATTAAGGAACATATTTTATACCTAAAAAATATATTATAAACTTCCCTGTCAGAACATGAACAAGTTTCCATGATGACTCGAATCAAATATTTTTTACCGCAAAGCCAAAGCAATGGTAATTTAGGAACTTCAATATCGGCATGACCCATGCTGTAATTATATACTTGAAACAATCAGCGTCATCGATTATCTGAATGACCAGGGGAGGAATAGGGGTGCAGAGCATGTCAGCTTCTCTGCATGCACTGCTCACCGGGGTTAGGATGTATAGACTTCGTTGAGATTATACGAGTATAGATAATTAACAAATTAATGTTACACTCTCCTCCTCTGTATGTCTTGTTTACAATTGATTTCAACATCTAAACGTGCAATGAAAGTATGTGCATAAATTGTGAAAAACAATATTGGACATCTGGGAGGTTATATATTTGGCTAGATCATTGCATTTCACGAATATCGACTCTGGCTAAGCCCGTAGATATCATGGGAATGTGTTCATGATCTGACAGGGAAGTTTATAACATTTACAAAAACATTGCAGCTATCATATAATAATTATTTCTTAGGTATAATACATGTTCCTTAGTTAATAATTATGTACCGGTATTCATATAGTAATTGTAGATTCCAGCTCGAGATTGCATGCATGAAATTGAATGGATCAATTTGTTGAATCAAGTCTGATTTGCATCCCTTATACAATCGTGGAATTTCTTCCGCGTAATTAATTCAATGTTTATTGCGATATCGACTCAAAAACGCGGCAAACAATAATGCAATCAGGGCCCTATACTATAGAGGTGTCGATTACCATATACATCCACTCTTATTCTAACAGTGTATATGCGACTTCTTATAATGCCGCGTTCACATGCAGGGTGACCAATGAAATAATAGGTTTTCCACATGTGACTTGATTGACCAATGAAAAAAAATGATTCCTCGGAGACACTCATTGATATGTTATCGCTAGTGCATGGGTGATCCGTGTTCAATTTGATTAGTGGTAATCCTTATCCTTTAAATAATCGCTCAGTGAGTACACCGCAACCGTTCGTGCATTTTGGTATATTTCGTCGATGGTTATCGTCTGTTCCAACAACGATGTATTTCAATTTATAGTTGGGTTGTCATTCAGAATCGCTGGAGTATTCTATTGATAATATGTACAAGAGACGTAGCTAGAGGGTATCACGTACAGGTTTAAACTCCAAGTTGTGTACCCCCAAAGGAAACATTCTAACAACGTCCTTGCACGAATGTCATAACTGGTCAATACTCCAATACAGACTTTAGGTTGTTTGCCACGAGACAACCGCTTGATTGCCGCAGTGTGAATTCCATTCTAATCAAACCCAACCACCCATCGGTAATGCGCCCACGGGCACACGGGTACAAGAAAACCATAGTCAGAAATGGTAACGCCACCAAGATCATATTATTAGCCATAAATAGAAATTATAATATAATTATAATATAAAATATTATTCATTAGTTAGCGCTAATATAGGCGCTAACTAATGCCTTGTTAAATAACATCTAGGCCTATTATTATCCATCCCTCAACTAACACTATTTCTGATTGGGCAAAAGCCGCCACGTGATAATACGGGAAAAAGTCATATTGGACTCCCGAATGTCATATTAGACTCCCAAGTGTGCAATATGACTTTTTTATCGGGACTCTGTGACGTCACGAATTAACTATTGCGAAATGAATAGGTGAAATTGTGATGTGCGCGCAACACTGGCGCATTTGAGTTTTTTTTTCATTTCCGTGTTTACTGTTCCAAATCATGCTTTCTGATGATCAAATACAGGCTTTAATAGAGAATTAAGTGCCGACAAATACCAAAAGTAACCACTAAAGTTTTATTCCCAAAATTTGGATAAACATACAGATGGATATTAAAAATGTCATTATACAATGTTGTGTAGGCCTACAGTATGAGTTTTTCTTGTACGAGTCCAGGTTGTGGTGAAAAGTCATATTGTAATATGACTTTTCACCACAACCTGGACTCGTACAAGAAAAACACATACTGTACACAACATTGTATAATAACTTTATAATAAATATTCATCTTATTCACAACTTTAAGGAGTCCTTCTGGTACACGAGAATATTTATCGCCGTTTGATTTGCACTAAGTGAACTCGGCGCGTATATAATTGATAGAACAGACCTCTATTATGATGATCGTGTCGTTATTTGTTTAAGATGCGTATCAATTGACATGTACGCACCCGTTCCCTCATTAAAATCTATATATATCGCCCATTTTAGGGGACATCCGCGAATTCGGGAACTTCCGCAAAGTGACCTCCACAAATCGGGACCTACTGCAAATCGTCGCACCCAATGCAATTTGTAAACAAATACGATTGACATGCGTTTTAACAAGTTAATTAAACGAAAGAAGCATTCTACATAAACTATTTGTCATGGACTCAGCCAGCTAGTGTGCCATATATATGTGTCAACTAAGGTCGCTTTGCGTGGTAAAAAGTGAAAAGTGAAAATGGAAAATCCTATTGAAAATGAAAGTAGCCTACAATTTTGCGATTTCCGCGGCAGATTGCAGTGCATCTATACTATTGGAAGTGAATGTACAATTCCTGGAATTCTATCAGATATCGCGACTCTGCTCAGTTTCGTGATCATAGGTTATATAGGGCCTATATGACCACGAAAACGAGTAGAGTCGCGATACATCCATCGGTACAAACACATTGTGTATATGATACAATTTTGACTTGATGACCAGAAAATAAAAGATGGCGGTTAATCCAAGTCTCCGAGACTCCAACAGACCAGACATGCGCGCTCCAATTAAAATTACCCATAATTCACTTCACTACACCAGGGGTTCCCAATGGGTTATACTGTTTCAGGCTATCAGATTATTTATATTTTCAAGAACATATTATTACACCGGTGACTTTAAGTTTACAATTTCAGCCTGTCCTGACTCTATCGGTATGTTTGAGTTATATTTTCAAGAACATATTATTTACGGTGGCGTTAACTTTACAATTTCAGCATTTACGTGATTCTATCGGTACGATTGAGCAAGGTACAAAAACCTATTCTCCCACAATGTATTCGCTCACTGCTCCATAGATTATCAAAAACTGAAAAACAGCTTACACCACCTTGTGGCGTAATAATAATCAAACTCTCTTCCAGCTACACACGGAACAACACCCCAAACAGGTACTTCTACCAGTATCCCCACATAGAAGACAGGTAATTTTTAATTATGTTTCCGATGGCTCTTTGGTTCGTACTGATCATCGGAAGGCTAACACAGTGGATTGGCCACAACCCCCCTGCAGTAATGCAAGTCCTCAATAAAGTTCAACGCTAGAACTCAGTATAAACAAGAAAACCATAGTCAGAAATGGTAACGCCACCAAGATCATATTATTAGCCATAAATATAAATTATAATACAATTATTCTATAAACTAGCTTTCAAATTTTATGTGGGAAATTTGCATACTTCTATATTTCAAGTTTTCCCGTTTCTCGTGTTATACGTTACTTTCTTCAAACTGTCTTCTTTATTACACAAGCTGATGGGCCCGACTTCGTCCGGGATGTTTCCCATCTGATTTCCGGCGAAAGGCGCGATTTGACCTTCAATTGACTATTTCGCAAGTCAAGGTCAGGTCAGGGTCATGATTTGACCCGTCCAAAACAACCCCACCCGGAGAAAAGTACCACTAGGTATCAAATTTCGTCGAAATCCGTCCGTTTTACCCCACTTGACCTTTAATTAACAATTTTGAAGGTCAAGATAAGGTCGGAGTCATGATTTGACCCGTCCAAAACACTCCCCCGACAAAAGTACCCATAGGTATCAAATTTCGTCGAAATCCATCCGTTTTACCCGATTTGACCTTTGATTGACCACATTGAAGGTCAAGGTCACGCCGATGTCACGATTTGACCCGTTCAAAACACTCCCCGGACAAAAGTATCCATAGGTATCAAATTTCGCCGAAATATGTCCGTTTTACCCAAATTAACCTTGCATTGACAGTTTTAAAGGTCAATGTCAGGTCGGGCTCACGATTTGACCCGTCCAAAACACTTCCCGGACACAAATACCCGTAAGTATCAAATTACGTTGAAATATATGGAAAGCCGAAGAGGACATGTTAGTTGCTAATTGCTAGATATACGACGCACGACTTGTCGCGGTATTTTAAAGGTGTTTCAAACTAGGAGATAGAAGGATTCTGCGTTTCAAATGGTGATGAATTATAGTAATTTATTCAAATTTAGCAAAAATGAATGACTCGAAAATTAAGTGGGCCTTTAAACAAAGTCACAACTGCTGTTAGGCTCATCTCATACTCGTTTAATCAGCGATATTCTGCTGCGCAGTTTGTTATAGTTCCCAGTATTCATTGAGCGTTATAACCCCACTGTTATAATTCGCCTTTAGCAGGCGTTCTCTTGCCTCAGATTATTGAGATATTAGGTCACACGTAATGACATTAAATCGCATGGAAACATAGCAATTGTGTGGGCTGCTTGGCGTGAATATTTAATGAGATATAAAGTCATACGTAATGACATTAAACTCAAGAAAACCCGCGAAAACAAAACAAAATCACATTTAATGTTTTAAGTTATTTCCTTCATAAAAAGAATCTTCGTGATAATGAACCCTCCCAATACTTTAGAATATAGAATTAACCTTAAAATAACAAAAACCTTCGGAATACAGAACCTTCGGAATAACGAACCTTCTGATTGGTGAACCTTCGGAATAGCGAACATTCAGAGAAATTTCGGAATAGTGGACATTCTGGATAGTGAACCTTCGGAATAGAGACATGCCCCCAATATTCATATTATATGCCCAGAGTTCAAAGGTATGGGCCCATAAAATCCTAAATTTGGCCCTTAAAATATTGAACTCCAAATTGGAGCCCACACAGAACATCACTTAAGTCAACTGTACCTGTGTCATGTCCCAATGCGGGAGGGTCCACAATATACCACAACATTCATATTATATGCCAAGAATTCAAAAGTATGGGCCCACGTAATGACATTAAATCTCAAGAAAACCCGCGGAAACAAAACAAAATCACATTTAATGTTCTAAGTTAAGTTATTTCCTCCTGTATCTGTATCGGTATGCGCGCAGGATCAGTTCGGATGTGAGCGCACACTCCGTAAAAAGAATCTTTGTGATAATGAACCCTCTCAAATTAGTCTCAATACTTTAGAATATAGAATTAACCTAAAAATAACAAAAACCTTCGGAATAGAGAACCTTCGGATTAGCGGACCTTCGGGATAGCGAACCTTCATAATAGAAACATGCCCCCACAAGTACATCGGTGACGTAAACACATGTGCTAATCTTTGTTGTACTATAGTGACTCTATCGGTACGATTTATACTCATTACGAAATAACCATAATAATACAGTCGCCCAGTGGATTATCGATCGACCACAGAATATGAAAATCTGCGTACCAAGCAACACCACGGTGTGGCGTAATAATCTACACTATTACAATACAGTGGTCTATTGCACTTGACGCCTCCTGTGTACCTCCCATAACCTTGTGATTACAATTATTATGGTCCATAGTATAGGGCCCTGGAGTTGGTGCCATGGTCCCTACTTTCTTATAGATTATTAAGGAACAAGTAATAACAACGAAATATAGTCACTGCGGTGTGTGTTGAATGCTATAAAGTTCCCCGTTAGGACACCAAAACGTTTCCATATATTTTAAACGGGCGGAATATAATCTCTACGTGCATAGTCATAGTAGAAATTCATGACATGATCTAATACTTGTCAACCAATTTCTGAATTATATAAGATAAATATATTCAGCACATGTATTCGAAACAGATAATCGAACATTTTACTACCATATCTTGGCTTGAAATACAAAGGCATCTCAACATAATTATTTATTATTATATTATAATGATTATTATGTTCCTGTCTGAAACCCCCCTTATACTATATCAAATTATTGTCAACAGGGACCATTGTTCTCAAAGGGACAAATAAAATTCAACAGAAACACCACATCGACAAACATAGGGACGCCGGGAAGGCTTGCGAGACCGGCAATTTCCGCGGTCCGATCGCAGCGACGTTTTTCGATAGAATTGTTATAGAATGCGCGCGGACCAATCGGTCACAATTCCAACTCAATATATCCGTTTTATGTTTATTTTAATTTTAACTTTTCAATTCTGAGATCCGTGTTACGTTCATTCCAATTTCAACTTTTTAATTCTAACATTTTAAATCCAACATTAAAACTTTTAGTAGTAGATTTGTATTTAGCTTCTTACTTTGAAGTTACAATTTAAATATTGAAATAAAAATCCTAAGTTAGAATTAAAATATTAAGTCAGAGTTAAAATGTTTAGTTAAAATTGAACTATTAGAATTATAATATTGAGTTGGAATTAAAATATCAAGTTAGAGTTAAAATATCAAGTTAGAGTTAAAATATCAAGTTAGATTTAAAATATTAGAATTAAAATATCAATTTAGATTTTAAATATTAAGTTAGAATAAAAATATTAGAATTAAACTTTTATGTTATAGTCAAAATAGTAAGTTAGAATTATGACCCTTTTTTGCCCTCCATATAAAACTCACCGAAATTGATTAAAGTGAATAATCTTGTTCAAAGTAGTAATGTTTACAAATATTATATCCAATTTGACAACACACACACATTCATTCTTGTAGTATATTAATTAAATGCAGTGACACTCGATTGCGAAATCGTTTTCGTTAGTTTATCGAGTCCCGAATCGAGTAGTAAATATTTAGATTTGTGCATAGTTCAGACGATTTTTTCTATGGATTGGTACGGTCGATTTGCTTCAGATTTTCTGCGATGTTAGTAGAATGGTACATTCCTCCAGTTGACATAGCGCCTGGATATTAACTGATCAGTATCACGCACTTGAACAAGTACATAATATATCTCTAAGTGGTATAAAATCAACACAATGCATATTTTGTTGTGTTTACTTGGTTATTTTCATGTATCCTTCCAAATATTTCCTGTATAGAAAAATAAAGACACAGATACACACACAGACAAACCCTTGGATATTATATAGATATATTATTTTGTATGGTCGCTGTATTTTCTGTCATGAATTTTCATCAGAATTCTAAAACGATTCAAGGCATCCCTCCAAAATGCATTTGTTCACTTTGAACTAAGAAATTTTTAGGAAATTGATGCTGCATGTTAAACAGAAGGGGTCGACTGTGCAATAACTTATCTTTGTTTGAAGTTTCTCACGTATACCTCAATTGTCTTGTTGTTCCAATTACGATGACCAATCATCGTGTTTAGTAGATATGTGCGTGGGTTATATCTGAGCCGGATGATGGATCGTGGTTCATCCAGCTGCTTTGCTGTCTGTGCAACTTCTGGTTTCTTTGATTCCATGGTTTATCAAACTAAAAATGAAATATCTTCATGAAAAACATAATTTTTTCAATAAATAACACTGTA
Source organism: Siphonodentalium dalli (assembly GCA_032622095.1). Classification (NCBI taxonomy): domain Eukaryota; kingdom Metazoa; phylum Mollusca; class Scaphopoda; order Gadilida; family Siphonodentaliidae; genus Siphonodentalium; species Siphonodentalium dalli. The sequence goes on from CP136066.1 coordinate 234,077, forward strand.
ACTACATATAAAATCTAAGTTATTCATCGCTTATACACCCATGTATGTCTACTATTCGAGTACCACCTAGTACCGTGAACTAGTTATGTACTCAACACTATCACCCCCTGGGCACCGGTCCTGATAGAAACAGTTACACCTGTTTGGATAATAGCCAAATCGATTACATCTGACCGTCCGATACGCGACAGAATTAATTATTCTTGGATGCAGTCTCACTTTTCATGACACACTTAAGAGTTACCAGTGGTACCCCTATGCACCCTTATCTGACACCTTGCATATAGAAGATAAATATATGTCATTTATTAATAAGATTTGAGTAAAATATCTCCAGAAATACACCATATAGCACAGAAAATATGCCTCGTAAAATAAAAACTTCAAACATCGTTATTTTGCATATATGGTTGACTGTACAGCCATAAGTTACCATCGACGACAAACTGTTCAATGAATTGAACAACAAAACGACTGAATCAACTCTCGTGCTGCACGTATTTTATGTGTTACGTGCTCGGAGAAATGGGTAGGGAACAACTTACATCTGACCGTCTCGACATGATGGTCCAGTCAACACCCGTTTCAGGTACAGTTTACAAAGTGAATGTCGATAGATTATAGATACAATAATGTATCAATGTTGCGTATATGGCCTCTCTAGCGCGTCAATGCACTTTCAGATGGATTTTCATCAGCATTATCATTTCAACACAATATCAAAAGCTCCACCACAAAACCTTTATTCATAAACCCATACATATTACAGTGAAACAATTTATTCGGATCAGTTATAATTCAGGTTAAAAACCCTAAATAAATCTCACTTAATAAATAAATAATGAATAGTCATCATATTTTTTCGAGATGATTCCAGTTAGGGTTACTTTATCGGAATAATATAAGAAATATATGCTTTTCGTTTATAAATAATCTATAACAGTACAACATTACGACACATACTTATCAAACTTATCATGTTTTGTAATAAATGTGTTTGCATTATATGAATTTCTAGTCTGAAATAATAATAATAGATGACCTGAAATAATTGTTTCTATCATGTTATATTTTTGAAATGAGTATAAGAAATTGCCTGAGGCTCGGCAAAACAGAAAACTCGAGCTTCAGTAATATTTACAAGAGAAACACGAATTCCATATTATGTTTACTACTTTTAAAATCACTATCTTTGCTTTAAAAAGCCACAAAAGTAAATTCTTAAGGAAATATATTTTTAGATGTTTTTTTCTCGCGGCTATACGTAATGCCGTCAGACAGAAATATGTAAGCTAATTAACGTCCCGGATTTATGGGCGTTGATCAATCAAACCGTGTCGTCATAGTGATATTAAGAAGTCAGTGCTTAAAAATAAACTGCGTGTTTCTGTTCATAGTCATATACGGACACACAGTGGTATAGGATGCGGGTGCATGCTGATGTATACCGTATTGAACATGATCAAATTTGACACCAGCATGCATCTGTATCCTATATACCAGTGTGCCTCCGTATATGACTGTGAACAAAAACAACCAGTCGTGAATACACTGCAAAAAACACATGTTCGTTTTTAAACTCTAAAATTGCAACAGATATTGAACGCGTTCATGTATTCAATATTAAACACTTGTGTTCAAATATGTTAACACTGGCGTTCAAATTGTCTGCAACACTGGTGTTCAGATCTTAACGCCAGCGCTAAGCGTATAACACTAGTGATCAACACACCAGTGTTCAGTAATGTTAACACCAGTGTTCAGCATTTGAACGCATAATTGTGTTCAGAACACATGCAACATATATTAGACGCTAAATTAACTAGTGTTAAGATTTTGATAGTTAGCAGGAGGTAAATATTTATGTCCAACGCAGCCATAAACTAGAACAGAATATATTTGATTACATTAAATGTACCCCAAGGGGTATAACCGTGTACCCTATTCATGACTGGAGCATCCTGAAACTTTTCGAATACGCTGCGCAAATGCATTATCTTATATATGCGAGTTCCCCATAGGGAGCCTTGCATATATAAGATAACAAATTTGCCTAAACATATTTACCTTCACCTTTTATGCCTAATCCAATGCATTATCTTATATGTGCGAGGTTTCCTGTGGAATTTGTGTACATGTACAATGAATGTATGTGCCAATATGCAGAGATGGAACACATGGACAGAATCGCCAATATAGGAGAGCAGACAAATAACCCACGGCACCCATGACAAGCAAAGTACAGAACCACACATGAGCAATACGAATTGAAGGGGACAGAGCAGAACAATCTATAGATAGAATCTTTCGATAGGAGCACGGAGTCGGACTCTCAAGACAACGCTTGAGGCAGGTCGGCGAATTAGCATGGACAAACCGAACACAAGCTGACCACGTGCGACCACCTGGTACATATCTACAGATAGAATCATGAAGATAGTACCGTCTGACTGAATTCGTATCACGTCGCCAGTCACTCGTCATATAGGCTGCTTTTTTCTGTGTCTGTTGTAATAAGTAACCGCATTGATCGCTATATGCCGCAAAATTGTAACCAATTCACACACAGAAGTGCTAGGGTCACCCCTCCTGTCCTATTCTGATTCAAAATATACAACGCTGTCATGGTCTAACTACAAATAGGCTGCCATTTTCCGTATAACGCAATATACACTTAACAATTGTTGGTTGTAATAAGTAAACGCATTTATCGCTATATGCGGGAAAAGGGTACCCGATTCATACATAGAAATGCATACAAACTGAAGTACTAGTGTCTCTTGTCCACTAGTATATTGTGTCTCTCACGCAGAAATGCACACAAATTGAGCGCTTTTGTTCATCCCTCCTGTCGTATTCTGATTTAAAATCATGGGCTATCATGGTCTAACGGCAAATAGGCTGCTTTGTTTTGTATAACGCAATATACACAAGGGGTACCCGAATTTTACACAAAATGCGCTCAAACTGAAGCACTGTTGTCACCCCTCATACCCTATTTTGATTGATGTATATACTACTCGATCATGATCTAGCAGCCAATATGCTACGTTTTTTCCGTATACGGCCATATAAATTTAACAGTTCTTTGTTAAAATAAGTAGCCACATTTATCGCTATATTCGAGAAAAGGGAACTCGATGGTACCAGGATGGCTTTTCTGAATGCCATATAAATTTAACAATTGTTTTTTGTAATAAGTAACCGCATTTATCGCTATATGCGGGAAAAGGGTACATGATTCTCTCAGAAATGCGCACAAACTGAAGCGCTAGGGTCACCTATCCTGTCCTATTCTGATTCAAAACAGACTACTCTATCTTGATCTAATGGCAACTAGGATGGCTTTTTCCATATCAATTAACAACTGTTTGTTGTAGTAAGTAACCGCATTTATCGATATATGCGGGGAAGGGGTACCCGATTATCATACAGAAATGCGAACAAATTACTGAAAAGGTAAGGTCACCAATACTGTCCTATTCTGATTCGGAATAGACTGCACTATCATGATTAAACTGCAGGTAGGCTGCCTTTTTCCGTATAATGCCATATATATCTAACTAGTGATTGTTGCAATAATTAACCGCATTTATGGCTATATGCGGGAAAAGGGTACCGGTTCTCACACAGACATGCGCACAAACTGAAGCGCTGGGGTAACGCCTCCTATCCTATTCTGATTCAAAATAGACATGGCTATCATGCTCTTAACTGCAGATAGGCTTCCTTTTTCAGTACAAGGCCAAATAGATTTAATAATTGTTTGTTGTAATATGTAACCGTATTTATCGCTATATGCAGGAAAAGGGTACCAGATTCTCACAAAGAAATGCGCACAAACTAAAGCGGTAGGGACACCCCTTCTACCCTATTCTGATTGAAAATACATCTAACTGCAAGTAGGCTTCCTTTTTCCGTATATGACCATATAAATTTAACAATTGTTTGTTGTAATAAGAAACAGCAATTGTCGCTCTATATGCAGGAAAAGGATACCCGCCTCTCACACAGAGATGCATACAAACGGAGGAACTAGAATCACCCTTCATGTCCTATGTTGAGGCCTGTTTTCTTATAATGCCAAATACACTTAACAATTGTTCGTTATAAGTACCGAATTTATCGCTATATGTGCGAAATGAGAACCCGATTCTTACACAGAAATGCGCATAAACTGAAGCACGACGGTCACCTACCATGATCTACTGTGATACGCAATAGAATACTCCATCATGATCCAACTGAACATAGTCTGGATTTTTACTTATTAGGTCATATAATTTTTTTTAATTCGTTGTTATAAGTACCGTATTTATCGCTATATGCGTGAAACCCCGGGAAATGGTACTCGTCTCTCACACAGTGATTCGCAAAAACGGAAGAACTAGGATCACCCCTTATGTCCTATACTGATACGACATAGACTGCTCGACCATGATCTAACTGCAAATAGTTTGCATTTTAACTTATAAGGTCTTATAATCTTGACAATAATTCGTTGTAGTAAGTAACCGCATTTATCGCTATATCGGAGAAATGGCACCCGATTCTCACACATAAATGCGCACAAACCAAAGAACTAGTGTCAACCCACATGTCCTATTGTGATTAAAAATAGACGACGCTATCATGATCTGACTGCAAATAGGCTGCCCTTTTCCGTATAATGCCATATAAATTTAACAATTATTTGTTGTAATAAGAACAGCATTTATCGCCGTATGCGGGAAAAGGGTGCCCGTCTCTCAGAAAGAAAATGTGCACAAACTGAAAAACTAGTGTCAACCCTCATGCCCTATTCTGATTCAAAATAGACTACACTATCATGACCTAACTGCAAATAGGCTGCCTTTTTCCGTATAAGGCTATATAAAAATTATTTGTTGTAATAAGTAACCGCATTTATCGCTATCTCGGGGAAATGGGTACCCGATTCGCACATCGAAATGCGCACAAACTGAAGCACTAGTGTCAACCCTTATGCCCTATTCTGATTCAAAATAGACTACACTATCGTGACATAACTGCAAATAGGCTGCCTTTTTTTCGTAGAATGCCGTATAAATTAAAAACAATATGTGTTGTAGTAAGTAACCGCATTTATCGCCATGTTACGCCATTTTGATTATACAGTATATGTATCATCAATTGTGACCATAAACTGTGAGGTTTTGATTTATCGAAAAAATAACTAATGAAATGTCAGAATCACGAACCCCCTTCCTAATCGATATTGTCGTGGTGGAAGATATGTGTACCGTTCACATACATAACACTTCGTATACATTTTAGTATAGCTATGCATGCAAGTAAAATGGACTTTCATTCGCGTATCCAGCAACTTTGGTATAGTAACGGGGACGTGTTGTGGGAAAGTAACTGGACGCGAAAATTGGTATAGCTTTGCATACAAGTAAATGGACTTTTATTCGCGCAACTTTGGTATAGTAACGGGTACGCGTTTATTTTTTTTTGTGAGGAAAGTAACTGGACGCGAAAATTGGTAACGACGGACGCGTTTTTTTTTCTTCTCAAAAATATTTACTTTCACATTATATGACATAGGCATATATGGTCATGTAATTTTTGAATATAGCCAATTAATAATCGGATTTTATATTTTTGTATATCATTATGGGAAAGAGACAATAACACACTGGGGCGCGTCCAGATCGTCTCCGTTGGGGCGGCGACTCGGATGCGTAACGACGGCCCTGAATAATCCCTCGTGCTTTCCACGAGCAGGTCGTCCTTATCACACCTTATTGGTGTCAAAAGACGATTCTTGCTGTCCCCAAACGTGACCTTGTTAATTATGGTCGTCGATCTTTTGAATGCTACGGCCCAAACCTTTGGAATTCACTCCCGCTTACACTTAGGAATTTTGCTACTTTGGACTCTTTCAAAACAGAACTCAAAACGTATCTGTTTAAACTTCACTATGGCAACGACGACGACCAAAGCTGAGCACACATTTCCTGCATTGTTTTATCCAATACACACAGCCTTCATCCTGATTTGTATATGAATTGTTTGATTTATTTCATTGTAGTTATTGTTTGTGTGTACATGCGTATATGTGTTTAAATGTGCTGGAGCTCGGTCATCTGTTGTATCATTGAGCGCTTTGGGCCTCATGGGATAAGGCGCTTTAAAAATGCTATACATTATTATTTATTCTGTTGTACGAATGTCTAACAATTACGGTTCTCCAACCGTAACTTGTTACGCCATGTTTGATTAGACATTATATTTATCATCATTTGTGACAATGAAAATATGTTCAAATAACTAATAAAATGTCAGAATCACGAACCCCCTCCCTCATATATGTTGTCGTGGCGGATGATATGTGTACCGTTCACATACATAACACTTCGTATAAATTTCAGGATCGCTATGCAAGCAAGTAAAATTGACTTTTATTCGCGTATCCACTATCCAGCAAATTTGGTATAGTAACGGGGACGCGTTGTGGGAAAGTAACTGGAAGCGAAAATTGGTAACGTCGAACGCGTTTTATTTCTGTTCTCAAAAATATTTCACGTGATATGACATGGGCATATATGGTCATGTTTGAGGAACAATAAATGTATTTTTTGGACTAATACCATGCCAACATAATTTCCACTACTCATTTCATTTCTGATAAAAATCACCCAAGCTTATTAGGCATGCTTCTGTGGGGCAAACCAATACTGAAACCAGACTGATATTAGTACAGTATTTTATTTTCCTGTAGAGATAAGTCCACGTGATTGTATACTAGCCTTTCCAGAAATTTGGAAACCACAGTTAAAATAGACACAGAACGGTAATTTCATGTCACTGCCCTATCGTTCTTCTTAAAGTTTGGTACAGTACAACTCTAGCTCATTTAAAATCACTTGGGATTGCCCGGAGGTAATAGTCAAATTTAAAATGTGTGTCACAGGTCTCAAAAGATGTTATTACTTTCTTTGAGAACACGTGCATGTATATTGTGCACCCAGCTGATTTCCTGTAATTTAACAGGTATATTGTCCAGCCAGCTGATTTCCTATCATTTAACTTTCTGACAACCTTCATAACTTCCTAATCTGAAGATGCTTTTAAGCTCAAGGGACTGGGAAGAAATGCCCGTTTCTGCATAGAAAGCTTTGAGAGAATCTTCATTGTATCTGGTTTCACTACTACCGGAAGGTCTGATGCTATTGTAGAGAACAATTTATTGAAAGTTTCAGCCACTTCATTTTTATCATAGGTCAATTCGTTCTTATTTTTTAAATTAAGACCAATTTCCGCATTAACTTCGCCTTGGACTTTGGATGGTAGACCAACGTTTTTTCAAATTTTGCCATAACTTTTGGAATTTGATTTATTATCTTCCAGCTGCCACGTGTTGTACCTTGTTGATCATTTGGCGACCCCGTCCATTCACATGGAGGTATTCCCTCTAGCTTTCTTAACTTTTTGTTGAACCTTGTTGACCATTTTGCGACCCCGTCCATTGATATGAGGGTACTCCCTCTAGAATTGTTTTTAAATGGCGATCTCTCAACATCTCTGCTTTACTATTTTTAGGTGAATTAGGACAGTTTGAACATTTTAAATTCCAATAAATATATGTAACTGTAATGGGGTTGATGCTATCTAATTAACACCAACTGAGTTCCACTGATTTATTTAGGTACTAATTTCTCCACCAACGTCGCGGCATCAAGAATAAGAAGATGATTTTTATACTAAATTAAAAAATAAATTCAGTTTGGGCGCCGAAACTCATGGTGCCAACACCCGTTACAACAGGTCCGAATATGGGCCAGATCAGCCCATTGGTATGTTAATTTGGCACACAAGAGGATTTTCTCCATTTTTAATCAAACTTTGTGTGTGGGTCCCCAAATGACCCTGGAAAAAAACTTTGTGTTGGAGGGGTGAGTGTCTGAGATTGAAAAGGAATATTCGTTCCCGGGTGGTGGGTCCCAACAACTTCATACCCCACATGGATGGACCAAATGCTAAATCAAATTTGATTTTATCTTATATTAGAATAAACAAAGTTCCACAGAACAGTTATAGTATTGTTTGTCTAAGGTGCCCGTTAACCACCACTTCGCCAGGTGAATTTATTTAACTAGAATAATGGAGCTCTTTTGTACTTTTGTTCTAATTGTACTTAAAGGCACGGGTGGCGTACGTTGCAGAAATATTTATATTTGTTCCAATCGCCATCAACAGAAGGAACATCAAAATATATACAGTTCCGCTCATACATATTCAGCGAGTAAATAGTATATTGTCGTTAAGACGTACGATGGTGTACGTAAACAAGAGACTGCTCGTGTTACAGAAGTTGTGCTTTACTTCTGTTTATATAACACAGCACAATTCTATTGGTTAATCACACAAAAATAAACGCTCTTTATTATTTCCATATCGGGGAGACATTAACAAATAACGCTCTTTATGTTTACCATATTCGGATCAAAACAAAAGCCAGGAAACGTAACGTTTTTTGCTTTTGTTTACATAACAAAGGGGGGAATTGACAATAACATAATGTTTATGCCATATTTCTGATTGGCATAATAACAAAGCCTGTCTGTATCTTACTATTCCTTCTGTTAATGGCGGCTTTTGACGAAGGTGAATATTTTAACAGCATGCTCACCGCCAACGCCGCCCCTATCTTTAAGTGCAAATAATTGTACTTAAGTGCAAACACACTTAAGAGCAAATAATTACATTTAAGTGCAAATCAAATCACTAATTGCACATAACTGATAAAACTAAATGTATGGTGTTTAGATCAAGGAAAAACTAGACTTTCACATTGGAAATCAAAAGTTGGAAAATGTCAATGAATACAATTATCTTGGAATTCAGTTTAGTAATACTGGTAGATTGTCACATGCAATGTAATAATTAAGTGCTAAAGGACCCAAAGTAATGCATTCACTATACAAAAGACGTACTTATTCCACCAGTGACGTCTTTAAAACTCTTTGATAGATTAATAAAGCCGATATGTTATATGTAAGCGAAATATGGGGTGTTGAAATAGCCACTAAAAATCAGGACCGCTTCCGTCGGAGAATTTACATATACAATACTGTAAACGGTTTGTTGGAGTCGGCTAATTTTCTACGAACAACGCTGTGGGCGCTGAGTTAGGGACCCACACACTACTCATTGATGAGGCATGCATACTTTCATCATATGTAATTAAGATAATGTCACGGTCGGAGTGTAATCTTGTCCGCAGTGCTGCGTTGGAACAGCAGGTGGCATCGGTTAAGAAATCAATCTTTAAAACGGCAGAATCAATGGGGTGGACTATTGCAGACCTCCAAACCCCTGGTCCCGTTCTGAGTCAATTCAAGCAAGAATCTTGTTGAGGATTATCTAATATATATTTTGGGACTTCTGTTTGTTTGTTGTTTGTCTGTTAGCTATGGCCGGGACAACTGTCGGACGGATTGAGCCCACACTTCCTTTCTAAGGGTAAAATACCAGATTGAATGTCATCGCACCGCTTCTGAGAACGTCATAGCTCTCATTCTTCAATTCCCCGTCACCGCAATGGGTAGATCATGGGTTAATCGCGTGATAGTTAAAGAGCGTTCGTATCCGCAGTGTCGTTGATAAAGAACGTTTAGACACTGTTAAACCGTTACATAGGAAATATGCATGCATTTCCATTGCATAGAACTCGCTTCTACGAATCTTCCCAAGTGTGGCAAAATTGTTAATAAATGCGTTTATGTCTCTTCGATAATTGCCTAATACAAATAAAGCGTGGAGTCTGTCCATTTTCCCATGAAAAATCGAATTCTACGACCACCAGGTTCGAGATATGTTATTTTTTCCGACATCGTCATTTTTGTCAATCGAAATCACTTCGGTGTCAATTCATCCCTTGTGAGGCCTTCTAAGGCTGCTGCTTTGTTTTGGACGGGTCAAAAACGTCAAATCGTTACCCCGATCTGACCTTGACCTTCAAAATGGTCAATTCAAGGTCAGATCGGGTAAAACCGGACGGATTTCGACGGGTACTTTTGTCCAGTGAGTGTTTTCACTTGACTGCGAATAAGTAATCATAAATTGACTGTTGAAAAATGACGCCACACTCAACCGCCGACATATGTATATTTTGTTCCGATGATGCTATTGAAGACGCAAACCATTTTCTTTTAGAATGCTTACCACACACCACGTATCGAACTCATAAACATTATGAAGATACAGTTCCCAGACTTTGAAACAATGACCCAAACTGAACAGCTTGTCACAATCTTATCCCATAATATTTCAAATACATGCACTTCAAAAGATTATTCTCCGCACGCGATGAGCATCGAATAATAATAAATCATTGCATGATTACAGACAAGACGATCCTATACACATAAATACAGACGAGACGATCATATACACATAAATGCAGACGAGACGATCCTATACACATAAATACAGACGAGACGATCATATACACATAAATACAGACGATCATATACACATAAATACAGACGAGACGATCATATACACATAAGTACAGACGAGACAATCCTATACACATAAATACAGTCGAGACGATCATATACACATAAATACAGACGAGACGATCATATACACATAAATACAGACGATCATATACACATAAATACAGACGATACGGTCATATACACACAACTACAGACGAGACAATCCTATACACATAAATACAGACGAGACGATCATATACACATAAATACAGACGAGACGATCCTATACACATAAATGCAGACGAGACGATCATATACACATAAATACAGACGAGACGATCATATACACATAAATACAGACGAGACGATCATATACACATAAATGCAGACGAGACGATCCTATACACATAAATACAGACGAGACGATCATATACACATAAATACAGACGAGACGATCATATACACATAAATACAGACGAGACGATCATATACACATAAATACAGACGATCATATACACATAAATACAGACGAGACGTTCATATACACATAAGTACAGACGAGACAATCCTATACACATAAATACAGTCGAGACGATCATATACACATAAATACAGACGAGACGATCATATACACATAAATACAGACGATCATATACACATAAATACAGACGATACGGTCATATACACACAACTACAGACGAGACAATCCTATACACATAAATACAGACGAGACGATCATATACACATAAATACAGACGAGACGATCATATACACATAAATACAGACGAGACGATCATATACACATAAATACAGACGAGACGATCATATACACATAAATACAGACGAGACGATCCTATACACATAAATGCAGACGAGACGATCATATACACATACATACAGACGAGACGATCATATACACAAATATACAGACGATCCTCTACACATAAATGCAGACGAGACGAGCATATACACATACAGACGATACGATCATATACACATACAGACGAGACGATCATATACACATAAGTACAGACGAGACAATCCTATACACATAAATACAGACGAGACGATCATATACACATAAATACAGACGATCCTATACACATAAATGCAGACGAGACGATCATATACACATACATACAGACGATCCTATACACATAAATGCAGACGAGGCGATCATATACACATACATACAGACGAGACGATCATATACACATAAATACAGACGGGACGATCATATACACATAAATACAGACGATCATATACACATACAGACGAGACGATCATATACACATACATACAGACGAGACGATCATATACACATAAATACAGACGAGACGATCATATACACATAAATACAGACTATCCTATACACATAAATGCAGACGAGACGATCATATACACATAAATACAGACGAGACGATCATATACACATAAATACAGACTATCCTATACACATAAATACAGACGAGACGATCCTATACACATAAATGCAGACGAGACGATCCTATACACATAAATACAGACGAGACGATCATATACACATAAATACAGACGAGACGATCATATACACATGCATACAGACGATCCTATACACATAAATGCAGACGAGACGATCATATACACATACATACAGACGAGACGATCATATACACAAAAATACAGACGATCCTCTACACATTAATGCAGACGAGACGATCATATACACATAAATACAGACGAGACGATCATATACACATAAATACAGACGAGACGATCATTTACACATAAATACAGACGATCATATACACATAAATACAGAAGAGACGATCATATACACATAAATGCAGAAGAGACGATCCTATACACATAAATACAGACGAGACAATCCTATACACATAAATACAGTCGAGACGATCATATACACATAAATACAGACGATCATATACACATAAATACAGAAGAGACGATCATATACACATAAATGCAGAAGAGACGATCATATACACATAAATACAGACGAGACGATCCTATACACATAAATACAGTCGAGACGATCCTATACACATAAATACAGTCGAGACGATCCTATACACATAAATACAGTCGAGACGATCATATACACATAAATACAGACGAGACTATCATATACACATATATACAGATGAGACGATCATATACACATATATACAGAAGAGACGTTCATATAAGGATTAACTGTCATGTGGACTGTTTTTATGGAGATGTAACGGTGAGGTAAGTGGACATAACTTGTGTAAAACCCGAAGGGTTTTACATACAAGTTATGTCCACTTACCTCACCGTTACATCTCCATAAAAATAGTCCACATGACAGTTAATCCTTATATTTATATACATTTAGCGAAAAAGCCACTTTTGTAAATATATTTAAATCGAAAAGTGTATCGTGACAAGATCAGCCCAAAATACCCAATAGCACCCTTGGCAAAAGTTAATAGGAACAATTTCTCTTCATGTTGAAACCCGATGATGTATTAAGTCAATCCTGCGCGAGTCAAAATGCGCCCAAAGCATTACGCGTTCGTCTTTCCAAACCTAATGACGTATCGATGGTGTTATTAGCTTGGTGTTATTGAGGCGTTGCGCATTCACCGAGAAATAACTGCAACTAGCCACGTGGGCGCCGACCAATCAGAATGCTGGATTTAGTGATGACAACACTTGGTGTGTAAATATATACACATAAATACAGACGATCCTATACACATATATGCAGACGAGACGATCATATACACATAAATACAGACGAGACAATTCTATACACATAAATACAGACGAGACGATCATATACACATAAATACAGACGAGACGATCATATACACATAAATACAGACAAAACATATGCACATTCTGCTTTACTGCGAACATATGTACATTCTGCTTTACTGAGGTTATAGGTTACCTTCTATTAATAGCGGCCGAATTCCCGCGACGAAGCCACCAAAGCGACCTACGGTATACATATGCGAATAATACTATTCGACTTTTTCAGCACAATCTAAAAATAGATTAAACTTACTTATAAAAATATATTGAACTTACCTACAATATAATAATTTATTCATAACTCAAGGGTCAGCGGGTTACAAAATGTATTATTGAAAACGTCCGCCATTTTGAATTTATTAATTCCACCTCGATCGGCCACGAAGTTATTGTTAGCGCGCGCACCGCGTGTACACTGTTCGGCAAGTTCTTGATAGCCGTGGTCCCATAGACATTTTATTAATAGATAATTGTTTTTTCCGGTTTAAAACTGCGCGACCATGAGGCCGAGTCCGGTAAAAGGTGTAGTTGGGCATTTCAATTTCGTTTATTGTCCGCCGCCGGTTCATTAATTAGGTGCTGCTTGTTATTGTTATTTTAACGGAATTATTAGTTGGTCATTTTCGCGAAACCAATATATTTTATATTCTATAATTACAATCATGGGTATATAATATAAGATCTTGAGCACATTACCATTTCTGACTATGGTTTATCTTGTAATGGTCATGTGTGGTGTACATGGATGTGCACAAGTATGGCTGTGTGGTGATGGGTGAGGTATATGTGTACAAAGCGGCGAGAATCTGTGTTCTGTTTATTTGTATATGGAGTGACTGTATGGTCCTGGCGTGTTGCACATGCGTACATTGGGTGGCTATGTTTCCACAATAATCCAATGATATGTCAGAGAGTCATCCTTCTTGGTGCGTTTATGACAATGGAGGAAATGCTAAACGAGTTTCATAAAACTAGTTGATTGATTCTTATGCTAATGAGCTAGGTAGCCACATAGTATGGTCACTCTCAGTTCCGTTTCAAAGTTCTGACCATTTCTTTTCAAAAACATGTCCAGAATCCCAAAAGACGTTTTCATCACAATTCCACACAGAATACTTTAAAATTTAATGTTCGTGCCTCATAATGTACTTTGACAACGAGAATATAATATTTATTATGTCGGATAACCAATTTGCTACAATTTCGGAACAGACGGGAATGATATGTTCCGGATATATGTGACAATCAACTTTTTACCAAATTTAATTGCCATTTTAGAAGCCAACTTGAGTAATTTGGTCATTAAACACCTTAGTGTGACACATTTAAGATAGATCAAACAATAAAAATCTACTTGAAAAAAAAATATATGTCAAGTTTGTGAGAGTAAAATCCAATGTTTATGGTAATGTCTTTGTTACAATAGTAACAATTAACCAAAGTGCATCAGACATCAGCCAATTTTAGTCATCAACCACAACTTGTAAGCGATTGCAGGGCACACTGGGGCAATATCTACCATTCCCATATTTTGGCGGCTATTTTGTTGGCCATTGTTAGCCAAAGTAACAACTATTGTTCATACGGGTTGGAATTTCCATGGGTAATCGTATGCCTCACTTACGTTGAGTGCAGGACGTTTCGGCACTAGCCTTGGTTGTTTCGGTCCAAGCACTTGGAAGTTTAGGCACTTCATCGAAGACATTTCGGCACATGGTTTATTTATTATTTGGACATAATTAGTATGAAGTCGAACAGATTTCGGATGTAGTCGTGTCTTATGTCGTTAAATTGGCAGATGATCCGGCTACATGCTACGAAAATATTTGTTATGCTATGTATATACATTATTCCTCGCACACATTGCAGTTCCAAATAGGTCCGGAATTCGCATGTTGGTTGGATATTAATTGTGAATAGGACTCAGATGATAGTATTTGTGGCGCATATTCTAAGAATAATAATTGCTGTTTCAATGTTTTCTCGTTGCGGTTTATGACAAGTGGGACTAACTTCATTACGATTGACATCTTATATAAATATTGCTCAAAATACTATGGTCTTCGTTCTCTGATTTTTGACTCCGAGGATATGAAAATTCGCAATGTCGATACTGTATAATAAACAAATTCTAGTCTTTAAAGCTTCGTAATATGAGACCGCACACATTAAGTGGCAAACATTGTATATCGGTGACGATATATTGAGACTGACTGTTATTAGAACCATATATAAGTTGATACATTTGTTATTGTAATAATGTTCTATAAGACTATAATCTGACTACCTGCTAATTTGTTGTGTCGGCAGTCACTGTCGAATTGTTTTTTTGTAATCAGGTAGTGTTATGTTTACTAATAATATAATGAAGGAAGCCGCCCTCTCTGGGTTTTATTAAATTTGGTAAACGTTTTCAAATTCGATCAATGTCTTGAAGAATATACATATAAATCTTGTAATTTCAAAAAACGTAGACAGTCATATAATACTAAATAACTGTTTGTTATACTAATATGCGGACCGTCTATACCACGAGGAAGCTTAAATAAGTAATACGTTCAACATTTCGAACATAAGTAAGATAAACGCTCTTCATTGTCTCAATTATCAGGAATGTTTACTGAACAAGGAACGCTCTTTATTGTTCATCTGCAAAGTGAAGGCTGAGATGTACAATGCTATATTGCTCAGTAAGCACGTCGGGACCGCAGCTGGTCGTACCGTGATGGGTATGATTAGTGATAGTTATGTTCACCAACATCGTTATCATGTGTTCCAATTTTTCATTTTATTGAAACAAATAATGCATTTCTATTCATCTCCGGTAGTTTCGTTGGTCCCAAAATTATCAGGTGCCGAAACGTCCTAAGTGCCGAACAATCGTGTATCCAGGTGCCCTACCCCAATAAGGAGTTTATCGCAAAAAATCACAATTACGAATATCTTCACGGGAGACCAAAGAAGTCTAACAACGGTACCTTTTTACGAGGAAGATAATGGTGGGGATTAAATTTGTCTAAGTGTCGCTGCTGGTGTCAGGGACAGACAAGGGGAAGGGTTAGCACAAATGATGAAATATTTTTGACACCGATTTCCACCAAAAGTTATACTTAATCATCTCCATTATATGGCATCATTCGAGTCAAGGTGCAGTGGAAAGAGGGGCGCCAAAACTGATAAAAACATCTATTTTAGCGCCGATTTCCACCATCGATACACATTTTTCTCCATGATACAAGGAATCTAATCGTGTGATTTAAATACGCCACATTGGTGAAGTTGTGTGAGAGATGGGAGGGGCAATCTGATAATAATGTGTTTAGTTGAAGATTAAGACCACACTTATGAAAGTAATCCCCTTATATCGGGAGTCTAATTGACGTGGTTTAGATATGTCAAAAATGGGGTCGTTCGAGTAATCAATAGGGATGGATGGGAACCATAGCTGATACAAATATGTTTAGCACACCGATACAAATATGTTTGGCATTAATATAGGGATGGATGGGAACCAAAGCTGATACAGATATGTTTAGCACTAATTTCCACCAAGTTCATACAAAGTCGTCTCCAATGATACGGGGAATCAAATCATGCGTGTTAACGACACCGCATTTGGTGCCGTTTGGGTCAGTTGTTGGGATAGGAGGGCACTAAGATTGATAAAACAAAAGTTATATAGTGTCATCTCCATAATTCGATCTAAGGATTTTTTTGGCACTCAAATTTCACAACCTAGAGAACTGGTGATCGAATAAAGTCATTTGAACAATTACATCTTCTCAACTGTCATACTTATATGGGGACGAGAATCAGGGCATTCATACGATGAGCTAGCAAACACAGATACATATATATAGAAGAAAGCATTAAAAGTATATTAATGGCTCATGTATTAAAACACAACTGAGTCTGTCCCATTCAAGTTATTTCCAACAAAAAAGATACAATTTGTCTCGAGAGATAGAAATGTACAGAAAACCTGTTCCAAAATAGTGGTCACAGTGTGGAGTCAAATATAATTTCGTCTGAGTAACGCAGGATCCTCCAAAACTGACATCTTACAAAGGTATATACATGTACATCTGCCCGATTATCATAAAACCTCGCTCTGTGTCGGGCACATGTAGCTGATATATAATAGCATTTCTTTCAACTGAGACTAAATAACCAGTATAGCACCATGCACAGAGGAGCACCTGTAAATATCTTTAAAGCATTTGTATCTTCGTGGATATATGGCAACCAGTTGTCCTCAACAGCTTAGTCTAACCCACTTTATTGATGTATACATCTATATGTAAAACCCAATTGTCATATTTTATTTTTGCTAACTAATGTGTTTTTGATGTTCATGTTTTGATTCCAATAAAAAAAATAAAAAGCAAACAAACAAACAAATGTCAATTCCAACAACGTCGACTGTACGGTTTCAAAAATGATAACGCCTGAGGTACGGGCAGTTGTAAATAAATAAATGCTTATTTATTGGTGGGACTAATTATCGCGAGAAACAAAATGACATTCACTTCGACAAGGTAAGCTACTACTTATAATTTATTTATAAGAATGACGTATTGTGATATTATTTGGAGATACTATTTATCAGAATACATGTAATACGTGAGCACAAGTATTCGCTATGCCCACCATGTGTCTACATCAGAGGTTTTGACATCTCTTTAGCCTGGCAACGCCGAGGATCCCTGCTAGTTCTCTTATATATGCGAGGCGCCATATGGGAAATGAATTGGCGCAGGTTTTTTTTCAAAATCCTTTAGGAGATTAGTATTAAAGGAAAACACTGTCTAGATTTGAACGATTTGTTTAATCTGAAGTAACAGCAAGAACATTAACAATACGCCATGCATGGGTGCCGAAGGAAGAAAACGTGTTTGTATATCAAAATTTATTCTGATAGTTGTTAAATATCTAACCAAAGATTTTGGTATATTCTGAGTTAAATAAATTTGACATTTAAAATTATTATAAATATTCCTAAAAAGTTATAGCTTTTTCTTTACCTTTGATGTCTTCTAGCTTATCCAACCAATATCTGAGAAACGTGAATAGTTCAAGAGGTGAGTAACTGGTGTATACCAAGTTTTGTTGTTATTTAAATAATCTGGGAGAAAAATCAGCATGCACCTCTAATTCAAATGCTTCATTTTAATTAAGAATGTACTGTGTTGATAGTTTAGACTTACTTTGAACTGTCATGCATCATGTAATGTATGACAGGGGTCGGGCAATTAAGATAGAGAGATAGTGAAAGCTCTTATTAAGGTATTTATACATTACCCAGGTAAGATCCACTTTAGTCATTCAGACATGACAATAGAGTGTTTATACTGCCCGGGGTAAGAATTAAAGCTACACTGTTGATGCATCAACCCGGATTTCATCTTCTGGATATTTTTTTCAAATTCGACAAATCGTTGCCGTGTGGATTGTTATTCGATCTGCGGTGAAGTTATATGTTTACCTGGGGTCATAGGTGATTGCCTTTCAACAATTAACTTGCTATATTATTATTTACTAATGCAAGTGTGGAGCGGGATAATATCATATGTTACAGTCAAAACAGCGATTAGTAATGCGGAAAGTTGAAATATCTAAGTATAATAGATAACAAGAAGAGATATACAGAAAGTAAATCCAAGATGGCCGCTTCTTGCCATGTTTTCGAATGAAATTCAAAACATTTGATGACTCCTAGCTAGTGGTCACCCCGAAGATCAATATTAAGTTTGGTGACGATGAGATGAGGGATGTGGTCTGTAGCTAAAGGATTTAGTCATGCAAAGAATAACAAATTGGCTGCCGGTGGCCATGTTATTTTAAATAAATTTAGACAAATTAGATTACACCCATCTTGTGGTCATTCCAAAGATCCATGTGAGGCTTAGTGGCGATCGTATAAGGGATGTCGTCAGTGGGGTGTACCAATGGATTTAGTCACACAAAGGGTAAATCCAAGATGGCCGCTGGCGGCCATGTTTTCCTAACGAAATTTGGAAAAAAAATGATGGCTCCTCTCTAGTGGTCGCCCAAAATATCCATATGGTGTTTGGTGATGATCGTATCAAGGATGTGGTCTGTAGGGTGTGTCAGTATTTAGTAATGCAAAGAGTAAAATCCAAGATGGCTGCCGGTGGCCATGTTTTTAATAAATAAAAAAGGCTAGAGGTAATCCTAACTATGCTTGTGAATGTTCAAAACAATTCTCCAATGAATGGGGACTGCGGGGTGTGTCGATATATATGAAATCCAAAATGGCTGCTGGCGGCAAATTTCGGTAAAAAATTATGGCTCCCATCTGGAGGTCAGCCCGCAGTTCCATATGAAGTTTGGTGATGATCGGATGAGGGAGGTGGCCTGTAGTGTGCGCGGAAGAATTCAGTCATACGAAGAGTCAAATCCAAGATCACCACTGGTGGTCATGTTTTTTCAACAATCGGAAAACTTTAATGGCTACCATCTAGATGGTACCCCGATTATCCGTATGATGTTTGGTGATGATGAGATCAGGGATGTGGTCTGTAGGGTGGTGCCCAAGAATTTAGTCATGCAAAAAGTAAAATACAAGATGGCTGCCGGCAGTCATTTTTGATGGCCGAAGGACCCCAAAATTACTAGTCCCCATCTACATGTCAATGTCAACAGCCATGAACAATTTGATAATGATCCGACCTGTAGCCCGTGCTAAATGAAATTGTCGACGGACGCGCGCATGCACGCGCACACACACCCTCGCACACACACACCCTCGCGCACACCCTCAGTCACATCCTCCCTCACACATGCACACACACACGCGCGCGCGAACACACACACACCCAGACGACGGATATGAACCCATGGCAAATAGCTTGAACTTTACAAAGTAAAATTGAGCTAAAAAAAAAAAGACCTGTGTTTCCGATGACCGCCCTTCCTTATTTCGGCGCCCCGACCATTTTAATATATTGATTTCGCAAAATTTTATTTCGGTGTTAACCCGGCATATCGCATATACTGTTAAACAGTTATACCATTATTAAGTTTGTTGGTTATTTTAATTTATGTTTAAAACCACGGCCGAATATTTGTTTAAATAGACATATATGTAAGCTAGACATAAAGATAAAGATACATATTCGAATTAATGCCCATAAAGCACTATTTCTGATTGGCTAAAATTGGTATAAAAAAAATGTGATTTGAGTCGAGGAACCTACCCATCACAGATCAAGATTTCGAGTTTTTTTTTCAAATATGTTATTTGTCACCACCTCGAATATGGCGGCCTGGAGTAAATTAGCTGACTTCTTCCAGAAATAGCAAAGGCGTGCGCTGACGTCGTTATTAGAAGTCACACAAGGTCGCGACCCATTGTACTATCAGTGGCGATTGTTAGTTGTACAAATAATTTCGGAATCTGAGACGATGAAAAGTATCGCTATCAACAAGAAAACGGTATGTTGTGATAGTTGATGTGCGGATATATATACCAGAGATGTATACATGAGTTAGCATCGTGGGTCAACTGGGTCATTCAGATCACTAGCGCTCGGTCAACAGAGAAACAGAATGAATGCTGCTATTTAATGCTTCATGCATGTAACCTACATAATATCTCAACTCAATTACGTTACGGGGAGCGTTTCTTCAGCACGAGAACTAATTTGAGGTCAAGTTAAACGACACGTACGTGCATGTAGATCAACAATAAAAGTCACATGGCCAACGTGCATGACAACGTACACGATCAGTCGGTGGAGATTAAGTTAAGAATTATGTCCGAAGTATAACATTTAACCTGTAACTGGGAAGATGATTTTCAACCAGTAGTGAGCTCTATGTGGCATATACGAGCATATGTGATTTACGTGCTTACGCGAGTAATCGATCCCGCACAAAGGGCACCCGACTCTCACACAGAGATGCACACAAACGGAAGCACTAGAATCACCCATCGTGTCCTATATTCTGATACAAAACATGCTAATGAAAAGAGAACAGAATGCGTGCAAATGGTAATTTGAAATACGTTTCACGGAAAACACTAAACTAATCACAACTATGGATATTTTCCAAACTTTTCCACACATGGCCTTTACAATATCTTTGTAATGTGTCGCTGACATTTCAAACTTTAATAGTAAGCAGTATGTGAAACATTGAAATATATGAGTAAACTGAGAAAATAGACTTGACCAACAGTCTTTCTCAAATTCCAACTTTACTCAATATTTCATCCATATTGGCATAATCCCAAGTATTATTCTGTCAGGCATGAAACTTCCAACTTTTTACCGAAGTTGACACCCCCCCTGTTGACACGTCCCTATATTCAAGACAGTTGGGTGACGCTGGTATTCAATAATGACATATGTATGAATACATTCTACTAGACATGACATATTCGTCAACAATCACCTTCGCAAACACTCTAACTCATCTTCTCCCCTTTGCTCTCAATGATACATGTCGTGCCCTCATGTTTACTCTCTACAGCAGTTTCACACCGTCTCGTCCACAGCCTCAACCTGGTGCTTCCCTTAGATTTCAATATTCATCACAAATGACATCTGTCTTAACCACCCGTTTTACAAGCCTTTCACTCTCTACTGCAGTCTCGAGACATACTTATAGCTCTCCGCGCTCTCGATTTACATGACAATACATATGCATACCACTTTCCTCGACAACTGTCCTACTTGCATACTCAGTATCTACTGCAGTCTCCGGACATGTCTCGTCAATACACTCCATCTTCATACCACTTTCCTTGACAATAGTTTACTGCCTCGCTCACTTGCACAATCTCTATTTCCTGTCGTCTCGTCCACATATACAACTTCCTCTCATGTTCTTCCTATGACATATATATTACATATATGCCCACTCTCTACTTGAGTTTCACTTTAAATCCACACCCTCAACATGCATGATATATGCTACTTGCAAACTTTTGCGATTTCACATTCGTGAATTCTACATTAGTGGAATTTTGACACCCTTGTCTTTTCTGTAACCACTGTTCGGGAATAGTATCATGTATATGAGCACGCCTCCCTGTGGTTCACATTAAAATTCCCAACAATAAAATATTGTGTTACATATAATTCGACACTTTTATCTCACAATTAGTACTATTATGCGAGCAAAGTTGTATTACTGCAACAAATACACCTTTTAACATACTCTGGTCTTATAGCACATTGTGTACTTAATGTGATGAACACGCGATCTAATTTTGAATTAAACAGAAACTAATTATAACTAACTCATCTATGCTCGCCCACCATAATACACCCAAATATATCAATTTCCACTAATTTAGTATTAGTATCAAGGCGGAAGGTTTTACCGCCTTACACTATACTACTAAATTAGTGACAATTAATCGTAGTATTTCGTGTAACGTTTATTTGTGGATTAAAATGTATCATTAAGATGTTAACTTTGACATTGCCAAATAATTTTACACTGATCATCTAAGTATGAAAAATTTACACACAGTAAACATATGCTGAACAGAATAACAAACGATTTCTAGCTATTCTTTACAATAGTATAACCCATGTAACACACTGCCGTCTATCGTGTTACTCGCAGAGTATTTCATGTAACGCACGCACCATTTGGTAATTCTCACATATAGAAGATGTATGGTATATTATCATATGTGTTTGTTCAAATCATAATAAGAGCACGAAGTCGACAAAGGGAATAAAAGCCGATTTTATTCAAAACTAATTGCATTTTAGGTAACACTGTTATATCCTGTAACAATTCAAGTATTTCTTGTAACGAGATTTCACGTGATACACGATCCCAGCAAATGGTGTCTCATAGAAATATAACTTCTTCACTAAAAATCAAAATTAATAAGATACCCAACAGTTTACAGGTAATTCCACTTAAAATCTAGCCGCCTATGTTTCAAATAGTATAATCTCAAAGTAATGTTTTTTTTAGTTCCAGTAACAAAACAGGTCATTGCTGTAATGTTTTTCTTCGAAAACAGAAGACCGTTATATCGATTAAATTCACTTTACATTTTAGACGTTTTTGAAATATACCTGACACGTATTTTTTTCGCGACTTTCTGAAAATGCCAAATCTATACATACCATGTATTCTCGCTTTTATAAGGCAGGTGATGTAATTTACTATTGATAGGGAGGGCCTATTATTTGTTCTCTTATGCCACTTTGAGGGACAAGAGGTAACGATTAAAAAATATGTGGAAATCTTGAATATTGATGGTCTAAGTTTTCATGATTATTTTGACAAATATCTATAGACGGATGAGCAAACTAGAAATTTTGAAATTGGGACATAAGTTTTAGTGGAAATTCAGCTATAAAAGTGACGGGTAGGGAGTAGATATACCGCTATACGACAAGTACATGTATACTGTGTATAAATTATAGAACTCATTACGGGCCATATATAAAATCATAATTTGTCCAGGGGGGGGGCGTGAAACAATTTACACATACAGGGCCCAAAAAAAAATTACAGCCATTTGCTACCCACCCACAACTTTTTGTTCAAAACAAATAAATATTTTGGACCCACCCCCTAAAATAAGAAAAACATCATTTTAAATCTATTCAAGACCAAATCAAACAGAATCAAAGGTAAGTTTTAAATTGGTCCGTTTCTGGCAGATTCCAAGTGTTCAAACAATTGGAAAACTATCAACGGTTATTATGTTGTTTTCGACATTGAAAAATACATTTTGAAATAAAAAGTGTTTTATTCTACAGTATGCACACATATTCTGAGGTAATATTTATAGTGCCAATAAGCCAACATTGTGTTTAATTTTTACATAAATAGTCCAGTTACTAATTAATGACTTCTTCACTGTTGTTCCCAAAAAGGTGCCACCAACCATCATATCAGAACACCTTATAGCCATACCTGCAATGACAGTTATATAGTATCTAAGTGTCACTCTGTGGAACCAAATAAACGGGCTGGCATGTTTATTTCTTAATTTGAGGTATTTTGTTAGCCAGCACTCTGAAGCACTAGTATTATTTGGTCATTAGACATGCCAGAGTGAAAATGCCAGCACTATCAGGCATTATTCAATATTAATTTGAGGTGAAATGCAAACCAGCACTCCTATTCAGTCATCACTGTTATTGGCACCAGAGAGTGCTTTATCTTATACCTACATATGTTCTTAAGTGTTGGTTAGAACACATTTATTAGTGAAAACAACTTAAAACAATGTCCATAATGTGGGTTGAAAAAAATTTGCACAAACAGTTTTTTTTCAGGCCTTTGAGATCCACCCACCCCGCCCGGTATAGGTATGTTTTTGGAATATCTCCCCTGTATTACTTATATCTTATACCTACCCTGTTCCTAAGTGTCTATAATGCGGGGATCAAGGGGGTTTAGCCTTCGCGAAAACAAAACAATAGTTAGTGCAGTAAAGACATATATTATGAGAACAAAACAATTTCCATGATTTGTACGGATAACAAATTGCTTTGGATTCCGGCCGCGTTATGCGGCAGCACGATAGTCCCCATTATATACGTAGTACTAAATGTCTTGCTATAACGAGTAATTTGTATGTTACTTACTTATCACTATCCTGTATATACGTGGAATGATTCCATACGAAGGGTGCTGCGATTTTCACAATGAACACCATTGAAATAGGAATTGGTCTTTGCGATTGACCCCCTCCCATGGCGCCTGACGCATGCATATCACTATAGTCGAGCATTATTTTTATCACGCAACAACTCAATTAATAAAAAAAACTCCACACCACTGTCATCATTTCATGATTTAGCTGTCCCCCATCCTGTCTTCTACTTTCTCACCCCTCCCTCCCTCCCTCTCTCTCTCTCTCTCTCTCTCTCTCTATCTCTCTCCCTGCCTCTTGCTATACCTAACACTATCTTCTCCTTGTTTCCATCCCTAACTCAAACTTGGGGGCCTCGGTGGCTCAATCGGTTAGGGGTACAACTCCAAGCCGTTTCGCCTTCCAGCGCTGGCGATAATGGTTCAAATCCACATGTTTCCATCGTGGACTTTGTAACTCGAAATCGTTATCTGGGAAAGTTGTCAGTTACTTGCCGATGGCCGGTGGTTTGCCGCACATGGTCGACGAGTTTATCAGGCATTGAAATCACTGTTAGATTAGCCGTAAGTGTGCGGATTTCCTCCACCATTAAAACTGGCAATGTCGTGATATGGCCTTAGTGGCTAAAGCGACATAAAACCCCAATCAATCAATCAATCAATCTAACTCAAACTTAGTTATATATCTCCATTTCTGCTAAAAAAAAAACATTATTTCAATCCTTTTCCGTCTGATCGTTACCCCTCCCTCACTTATTTGTGAAGGGGTATGTCGCCTAAGAGGCGAATACTTCATATAAGCCCTCGGGCTTGTTGTCTGGTCCTCATTTCCATACATTATCTCTTCTATTTTGCATATTTGTATCATCTGTATATTATGTTATGTTGGATTTGTAAATAAATATATGTTTACACTAAGGTGGTTTTCAACTTTGTCATGGTTCAGATTACTACACTTAGTTCTAATGTGTGTCGGTCACGGAGATATCATGCGATGATTTTTTTTTCTCTTGGGGAGAATTGTTTATTTGAATGCCTAATACGATTTTATTTTGATGTCATTTGCCTAGCAGTTCCAAACTTCGACTGTTTTCGGAAAGAAAGATTTCTTGACGGTTTCTAGATGACAAAAGTGGTTCTCAAATTCATCCGCGTTACGCAAAACGTAACGACTCGTATCACCGACACGAGGTAGAAAAAGATCGGACAAACATTGGGGGGCTTTACGGGTGACAATTTTGTGCATATGACATAATTTTTGTGCATCTCGACGAATCTGAAGGGGTTTCCATCCACGTTCGTTAAGTAAATTGGCATATTCCAGTATGGGCAATAAATGTGTTTTGAACAATGTGTCGAGGGCCTTTCGTGATAACATGTACTTTAATTTTCGGAGTTGTGAAAGCACTGTGCAATGTAAGTGATGCATTCTATATCTTATTGATATTCCAACTCAAAAGTGTCACTTTGGCTCAAAATGGCTTCCAAAATAGCCGCCAAAATATGGAAAATGGTAATTATTGTCCCCGTGTGCCATGCAACGCTTACAAGTTGTGTTGGTGCACACCATTGACTATTCTGTCTTATATACCTTGACTACTAACATTTCTGATGCACCTTGGGTATTTGTTACTATTTTATCCACTGAAATTACCAGAATTATTCGAATTTTCTG
This sequence comes from Siphonodentalium dalli, assembly GCA_032622095.1. Taxonomy (NCBI): domain Eukaryota; kingdom Metazoa; phylum Mollusca; class Scaphopoda; order Gadilida; family Siphonodentaliidae; genus Siphonodentalium; species Siphonodentalium dalli. Next base: position 260,612 of record CP136066.1, read on the forward strand.
TCACAAACCTTACATCAAAATTTGAAAAAAATCGCTGTTCATGTTTGAACCATTTTTTAAAAGTCAAATGGAACTATGTTTGGTATCAAAGATGTTTATTGTTTTGATATGTGTTACATGTGTCACACTGAGGTGTTTTAGACAAAATTACCCAAGATGGCTTCCAAAATGGCAACCAAATTTGGTAAACATTATTCTCTGCTGTTCCGAAAAGGTAGCAAATTGTGACTCCCTTGCTACTTAATCAACTTGATTATGTATACATATACACATGTGTACATGCCTGGTGTATATGTATACATAATCAATTGTGACTCGCAAGCTACTTAATCAACTAAATGTTCTATTCTGATTGTCCGGGTACCCTATGAGGCATAATAAGTTCATTTTGAGGAATGCAATATGGATTTTGCCAAAAACTTTGTTTGTGATTTTATCCTTGTTTTTCAACGGAAATGGGCAGAACGTTGACACGGAACTGAGATGGATCATATTATGTGGCTATTATGGCCCATTAGTATCAACATTGATCAACTGAATACAGTGTGTATGTTTGTTTACTGTATTGTCATAGGCGAGGTGAGTAGGTATACATGGATTTATTGTATTCATGAATTATGTGAATATGTATACAATGTGTGACTATATGGTCATGGATGGGGTGTCCATGGTGAGATGTATAGGTATATGAGTAGCTGTATGGTCATGTGTGAGGTGAACATTAAAACAGGGAGTGGTTGGCTTGTAATTGAAGTGGTGTATGGGCATAAATAGAGTATCTACATTGTCCAATGTGTGTTGTTTTTGTATATATGGAGTGACTGTGTGGTCATTGGTGGGACATGTACATGTGTACAATGCTGAATTGTCATGGTTGGGCTGTATATGCAACTTTGAAGTGTCTGAATGGGCGTGTGTGTGGGGTATTTGTATATCTAGAAGGGATATGTGACCATTGGTGGGGTATATATATACACCTGGAGTGGCGCTGTGGTCGTGGGTGAGGTGTATATGTATATCACGAGTGTCTATGTGGCAATGGCACGGCCAATATATATATAGGGATTCACAGTATGGTAAAATTAATGGTGAGAGGTGAATTATAGCAACCACACCGGTGGGTGTTTATACCTAAGGCGTGTGTGAATGATGACGTCATATAATTTTTCTATATATATTTCTATACGATGGAACGATTTTCAGGAAAGAGTGTATGCTATTTAGCGAAATTGACACGTGACTTCCGATTGGCAACTGTTTAAAAATTGCGGAATCGGAAGTGGAACAACGAGATGAAATGCCACGGCTCATGACGTCATTTACGTCATGTTGGCTTCGTAGGTGCAACATTAACCCTTTCACGATGGGAGACGCGCTAGTGCAGCATTAATGTTTTATTATTGGAGCTGTGCTGGTGCAGCATTAACCGTTTCACGACGGGAGCTGTGCTGGGCAGCATTAACCCTTTCATGACGGGGAGCTGTGCTGCAGCAGCATTAACCCTTCCATGACGGTAGTTGAGTTGGTGCATGATTAGTTATTTCATGAAGGGAGCTGCGTTGGTGCAGCATTAAATATTTGATGATGGGAGCTGCGTTGGTGCAGCATTAACTCTTTCACGACGGGAGCTGCGCTGGTGCAGCATTAATTATTTCATGAAGGGATCTGGGTTGGTGCAGCATTAATTATTTGATAATGGGAGCCCGAGTTGGTGCAGCATTAACTATTTCATGGCGGGAGCTGCGCTGGTGCAGCATTAATTATTTCATGACGGGAGCTGCGTTGATGATGTGAGCTGCGCGTTGGTGCAGCATTAACTCGCTCATGACTGGAGCTGCGCTGGTGCAACATTAATTATTTGATGACGGGAGCTGCGTTGGTGCAGCATTAACTATTTCATGACGGGAGCTGAGCTGGTGCAGCATTAATTATTTCATGACGGGAGCTGCGTTGGTGCAGCATTAATTATTTGATGATGGGAGCTGCATTGGTGCAGCATTAACTCTTTCATGACGGCAGCTGCGTTGGTGCAGCATTAACTATTTCATGACGGGAGCTGCGTTGGTGCAGCATTAACTATTGCATGACGGGGGCTGCGCTGGTGCACCATTAATTATTTCAGGACGGGGTTGCGTTGGTGCAGCATTAATTATTTTATGACGGGAGCTGCGTTGGTGCAGCATTAGTTATTTGATGATGGGAGCTGCGTTGGTGCAGCATTAACCCTTTCATGACGGGACCTGCGTTGGTGCAGCATTAACCATTTGGTGACGGGAGCTGTGCTGGTGCAGCATTAATTATTTGATGACGGGAGCTGCGTTGGTGCAGCATTAACTATTACATGACGGGAGCTGCGTTGGTGCAGCGTTAACTATTTCATGACGGGAGCTGCGCTGGTGCACCATTAATTATTCCAGGACGAGACTGCGTTGGTGCAGCATTAATTATTTCATGATGGGAGCTGCATTGGTGCAGCATTGACTCTTTCATGACGGGAGCTGCGCTGGTGCAGTATTAATACATTTCATGACGGGAGCTGCGTTAGTGCAGCATTAATTATTTGATTGTGGGAGCTGCGTTGGTGCAGCATTAACTCTTTCACGACGGGAGCTGCGTTAGTGCAGCATTAATTATTTTATTATGGGAGCTGCGTTGGTGCAGCATTAACTATTTGATGACGGGAGCTGCGTTGGTGCAGCATTAATTATTTGCTGATGGGAACTGCGCTGGTGCAGCATTAATTATTTCATGACGGGAGCTGCGTTGGTGCAGCATTAGTTATTTGATGACGGGAGCTGCGTTGGGGCAGCATTAATTCTTTCATGACTGGAAATGCGTTGGGCAGCATTAATTCTTTCATGATGGGAGCTGTGCTGGTGCAGCATTAACCTTTTTATGACGGGAGCTGTGTTGGTGCAGTATTAACCCTTTCATGACGGGAGCTGCGCTGATGCAGCATTAATTCTTTCATGACGGGATATGTGCTGGTGCAGCATTAATTATTTAATGACGGGAGCTGCGTTGGTGCAGCATTAACTCATTCATGACGGGAGCTGCGCTCGTGCAGCATTAATTATTTCATGACGGGAGCTGCGTTGGTGCAGCATTAACTATTCTATGATGGGATCTGTGCTGGTGCAGCATTAACCCTTTCATGACGGGTAGCTGTGCTGGTCCAGCATTAACCCTTCCATGGTGGGACCATGACGGCAGTTGCGTTGTTGCAGCATTAGTTATTTCATGAAGGGAGCTGCGTTGGTGCAGCATTAAATATTTGATAATGGGAGCTGCGTTGATGCAGCATTAACTCTTTCATGACGGGAGCTGAGCTGGTGCAGCATTAATTATTTCACGAAGGGAGCTGCAGCATTAATTATTTGATGATGGGAGCCCGCGTTGGTACAGCATTAACTATTTCATGGCGGGAGCTGCGCTGGTGCAGCATTAACTATTTCATGACGGGAGTTGCGCTGGTGCACCATTAATTATTTCAGGACGGGGCTGCGTTGGTGCAGCATTAATTATTTGATGATGGGAGCTGCGCTGGTGCAGCATTAATTAGTTCATGACGGGAGCTGTGTTGGTGCAGCATTAGTTATTTGATGATGGGAGCTGCGTTGGTGCAGCATTAACCCTTTCATGACGGGAGCTGCGTTGTGCAGCATTAAATATTTGATGATGGGAGCTGCGTTGGTGCAGCCTTAACTCTTTCATGACGGGAGCTGAGCTGGTGCAGCATTAATTATTTCACGAAGGGAGCTGCAGCATTAATTATTTGATGATGGGAGCCCGCGTTGGTACAGCATTAACTATTTCATGGCGGGAGCTGCGCTGGTGCAGCATTAACTATTTAATGACGGGAGTTGCGCTGGTGCACCATTAATTATTTCAGGACGGGGCTGCGTTGGTGCAGCATTAATTATTTGATGATGGGAGCTGCGCTGGTGCAGCATTAATTAGTTCATGACGGGAGCTGCGTTGGTGCAGCATTAGTTATTTGATGATGGGAACTGCGTTGGTGCAGCATTAACCCTTTCATGACGGGAGCTGCGTTGGTGCAGCATTAACCCTTTGGTGACGGGAGCTGTGCTGGTGCAGTATTAATTATTTGATGACGGGAGCTGCGTTAGTGCAGCATTAACTATTTCATGACGGGAGCTGCGTTGGTGCAGCATTAATTATTTGATGACGGGAGCTGCGTTAGTGCACCATTAACTATTTCATGACGGGAGCTGCGTTGGTGCAGCATTAACTATTTCATGACGGGAACTGCGCTGGTGCACCATTAATTATTTCAGGACGGGGCTGCGTTGGTGCAGCATTAATTATTTCATGACGGGAGCTGCGTTGGTGCAGCATTAACTATTGCATGACGGGGGTTGCGCTTGTGGACCATTAATTATTTCAGGACGGGGCTGCGTTGGTGCAGCATTAATTATTTGATGATGGGAGCTGCGCTGGTGCAGCATTAATTATTTCATGACGGGAGCTGCGTTGGTGCAGCATTAGTTATTTGATGATGGGAGAGTTGGTGCAACATTAACCCTTTCATGACGGGAGCTGCGCTGGTGCAGCATTAACAATTTGGTGACGGGAGCTGTGCTGGTGCAGCATTAATTATTTGATGACGGGAGCTGCGTTGGTGCAGCATTAACTATTACATGACGGGAGCTACGTTGGTGCAGCATTAACTATTTCATGACGGGAGCTGCGCTGGTGCACCATTAATTGTTTCAGGACGAGACTGCGTTGGTGCAGCATTAATTATTTCATGATGGGAGCTGCATTGGTGCAGCATTGACTCTTTCATGACGGGAGCTGCGCTGGTGCAGTATTAATACATTTCATGACGGGAGTTGCGTTGGTGCAGCGTTAATTATTTGATGATGGGAGCTGCGTTGGTGCAGCATTAACTCTTTCATGACGGGAGCTGCGTTGGTGCAGCGTTAATTTTTTGATTATGGGAGCTGCATTGGTGCAGCATTAACTCTTTCACGACGGGAGCTGCGTTAGTGCAGCATTAATTATTTTATTATGGGAGCTGCGCAGCATTAACTATTTCATGACGGGAGCTGCGTTGGTGCAGCATTAATTATTTGCTGATGGGAGCTGCGCTGGTGCAGCATTAATTATTTCATGACGGGAGCTGCGTTGGTGCAGCATTAGTTACTTGATGACGGGAGCTGCGTTGGGGCAGCATTAATTCTTTCATGACTGGAGCTGCGTTGGGCAGCATTAATTCTTTCATGATGGGAGCTGTGCTGGTGCAGCATTAACCTTTTTTATGACGGGAGCTGTGTTGGTGCAGTATTAACCCTTTCATGACGGGAGTTGCGTTGTTGCAGCATTAGTTATTTCATGACGGGATCTGTGCTGGTGCAGCATTAAATATTTGATGATGGGAGCTGCGTTGGTGCAGCGTTAACTCTTTCATGACGGGAGCTGCGCTGGTGCAGCATTAATTATTTCACGAAGGGAGCTGCAGCATTAATTATTTGATGATGGGAGCCCGCGTTGGTACAGCATTACCTATTTCATGGCGGGAGCTGCGCTGGTGCAGCATTAACTATTTCATGACGGGAGTTGCGCTGGTGCACCATTAATTATTTCAGGACGGGGCTGCGTTGGTGCAGCATTAATTATTTGATGATGGGAGCTGCGCTGGTGCAGCATTAATTAGTTCATGACGGGAGCTGCGTTGGTGCAGCATTAGTTATTTGATGATGGGAGCTGCGTTGGTGCAGCATTAACCCTTTCATGACGGGAGCTGCGTTGGTGCAGCATTAACCCTTTGGTGACGGGAGCTGTGCTGGTGCAGCATTAATTATTTGATGACGGGAGCTGCGTTGGTGCAGCATTAACAGTTAACTATTTCATGACGGGAGCTGCGTTGGGGCACCATTAATTATTTCATGACGGGAGCTGCGCTGGTGCACCATTAATTATTTCAGGACGGGGCTGCGTTGGTGCAGCATTAATTATTTCATGATGGGAGCTGCATTGGTGCAGCATTGACTCTTTCATGACGGGAGCTGCGCTGGTGCAGTATTAATACATTTCATGACGGGAGTTGCGTTGGTGCAGCGTTAATTATTTGATGATGGGAGCTGCGTTGGTGCAGCATTAACTCTTTCATGACGGGAGCTGCGTTAGTGCAGCATTAATTATTTGATTATGGGAGCTGCGTTGGTGCAGCATTAACTCTTTCATGACGGGAGCTGCGTTAGTGCAGCATTAATTATTTGATTATGGGAGCTGCGTTGGTGCAGCATTAACTCTTTCATGACGGGAGCTGCGTTAGTGCAGCATTAATTATTTGATTATGGGAGCTGCGTTGGTGCAGCATTAACTCTTTCATGACGGGATCTGCGTTGGTGCAGCATTAATTATTTGCTGATGGGATCTGCGCTGGTGCAGCATTAATTATTTCATGACGGGAGCTGCGTTGGAGCAGCATTAGTTATTTGATGATGGGAGCTGCGTTGGGGCAGCATTAATTATTTCATGACTGGAGCTGCGTTGGGCAGCATTAATTCTTTCATGATGGGAGCTGTGCTGGTGCAGCATTAACCTTTTTATGACGGGAGCTGTGTTGGTGCAGTATTAACCATTTCATGACGGGAGCTGCGCTGATGCAGCATTAATTCTTTCATGACGGGATCTGTGCTGGTGCAGCATTAATTATTTAATGACGGGAGCTGCGTTGGTGCAGCATTAACTCATTCATGACGGGAGCTGCGCTGGTGCAGCATTAATTATTTCATGACGGGAGCCTCGTTGGTGCAGCATTAACTATTTTATGATGGGATCTGTGCTGGTGCAGCATTAACCCTTTCATGACGGGTAGCTGTACTGGTCCAGCATTAACCCTTCCATGGTGGGAGCTGCATTGGTGCAGCATTAACCATTTCATGACGGCAACTGTGCTGGTGCAGCATTAATTATTTTATGACGGGACCTGCGTTGGTGATGAAAAGCAAATTCGGGATACACCATGTGTGGTTGCTCCACTACGTGTCACGTATGATTCATATTATGTAGGGATTGACAGTATGGTAAAATTAATGGTGGGGTGAATTGATATATAATGTGGTTTATGCGTATACAGCTAGAGGCTGAATTGTCATGGTTTAGGTGTATATGCAAGTCTGGAGTGTATGAAATGGCCGTGTGCGCGGTACGGGGCATTGATATATCTAGAAGGGCTGTAAGGCCATTTATGGGGTCTATATGTATATACCTGGAGTTACTATGGTTTTGGGTTGGGTGAATATGGATATATTGAGTGGCTATATGGCCACGGGTGTCGCAAATGTGTATATATACATGGAGTGAGACGGTGTGGCTAGTGGTGAGGCAAATCGGTATACAAGAAGTGATGTATGATCATGAATGTAGCGAACAGGTATACCAGGAGTCACTATATGGTTATGGGTGGGGTGTATATTTATATATTTAGTGGCTATATAGCCATTGTATGTGGCAAATTAATATACATGGATTGACCGTATGGCTTATTGTGTGAGGCGAATAGGTATACAGGAGTTTACTTTGTGTTCATGGATGTAGTGAATATGTATACAGGTCGTGTGATGTGTAGGTGTGTACCTGTAGTGTCTGCATGGTCACTCGCGGCTATATGGCCATATGTTGGGTGTACGGGTAAACCCAAGTGTGGCTATATGGAAATGGGTTAGATGTATGTCTATTCAGCGAGTGGCACATAGCCAGTTATGTGGTGTTCATGTATATATGGAGTGACTGCATGATCATGTGCGAATTGTATTTGTGGGTGACTATCGCTTTCCACAATAATTCAAGGATATGTTAATCGATGGAGAGGTAATATCAGTGTTCTCCACATTAATTGCGTTTTATATGCAACATGAAGTAAACGGTTTTCCTGACAATAGTTAATCAAATCTGATGATAATGGGCAAGAGTAGCTACATAATATGATCCCTCTCAGTTCAGTTTCAACGTTTTGTTAAAAACATGGACATGCATAATCCCAAAAGAGGTGTTCGGCAAAATCCATACTGCATCCCTTAAAATGAAGTTTCGTGCCTCATAAGGTACTGGGACAACCAGAATATAAGATTTAGTTGTCAGTTGATTAAATAGCATGTTCAATAACCAAGGGAGTCACAATTTGCTACCATTTCGGAACAGCAGAGAATAATGTTCGGAATATAAACTTTTTACCAAATTCGGTTGCCAGTTTGCAAGTCAACTTGAGTAATATTGTCTAAAACACCCCACTGTGACAAAATGAAAAGAACCAAAGATAGTTCCATTTTACTTGAAATAAATGGTCCAAACCTTAAAAGTTATTTTTTGCGATTTTGATGCCCAGTTTGTGATAGAAAAATCCCATAATTCTGGTAATTTCAAAATAATAAATAGTAAAAATGAATCAAGGTGCATAAAAAATGTTGGTATTCAATGTATATAAGACAGAATAGTCATCAGCCACAACTTATAAGCGGTTACATTGCACGCTGGTGCAATATTTACCATTTTCCATATTTTGGCCGTCATTTTGAGCAATGTTTGTACCATTGAGTTGGAATATCCATAAAGAATAGAATGCATGACTTGAACTGCACAGTTCTGCCCATTCATTGAAGAAATGTGACCAGAATCCCAATGGTGATTTTTTTGTGAAATTTTATACTGCATTCTACAAAATCGAATTTGTGAGTGATCGGAAGTGGTATGGACCCATGAGTGGCAAATTTCATTGCTCCAATGGTATTTTAACATATTAAAAATACAAATAAAGTCACAATTCTCATCCAGTTCCAAACAGCAGAAACTGATCTTAAAGATATCAGTAAAAACATAAGATTTTCCACTTCCGGCCGCCATTTTGTCGGCCATCTTGGACGGGGAGTTTCAATTTTGGCACAAAAGGTGACGGAATGTCTTATCTTCACAAGAATGTATACATGTGTATACATGTGACAATATTTTTTCACTATAATTGCATCAAACTGACTTAACGGAAAATGTCACCCATCTTGGATGCCATCTTTAATTACACACATCTCAAAGCGGATTTTAGATGAGTTTGGATATGTTATAGAGGATGGCTTCCTCTTCAAAATGGTATAAACACCAACTTAGTCCGATTGTTTTCTAGGTTGACCCTAAAATTTGAGTTTATCGACCAGACTAATAGGGTTAGTTATCCAGAAGAGTAATTTGCCATCAAAGCCATGACTACATATTTTATGAATTAGTCCTTTATGTCAAACCTGCTCAAACGCTTTAGAGATATCAAGGAATATACCTATGGAAAACATCGACTCACTCCTATATTTTTGCTGAGGTAGTGAATTATTTCTAGTAATTGATGTATTGTGCTGTGTCCAGGGCGGAATCCGGATTGGTATTTGTACAAAAGGTTGTTCTTCGAAAAATAGTCGTACATTTACTGAAAAACAATTTTTTCAAGAACTTTGCTCACACATGAAAAAAGTTATATTGGCCTGTAATTACATGGGTCTGTTTCTCGCCTTTCTTGAAGATTGGTATTACGTTAACAACTTTCCATTGCATTGGGAATATACATGTTCCTAAGGATTGTTTGGAAAGAATTGTACAGTGGAAGCACTAGTGTTTTATGTCAGCACTTCACAATTGTACTACTTGTCCCATCTTGACCAGTGGCTTTGTTAGCGTCCAATTTCTTAAGAATGTGTTCTACATCATCCTGTGTAATAGTAATTGAATTTAGCGTCTTGGCTGTTCGTTTCGGAAAATCTGGAATAGACTAGCTAAAGTCGTTTATTTCTCTATTATTTATAAATATTTCAGTGAGGATATTTGCTTTGTCCACAATCGTAGGCAAACTTTGGGCCAAATTGTAGTGGCTGTATAGTCAGTGATTTTTGCTTTTCGTGGAGAAATTCAATGGTCATTTTCCAAAAAGATTTCTGATCTTGTATGGTATTTGGGTTATTTTGAATTCCATCTAGGTATTGCTTTTTCGCATATTGTTTCATGTTGTTTACCGATTTTCTGTGCTTTTTATATTGCGACGAATGATTCGGCTGATTTTTTTTAATTGCGTTTCTTCTGCATTTGTCTCATCCTCTAATTTCGAGTATGGGGCGACTGTCAAACCACGGTTTGTCGTTTGGTCTGATGGTAGCTATATTGTTTGGTACACCCCTTTCAAGGGTACTGTTAATACTATATTCAATAATGGATATTTAAAATTTTATTGAATACGCATCGTTTTTGTTCAGGACATTTGTCCAGTCAACTATATCGAGGAAATCCGATTCATTTCATCAATATCAGTTTGTTTGTAATTCCAAATACGGCGTTTTATTGCAGGTGAAATGTCATAATCGCATGGTATTGTGATGTATGTGGCTAGGTGGTCAGATACTCCGGATTTGATTGTGTCAGCGTCGAGAACGTTTATAGTTTATATTACAATGACGGGGTATATAGAGGCGAGCTGCGAGTGGGGGAAATGCGCGTCGGCTTATCAATTACATTTTTATGCTGAAGAAATCGATGGTAGCTTGTAAAGTGCAGCTAGGTTGTAGGAGGTCGCAGTATAGGTCACACACGATGGTAACTGATTTGTTAATATATAACGCAGATGCTATATTAGATTCAATATCGGTCCAATATGACGAATCTGGGAAATTTTCAGAGCGATAGATAATACATAGTAAAAATGAAGAGCGTTTCTTTGTTTACTTCGAAACACATCACAGAGTCAACCCTTTCTCGAGTTGTGACAACGGTTGACCAAAATATTTTTGAAGTACACACACAAGCCTCCACCAGAATTGTCCCTGTCTAGACGAGTTGATTCCACATATCTATCCAATTTCAACGTGGAATAGTTAAATGCCGGGTCGAGGTGTGTTTCAGTGAAACACACAATATCATAAGTATCCAATATATGAGTGATTTTTCCAATCTTGTTTCGGATACTCCTTATGTTATGGTGGAAACTTGATAATTGATTTGTAGTTAACGTTGCGTAACTAACAGGGCCAGGGTGGGGGTTTTCGTCGCAACTTATAGCTACCATAACGGATATAATTAATAAGAATTTCACATCAACCCGTGGCAGTGTGGAATTTGACGGAAAAGAGTTGTCGTTCTTGTGTCGACGATTGTGCGATGGTCCTCTTTGTGTCAATGATCCGATTCTCACACGATAATCGTATAGCGAGCCACCCATTATTATTCCGCGCTCCCCGTGTATAATGTTTCACTGTTTCTTAATTAGTGGGCGCATGGGCGTTTTATTCATAGAATGTGAATTTTTGTATGGTCGAACTGCGACCCGGAGGCCGAGTCCTGTAAAAGGTATAGTTGGGAATTTCAATTTCGATTTCAATTGTTATTCGGATGCCAAGAAGATGCCAAGGCGGTTAATTATATAAGTTGGTCATTCGTGACACTAATATATTTTATATTATATAATTACAATCATGGGTATATAATATATTATCTTGAGCGCGTTACCATTTCTGACTATTGATACATAATATACCCCCACCTATATTTAACAGTAACACCCTGATGCACGGAAGAAAGGCATTCCTTAGACTTACTAATTACATTCTCTGCGTGCACTTTTAACCTAACTAGTCAGTTGGAGTGCCTCATCACGTAATATTAATTAGCCTGTTTCTGACTTGTTCTTTGTCCAATCTGGTATGCCGTAACCTTTCTATGACTTCTCTTTGTCTGTGGGAGTCATGCGGGAAGGGAAGTCATGAGTCGAGATATAAGGGAGTTGGATTCCGGAGAAGAGAGGCCGGAGTTAGAGTGTCGCTCCTGACTAAGTATGGATTTTCACCATGCGTACCTATATTGATAACACACTAAGTCTTGCTGGTCTCCATAATTATATATTTTACAATACTTGTCACAATTTAATACATACGATGATGTATCAAATAAAGAAATCATCAATATATACTCTTCACTCGTCACTTACCACTAGACTATCACATTGGTCCAGGTTGTTGGCATACCCCATTATGTAACACTGTGATGTTCTTTTCTTACGTTGGTGGACGAATATTGCGCGATAAGTACAGAAGGAGACGGTGTTTGATTTGATTTGATTGTAAATCTGGCGATGGTGGCGTCAATTAATGCTTATGTTTGGATGCGAAATTCGTTGTTTCATATTTTATTGAGCATCCCATATATACATTCCAAACAAAGTTGTTTATAACAGACTAATGTAAAATGAACGAATGGATATTGAAGCACAAGTTATAGAAACTTAGGTGGAGCTCCTCTCCCCAGGAAAAAGATGGTGGTGCACAGAAGAAAAATTTAAATGCATAAATATTGAACACAAAAAAAAATTCTGACAAAACACACAAATACAATATGGAATGTTCAATATTGGAATGATGTAAGGGAAGATATAGAGGATATGAAATGAGTGTTTCTCTCATATGATATTTATGAAACGAGTCTAAGAATTTTTCAGTTTTCTCGAGCCTCCGGCGAGAGAAAACTGAAAATTCGTGACGAGTTTCATAAACATCATATGAGAGAAACACGAATTACATATTCTATTTATCATATGACACCTATAAATGTATTATGATGTCCAAAACGCACATAAATCACTACATAGCTATATGACATCGGCAGCAAAAGGTTAATGTGACGTCACTTCATTGCACCGGAAGCCCAATTATACCTGGTGAACTAGCAGAAATAATATGCACGCGAAGATATAGTGCGCTATTCTGTTCTCAGTTTGTGACATTATATCGTATGTTTATTAGATAAATACGAATTACATATTCTATTTATCCGTATAACAATGTCCAAAACTATATATTTCAAGATTGTAATTGCGAGAATTTCGGCATCGCGTTGATTGACGCGCACGAATTTGACCTGCATTTAGTTAGAGATACGGCTCGGCCCCGGCTGCCATTCAGCCAATCAGAACCCACTTTTCGTCAACAAACCAATCAAATTATCAGAAGGTGATATGAACTAGTAGTTCATATGAAATTGATTTATGACATACTTTCCAACGTAAATAATGATTGAGTCATATGATAAAGTTTTATATCATATGTTTATGTTTACTTGTTTAGTGCATGTTATTTTCGATTTAAGTTAATATACGGCTGGTGATGTTTACTAGATGTAATGCATCTGTTCATCGAAAATCGCAATGAGTTTATAATATATTGTTTGGACAGCTGCGAACAATTGGTAATTTCCTTCATTGGAAAGTGAGACTGATCCACATAGTAGATCGGCAACATGTATTAGATATAGTCCCATTCGCACTATGTTGTCTTCGAAATTGGCTCTTTCTTTTTGATAAAAGGGACAAGTAAATGAGTAATGATCAGCGTCTTCGTTTAGGTATCCACAACTACATCCATGGTTGCTTATTAAGTTATGATCAGCATCCTCGTTTACGTAGCCACAAATACATCCATGGTTACTTATTATGTAATGACCGGCGTCCTCGTTTAGGTATCCACAACAAAATTCAGGGTTACTTATTAATTTATTATCAGCGTCCTCGTTTAGGTATCCACAACTACATTCAGGGTTACTTATTAAGTGATTTTGACATTGATCTCCATTCAAATCGCTGCATTTATTTCGGAGTCTGCATAACAGAATGTTAGCTTTCCCTTTGCCGCTGAAATAAAACCGTGGTGGTTTAAGTGTCCCGGATTGGGGGTTTACACGATTAGAGAAGGTAGTAATTGATGCGCTATGTTGGGCTATTTTCCTTAGGCTATTCCATATCGAAATCATGGAAGGAGTGAAAGTACTAGTTGTAGAGCCTGCACGGTACAAAATGTCTAACAAAGTTTGGACTTCTAAACTCATATATACCTGTTGTCCGTTATGTCGCCAGTTGTTTGGGGGATTTTTTTTTTAGGATATAGAATGGTGCGTGATTTGCCATGATTTGATAAGTGAGACGTAATTGTTGCGTTGTTGGAGAGTATTCCATCCAAGTTCGCGCTATATAGGTTAGCATTTGAGACAGATCTAATGACACCACTGACAATTCGTGCTGCATCATACTGTAGATCTTCTAGCTTGCGGAGGCGGTATGCTGGTGCATAATCCCAGATGGCATCATCATAACGTTATACATAATCTCAAGTGTGCGTCTATTAAAAAAATATTTCAACTTTCTTAGTTGTGATAGTCTTGATGCTACACACTTACACATATTATTTATTTGGATATCCCAGTCCAGGTTTAATTGCAGAACGATTCCTAGATGAGACAGTTTATATCGCGGAGTCATCCAGTGACAAATCCATGTCATTTGTACTGGAGGGCCTAAAAGAGAACACAATTGCATTTGTTTTGTCAAGATTAAAATTTACAAGCCATTGGTTTGCCCAAGCCGAGATACGACCAAGATCGGCCGATAACATTAGAGCTGGTTTCTTCAATCGAAGGACTGGCATTTGTGAAACAAGTGCCATCAGCATACATACGTGTAAAAGAAATAATTGTGGCGATACATATAATCGGACACGGCACCATAAACGACCACACTGTCTCTTGTTTGATATATAGTCGCAATTTGTTTCAAGATGATTGCCTCGAAAATCTTGCAAATAACTGTTACTGGCAGCAGGGTGATTGCTCGATAACAGTTACTATCGGATGATGCCGCTGGTTTTGGGTGTCCCTTATACAATGGAATAACGAAATCTAATTTCTTTAATTTTCCTGATATTCATTCTCAATCGAGTCATGTCCAGGTGCCTTATTTGGTTTCATCGTACTGGTGGCAACGGCTATCTCCCATTAATGTAGATATTGAATTGGTTTGCACAATAACGAAGTCCCGTGCTCTTCAATTGGAATATCAGAAATATAATTATCCACACATTTGGTCACATGTTCATCAAAGTATGAATCGCTGTGTCGTTCTGGAGAATACAAGTCGGAGAAAATGCATGCCAACCTGAAAGAATCGAGTCAGAGTCGCGGCATGCGGTTCTTTTGAACTCCACCACGGGGCATACGTTTTTCGTGTGATTTGACCGGTTACCGAGTTTCCTCCAGAAAAATGATTGGTTATTTTCTGCGCAGTGTTCCAGTTCATAGCACTGCTTCACTTTGAAGTCACAGATAGCTGTGCGGTGGGATTTTCTGAATATTCTCTTGGCCGGCGTGTACTCTCGGTAAGATGAGGTCTCCAATCTCGGTCGTCCCACAGAGACCCAGAATTTGTGCCAAGATTTCAATTGTGATTTCAGAGTGTTTAAGTTGGAATTCCAATTTGGTTTTAGAATAAAATTGAAGCTTTTCACGGGCACAGCATTTTCACAAGAACTGATGATAGCGATAACAATTTCGTTATAAAAAGAAGATATGGATTTCTTTGAAGACATGTCACATCATGATGTGCTGGGACACAAGCAGTTAAGATTCCGTTTGTATGAATCAATGTCCGCGTGTTTCCATTCATCGTCTCCGCGAAGCTTGCGACGTGTTGGTTGTCAGTTCTATATCTCGAACAGGATAGTACAGGACACATGCATATGATTTGATGCATGTATGCAGAGCAGTATCGCGAATTATTTCGCAATTGAAGACCATATGCGTTACACAGTCAGACATCAAGAAATGATATGTAAGAGCAGGCACGTTCACAGTACAGTAAGGATAAAACGAGTAGCTACTCCCTACAAACATATCGATGTCATAGCCGATACCACTTCGCACTGATCAAGAAATGAGGAGAAGAGGTTCGTCGTGCATTCGCTGGTGTTGAGATATCGCACTATACGTTTTACTTAATAATTAATTGCTCAGTTGGGAATTTGGGGTGGTTTCATTCATATATACACCAAAATAGACTATTTGACAACGCCCCTGCACCTTGAGACATACATTTTGACGAGAAATTTTCCATAATTTAAACAAAATCGACATCTAGTGTACTCACCAATGGATCACAGCTAAACCAAACACAGAAATGAGCCTCAATAACTTCACGAGCACCGCCCGAATTAAGTGGAACGTTTTAAGAGCTTCGCGTCGTGAATTATAAATGCCTCTGGTGTTCGTTTGAGTCAGAAAAAGAAGCGATACAACAATTTAGTAGAAAATTCAAGCGGTGTGATGAGACACCCAAAAGCTTTTAAAAGGTATGTCTTCACGGTCGTGGTTTCTGAATGGATATCTTACGTAAAAGGTAATTACTGAAAGTTAATGTTATATATATCAATCCTGTTCAACAAGAAATTAGTGCAATTGCTATTTCTGATGTGTTTACCTGCATAACCATCGTATCCATATATAGAGATTACCTGCATTTGTGTTTAAATATATCTCACGAGTGTCTGGAAAGAAATATCTAATTTTCACGAGCGGCTGCAAGCACCGAGTGAAAATTCGATATTTCTTTTCCAGACACTCATGAGATGTTGTTTCAGGTATTCAAACAAAAACTGTTGGTGTTCTTTTTAGTATGTGCCTTATTGATGCATAAATTTGCTAAATTATGCAGCATTTACACTTTTAGTAGCAAAACAAATTAAACAATAAACCTGGTTAACCCAATTTTTTTACCCCAATCAGCTAATAGATAGCAAACAGCTTTCAATGGATGACGTTATTCTGAAAACAACAGTGAAATAACAAAAGCTACAATAACCACTCCCGTGTACGTGGTATCGCCAAACCCGAGGATATCGCCAAACCCGAGAACATGGGAAAGTCATTTCCATGTATATGATATGGGGATATGTTAGTTTCTCATCGTAAAACAGACAATGAACAACGTATGTGTATGTCCACGTGAAGCAGGAGTATTTATCCACCCGCTGTCAGATTTCCCACATCAAGCCATTTAATATGTTTTTGCGATTTTTGTCAATAGTGTTTTTGCTTTTGCTCACTCAAATTTTCGAGAACATGCACCCACTAGTATAGTTCCTAGACTTCCACGCTGCCAAAACAAATGCCGGTATATAGTTGATTCTGTCAATGAAGCATAGGATTGAACAGAATTAAAAAATTCAGTGTCGTTATCCGCGCGATATGGAGGGACAACTGTCGGCCCAGATAGATGTCAACGTCGCAGACGAAGATGTCAATAAACGCGGATCTTCTGTGCAGTACATATGCGTAGTACTTAAGGAGTTCTGATGAGTTTTCGAGTGTTTTGTGTGTATCTGAGACTGATCAATTGGCCTGCGAATGTCATATGAAATATGAATGCATAACATATTCGAAATATTGTGCACATACATGTATCTATTATGAATGTATTTCAATTGAAACAAATTGAACATCCATCTCAGCATTCAGATTTGCGATCTCAAACAGGTGAATGAATGATAACGCTATGCCTTGATCACACGCACGTGAATGCTGTCGTTCGTATGCATGCAGCTAACCGGATATTCGTTTAGTATTAACATGATTGGATTTTGTATATAGACCACACGTGCAGGACGAAACGCTACGACGTATGAAACCGAATCATCTTATCGAATATACATATATCCGTATATTGTATAGCTACAAATATTACAATTCTGGCTTTTTTAAGAGTCATCAGATAATATTGTACCGATTCTATTTTAACCCTAGACATCTGTACACATATGATCACAATGTATTATGTGTGGCACAATCATGTGTGTGCCTTCTCATATGGGTGTCCATGGGCCTGTCACATCTTTATTGTGTCTATGTAGCACATATAGTTAGCTTACCAAGCTACCAATCGTGTCCGCAAAGGTGTTTACTCAATATTTGCCCACAGCGTGTAGGTTCTTCATATGTCCATGTTTACTGATAATCGCTGAGCGGTCAACAACAGTTGCTGTCGAACAAGTGATCTGCGGCCGCCATGTGACCACCCTCAGCGGAGCTCAGCCAATCAGAAGAGAGAAAATAGGATGAAGGATAACAATGCGAAATGTTTAATATGTTAAAAAAAAAACTCACGTGACATAATTAGTAAAAGTGATCGCTATTACTCAAGTAAAGCCCATTACGTTGATAGCAGGCCACCTTCAGACAGTATCATTTGGAAACGCGGGTCCCCTGCCAACGTTAGCATTGCCAATCTATCGCCCTCTATTTTTGTGATTCAGGGTGTCGTTGGCCATCAAAAGATTAATAAATTCGATTCAGTACAGTTAGTGGATAACCGATGGACGGTGAATGTGAAACATCCATGTTATTCAGTTTATTCGTCAGATAGTGAAAATGTTGATAACAGTCTCATTTTATCAGCCTTATCTGTTTGTAAAAAATATAGTTTGTCAGCTGTGATAATTATATTAAATCCCCTATAGGAATAACTCTCCCATTATGTCATATATCCTTATATATGACAAAGCCCTGAAAGCTGTGTTTAGTCTTAACGCAAACGTATCTGAGCGCAACTCAGTATGGAGCTTTTTGATGTTTTGGTTCATCCTATATTAACATATGGATCAGAAATATGGATGGCAGATTTCTCTTTGAAACATTTCTTCAGTGACCAAAGCTCTTTTGAAAAAAATTAATACCAGATTTTGCAAATATCTCCTGGGAATATCAAACAAACCATCGAATTTGGCTAGTAGATGCGAGTTTGGTCGTGAACCAATAGCAAACGTTACATTTAAACAAACTCTAAAATATTACGTACGTTTAACAAAGTTTCCATCAAACAGATTATTAAAAGAAGTGTATGAGTTGGATAAAGAGTTGTTTGAAGATGGGCATAAATCTTGGCAACAAGCTCTGAACAAAATCACCACCCGTTTCTATATAGATCTTGCATCTTTGAGGATGAATGGTATTGAGCAAAACATTTTACAAAGTTATCTCAAATTCAGAATACCCAAAAATCTCACAAAATTCCTCGCATCATCGAGGCTGAGTGCTCATAGACTGGCCATATAACATGAGCGCACGAAAATACCTGATAGGAAAGATAGGAAATACTCATTTTGTAACATTATGGAAGATGAAAAGCATTTCTTATTATTTTTTCAGAAACACACTGAACATAGATCACCCCTTTTGATTAAGCTGGGATTAAACAGATTTGAATTTTCTGCAGGATCAACAGATGCAGGTCGAACAATTAAAAGAATTTTAAACCCTAATATTGCAAAAGATACGAAGTTGATATGTGAATTCATAAAAGCATGGAATGAGATAACTTACTCCTCAATACCATCAATTCAAGGAAAAAAACTTTTTTTTTCTTTCAAAAAACATACATATACATGTAACAATTGTTAGTTTTGCTTTGTTTTTGTAATAAATGTTCGTTTACGTGTTTATGTTACAGCAGAAACCAAAATTCATTGGTATTGCTGAATAAAAACTTCAAACTTGAAACTATATATGTTCGCTGATGGCAATTCGTGATGTCTTCTAAAAGCTATCGGTGTGATTGTGGTCCCCTGCGAACGCGTCTAAATAGTACCATAACCGCTGCTACATCCCTGTACAGGGCCGGTTCACAGGGGTGAGTATGTATAATCCGAGCA
This sequence comes from Siphonodentalium dalli, assembly GCA_032622095.1. Taxonomy (NCBI): domain Eukaryota; kingdom Metazoa; phylum Mollusca; class Scaphopoda; order Gadilida; family Siphonodentaliidae; genus Siphonodentalium; species Siphonodentalium dalli. The sequence goes on from CP136066.1 coordinate 280,126, forward strand.
ATTATGAAGAGACAACAAAAACAATGGATTTTAATACATTTGAGAGGTTAAACATATTATTTTATTTTGTGTCCCTTTTGGTACCAAGAACTGCTAGAATAATTAATAATTTCACACAAAACTCCAAATAGCTTATTGTCATGAGAGGAGGCTTCATTTTTATCATAATGTCGAGTTAGATTTTTAATTGCATAATACAACATCATATGATTCTTTGTTGCTAAATGTTATGTTCCAGTTAGCCTATAGTTAGGGCAGTATTATTATGTTTGGTTATATGGTTTTACATGTATTATATTGATAAAGATATGTTTAAACGCATGGATAAATTGTGCGTGGTTGTTGTTATGTTAATTATGTTCAGGAATCTGGTAATTAGATCCTGTTTAACACCATATGATTTATCAATTGTTCTATATATACTCATCACGATATATTTAAGAGGATAGAATGTTAAAATTGATTAAGAATGTTCTGTATTTAAATGTGAGGAATATTTATATAGCGACCGTTGTCACTTCCAGTACTATTTTTGTCTTCTGTTGTATATATATATGGCAGCAGTAAGGGTACACAGAATGGTTTTGCAGGTATTTAGTCATATAACATCATATGGTGTCATAGTAATATGGACGGAAACATATGAATGAATATATATGTAAAATGTAAACAAATGTAAATATTTTCGTGAAGCTAAGACGTAATGCCACTTTTATAGGGCACGATTGCAACTCCCCATCCAAGATGGCCACCAAAGTGGCCACCATCATCATCACCATCATCATCATAATCAAGTAGTCTTAATTACCTGATTCGGATAAAAGCACATAGTCTACGCAACGCATCCAAATATGTCATGTTCAATATATTATTCATTACAATTGTATTCGATCTATGCAAATATATCCTTGGCAAATATCTTTTTCGTAATTCGTTAATATTCTTGCATTCAAGCAAATAATGAAATTCATCATCAACTGTGTTATCGTCACATGGGGTACAGGTGTTATCGGCTTCAACAGCGCTTGACCATAGACTGGCTTCGATTGGCAAGTAATGACTGCTTTTTTCTAAATCTACATAATGTAGTTCTATTTCTGTCGTTAAGGATTTTTAAGTATTCTTCGAAATTCATGTCGTGCTTGAAGATTCTGTATATTTTACCTTTACTGGATGTGTCTATGTCATTTCGACAACTGAGTTTGTAATTGCCGATAAGACTACATTTCACATATTCCAGAATACTATCTGGGTTTGATAAATTCCCGGTATATAAAGTATGTCCCTGGCCACAGATTAATAAAATAATGCGAATCTTTTCCTAACTGAGCTAATAACACCGTCCGTTAAAGGGGTACTGTACCCAAGATGTTGTTGTTGGTTTCTATAATCCCCGAGTCGGAGAATAAGGTAACAACTTTTCCATTTTTTGAAAGTATGTTGAGTACGAAGTATTGTTACGGATGGCAAATTTACCGGAATGCAAAAATACAAATTGTCGTTGTCGAGTAATTTTTGTACAGTTTTCAACCAAATGAATCAAATAAACATTATAGTATATGCTTAGTAGTCCCATATACTCATTTAAGTTAGTGTATGGTCACTAGTAAATGAGTGGCTTGGGTTTTCTCCCCGTATAAGCATAATGTTTCAAACGATCGTGTGTGCAATTGTTTTATTAATCCAGTATCCCTAAATTATAATTTGATTACGTTTTGTACACGGAAATTCCAATTTTAAGAGACGCCATTTTATGGCTGGAGCCATAAAATCAATTTATATTAAATTATTAACTTTTAAATTATTAAATTTTAAGATAGCCTATTAACCTGAGCGTTTACAGAATACATCTTCGACTCAAATTACTTATATTTCTATATAGTATCGATACTAGATCGTTGTTATCACCGGGAATTTATTGAAAATGGCGTACAGTACCCCTTTAACACTAATCCCAACTAAGCCAATAACACCTTCCGTTAACACTAATCCTAACTAGTAGCCATCAGAACAGTATCGTCTGCAAAGAGTATCGCACATAATTTTGGGAAATACATTAAGTTTATATCTGAGTTCATTGCTAATCCTAACTAAGCCAATAACACCTTCCGTTAACATGAAACTATTGAAGATCATTCAGGTAGAGACAGCACAATAAAGATGATAGGTTTCCTCTTGCCCTTACTCCAGTCAAACAGGGGAAATAATCGGATTTATCACTACCCAGCTTCACCGACGACTTTATATTACAGTACATGTTGCGTATAATTCTGCACACTTTTCCATTTATGTTGTTCGTGGCGAGTTTCTGCAATAAACCTAGTCTCCAAACTTTATCAAAAGCTTTTTCAAAAACAATAATGGCACAGTTTAGTTTGACGTTAATATATCTAGTTACATGTACTTCAGTTAAAATATGTAAAAGAAAACATTGTCAGTTGTGGAGTAACCTTTACGAAACCCACACTGGTTTTCAAGGAGTATTTCATTTTCTCCAACATATGCATACATTCTATTTGTAAGAATTTTCGTGAATAATATACCCAGACAGCTTAATAGAGTTATAGTTTTTGGGGTCTCTTGTGGTGCCCTTTATTCGGGTATAAATGTACAATTGTCCCTATTTCCCCGTTGACTGGAACTCTGGGCCACCCCCTGCCTTCGTGGTCACTCTGGCCCACACCTGGACTCGATGGCACTCTCAGCACCTCCTCGGTGGCCACTCTGGCACACCCCTGCCTCGATGTCACTCTGGGCTATGGACCAGAGTGTCCGCCGAGGAGGGACGGTACCCCTCATCGGTGTACACTCTGGCCCACCCCTGCCCTCGATGTCACTCTGGGCCATGGGCAGGGGGTGGGCCAGAGTGTCCGCCGATGAGGGGTAACGCACCCTTCTCGACTGACACTCTGGGGCATGGGCCAGAGTTATCCACCCTTACTACTCATGCCGGTTGATCAATGATCACTTGGGCTCAGATAAGTAGGTCATGGATTCATAACCAAGTTAAAACTGACACCATATCTCTTAACACTGTGGCCTAATTCCTGTTGATTGCTAACTGCTTTAGTGGACCACACTGAATATCAACATGTGTTTGCATTGGGCTGGAATATTTGTGACTGCTTTACTCTTCATTATACTATTTGGGGCATTATGCTATATTATGCAATTAAAAATCTAACTCCACATTAAAGACATAGTATGTACTTGTGGGTGCGTGAAAAAGATAAGTTAGTACTCAGGCGCTATGCCAACTGGAGGATGTCACATTCTACTAACATCGCCGAAAATTCCAAGCAAATCGACCGTAAAACTCCATAGAAAACATCGTCTGAACTACGCTCAATTGTAACTCAGAATATCCCAAAATCTGTTATCAGTTATGGGACCATATTTTAATTAACAATCAAGGTACAATTCTAACTAACCATCATGGGACCATAGTTTTATTAACCCTCATTGGACCATGTTTTAATTAACCCTTATGATGCCATATTTTAGTTAGCCGTCATAATGTGACCATATTTTAATTTATAATCATCGGACCATATTTTATTTTAACCCTCTCTGGATGTGACCATATGGAACCATACATGTATTTTAATTAACCCTCATGAGAGGCCATATTTTCAAAGTTGATATCAGGAGTGCATTACCTGAGGCTATTCTTAGATCATCATTACGCCCTCTTCGTGTGTATATTGGCAAGCATATCTGCCGTAGGTGATTGACTAAATGTGATTAAAACGTACTCGGTATTTGCGTAATTCGATGTACTACATGTGATTAGAAACGTACTCGGTGTTTGCGTACTTGAACCATGTAACGGGGATCAACAATGTTTGTCTGATTATTATTCTGCATGCTATTGCATGCACTATTCAGACCACTATTTCAAATGAAATTAGAACAGGTATTTGCATATACTTATGTGGACTAGAAACGTACTCGGTATGTGCATACTTGAACAGCGTAACGAAAATCGTGTCCCTTTGGCCTGATTATTATTCTGCATGTTATTTCACGCACTATTCATAGCTCAATTTTTCAAATAACACAGAAAAGATACTAGTCCGTGGGCCAAACAAGTTATTTTTCGAGTGACTATATATCAAATTAAATGTCATCATGTGGCGCATCAGATTTTGCTGTTAACCGTTTCAGAAAGTGTCCCAAAATAGATTTTTCAGGGAAGACAACTCTTACCCCTAAAATAAAATGAAACTTTTCTGGAGTACAAGTGTCGGACCATAAAAAAATATTGAGGTTATAAAATGCACAATATATCGTTTATATTAATAAGAAATGATCATAAAATGACACGATATTCAAAACTAGACCAATTTATGAGCTAGTTAGAACAAATTGCGATAAATATTTTGAAATGGCCAAAAATTTCTTGGATTTTGAAAAAAAATTGTCACATATAAATGGCTTGTGAACCACGTGGGTTATTAATCCGCAACATGGCTCAAAAAATGCCCCAATAACATATCAAAACGATTTTAATAATGGAATGCTAAGATTGTTGCTGTGAAAATGTGATATGAGCGTAAACTTAACCCCACCCCGAAAATATAACTTTTTCAGAAAAACGAATTATGTAGTTAACACTTTGAATGCTGCTTGTCAAGTTGGTTTTAGAAGCATAAACTGACTGAAACAGTGTAGAGAGTGATGAAGGGAATTATAAATAACGGTGTCTGAACGTGTTCTAAGTTTAAAATTTGAAAACAAATTGTGAAAAATGATAATTTTTACTAATTACAGTAACATTTACAACATTGTGATTAAATTTTGATAGGCTATGGTATAACCTCACAAGAACACTGGGGCCTGTTTCATGAAGCAATGTCATAAGATTATCTTAAGATGGACTTAATCTAAGATCTATGGTGGATCTTATGATGTAACTTTTCCGTTTCAAGAACGCGTTTCACAAAACAAGATTAAGTCCTACTTAAGTAGTAATTTAAGTTCGCGCGCTTTTAGACTGGCTCTCGACAATTTATTACAGCTATGCACAGAAAATGTTGGTTCTGTGTATGTTATATGCCTAGGTACAGTGTCTGCCGACAGATACTAGGGCGTGTCTAAGAATAATTATTTCGGCCAATTTGGCCGGTTACTTCATGTGACTTTTTCATCTGACGTGTGTGTCGGATAATTGATCTGGAGGATTTATGTAAATGTTAGCCCAAACTACATTTCCAAGTAACGATGGTTTTGTTGTTTATTTTGAGGAATAATACCGCGTCAGATGAATTCAGCCCAAATATGTTAACAGTTGTCGTGTCAAACATTCGGCAGTAGGTTAGCGTTATTTAGTATTTGTGGATGTCCTTTAACATGGGGAAAATAGACTACTGCGCTTGAACGAGCATGTGAATTTGTCGTTTTTAATGTACAGCAACTTGATAATCAATAACAGAGGCATTCTCTGTCAAATAAGGTCGCTCTATTTACGGTATTAATTGCGGAACTTTCTAAAGTAAACTACGCGTAAACGGATACATACGGTAAATTATAGAATGTGCCGGAATCGGCCTAATCGCCCCATGGCCAACTCGCCCAGTCGACGTGTGTCAATTCGGTACCTACTATAACATGTACCCGAGTCCGATTCGGAATAAAAGATGTATACGTGTGTTATATAGCGTTTGGTCCGTTGTTTCTCAATGAATATTATTGAAATTTGGTGTATATGTCCGGGCTGGGACATGGAATACAACAACGTTTGAATTGTTTTTAAATTTACAAATTTGTTGATTTTATTCAATTTTTTTTCGTTCTGAAAACACACTATAAAGTGTATATAATATAATAACGAACACGAGACATACATAATTTATAAACTGTTAACAAAAGATATCAAATTCAATACATGACAAAGATGACTCAGTGGAGTTTATAAAGTGAACATAAAAACATTGAGGTAAGAATCTTTTTAAGGAATGCAACTTTATTTAATGATAATAAACACATAAATTAAAATAACAAACATCAGACATACATGATTTATAAACTGTTAACAAAAGATATCAAACTCAATACACGACAAAGATGACTCAGTGAAGTTTATAAAGTGAACATAAAAATATTAAGGTCAGAATCTTTTTAAGCATTACTAAACCGTTTAGCACAGACCACAGTCCACTTCACTCATCCGATCATCACCAAACTTCATATTTATCTTGATATTGATCTATCAGATGAGAGCTATCAAATATTTTTTTAATTTCATAGGAAAAAATGGTCGCCAGCGGCCATATTGCATTTACGTTATATTTTATCGCGTCATGTCGATATCTAGTATTACTTAGAAATTTCACCTTTCCAGATTCATAATTGCTCCATTGACTGTAACAGATGAAATTATTCCCCTCTTCGGATAGAGTGTCACTGAAACTTTATTTTGTCAGACTGTCTGTATAATCACTGATTATATATGGCAATAATCTGTAATAAGATGTAGCACTATTTTATTTTATATTTACATGCAGTGCTGTTTTTATACATCAATTCTAATCCCCCTAGATCATCATGTGATCGATCATACATCGCGCGATGACCTGGTTGAATTAAGGGGGGTTTTATGGATCACTTATGTCCTCAAGCTAGATTATACTTATGACATTTAATGGCATGTTTCTAACGTGGAGGGTTAGATATGCTTGAGAAACCACCACTCTTTAATTCACACCAAGTTCTCAGCTGTCATGTTCGGATATTAGAACCCATAGCCATGATATATGGTTTATTTTGTGTATACTAGTAATATAGTTATTTTCAGTACCTTTATATACCAGTACTGTGTATAACAATGCATATAAATTAATCCATGTATACATGTATATTGATTCAACGGATTCAGTGGTTTTGTCCATCAGTCTATCAAATTTGCGGGGAAAACATGGCCACAAGCAGTACACCCTGCTAAATTTCGAATTTGAATCAATTGGCGCACCCTGCAGCCAGCTTTTATTGGAGAACTTTTTCTTATGTGGATATTTTGGGTCACCGCTAGATGTGAGCCATATTTTGTTCTCAAACTGTCCTTGTGAAGACATCACTGCCAGCGGTGATCTTCAAGTTTACTATTTTTATGGCTAAATAATTTGGTTGATCCTACAGACGACACCCTTGTCCGATCGTCATCAGATTCCACAATTATCTTCTGGATAACCAGGTGAGAGTAATCTAATTTTCCCGAATTTCGTTAAAAAACATTACCACAGGCAGCAATTTGGTATCTTACTCTTTGATCCTCTTTTGCATGACTGAATTGTTTAGCAACTGTACAGACATATCCCTCATCTGGTTTTTATATACATGTATATCTCTTCATGCGGATAGCCAGTATTACGTAGGTACTTCAACTTTCTGCATTCCTGTCATCATTTGAAATATAAAAATTTACCTGATACATGCACCCTTCAAAATTTGTTTCGTCGTATCTATTTTAATGACCCGTATGGTAATATTGATACAGATATATTTGTCAAACATTTCTTTGTACAATATACAGGTATTTAGTTTGTAACTAAATCTAGAAATATATAATAGTAGCTCGTGGACCCCACTTCGTCCGGGATGTTCCCCTCTGATTTTCGGAGAAATGCGCGATTTAACCTTGAATTGATTATTTTAAAGGTGAAGGTCATGTCGGGGTCACGATTTGACCCGTCCAAAACACTCCCCGGACAAAAGTCACGACAAAAGTACCCGTCGAAATCCGCCCGGCTTTATACCCGATTTGACCTTGAATTGACAATTTTGAATGTCAAGATCAGGTCAGGGTCATGATTTGACCCACCCGAAACACTCCTGGGACAAAAGTAACAGTAGGTATCAAATTTCGTTGAAATACTTCCGTTTTACCAGATTTGACCTTGAATTGATCTTTTTGAATGTCAAAGTCAGGTCGGGATCAAGATTTGACCCGTCCAAAATACTCCCTGGAAATAATTTCCCCTATGTATCAAATTTCGTCAAATCTGTCCGGCAGTTTTCCCGGCCATAGCTAACAGACAAACAGACAGACAAATGTCCAAAATATATATTAAACTAGCTGATGTACTCGACTTCGTTCGGGCTAGTTAGGGATTTTTTTGTGATCGCCTCCATCTGGACAGTACCCAGTATATACAGCGTCTGGCCAAACTATTGTTCAATTGGTCCAGAAACATGCCTATATCAGCACGTTCGAGAACATGGTCCCACGTGAAATTGGACCCGTCCATATTGCTCCCGGGATCGAAGTAGTCCTACACACAAATTTTTAGTCGGATCGGTCAAGGTCCAGAAACATGCCTATGAGCGAGGTCAAGTTGACACGTTAAATACCAAATTCGAGCAGTGTTAGAGTCTATAACACATACACACATGCATTCACGCATACACACATACATACATACATACATACAGACAGGTGTTTCAAAATGTATAATCGATAGCTACAACAATTATATGGTAGATAGTTCACGGCCGACCTGATGCATGCATCTTAGTTTTCTTGTTATATTTTAATGCAAGGGCGATAATCAGTATAATGACTGGTGCATACTTAACTGCACGAGCGCGCTTTTTAACTGTGTTTTCGCATCAGACCCCATCCACGCATAGCTGCATGCTTCCAATGCCTATTTTATACAAACGTAACGAGCTCAAATATATTATTTCAGTTATTAAAGGGACTTATTCATCGTAACTCAGAATGTGAACCTTCACCCATATAACATGTCATTAAGGCGACGCGAGACATATGTTCGCTCCTTTCAATGCTGATATTAGGTTCTAATACATTATACGTCTTTGAAGCATCTATAATACCAGGAAACCGAATATGTCGCCACGACGGAATACTAATACAATACACCACAATGGAAGCACTGAGCTAAACTCTCTTTATTGATTGCCAACATTAATGGAACACTAACACAAAACGCTCTTTATTTATTTTGCTATAATGTGAATAGGACTTCATATCGTGCTCCAAATAGACTTATTTCCAATCTAAGACATACTTGTAGAAGCCATATATAAATGATGTTAATGCCATTTGCTCTGGTTCTGTTGATAAATGTGCTAAACGCCTGTTATAATTAACAAACTGCGTATGAACTTCGAAAGTACGTTACGTTAATGAACGACATTCTGCATATATGTTTTAATAAAAACCAAATCAACGACTTCTAATAAAGAGCGTTTATAATATACATCATAATAATAAAATATCACATATTATGTATTATTATCTTGCCGATATATATACGGGGTACATATACAATACATTTTACAATCAAATTATAACATAATAATATAGAAAGGCAAGTAAATAATAATAATAATAGCTGACATAAGCATTTATTCAGTTAAATGTGTTTATAATAATATATACATGAACTAGATCCCATCCACATTTCGGACCAACTGCGGATCACAACGTAGGTCTTAACTTTAAGATAATCTTATGACACCTCACAACAGTCTTAACCCTTTGAACCCCAGCGGCCGGAATACCGGCCGCTGCGTGAACCTCAATATACCCTAGCGGCCGGTATACCGGCCGCTGAACCGGCCATTGTAACGACCGCCACGTGTTTATAGTTTATAGCTATGCGATTCAATAACAAATCGACGTCTAAACTCTAGTTATATATATCAAATATAAAAAGCCTGTTCAAATTATATTTATATGGTGAAGAGCCTCGATCGCATATCAAGTTGATTTCTTGGCGCATGCGCAGAGCAGCGAAATGCGAAATAAATGGTTTATAGCGTACTGATGCACGACATACCCACTAATATATGTTTAAATGGCCCCAAAGACATCGGCGGTGGTCAGGGTGTGTATATGGAATGTCTACCCGCTATAGTATCGGGTAGGAATATATGCGCATGCGCAAAACATAGGTTGTAAATGACAAAAACATGCGTTTTAAGCGAAATGTGGTGTTATATATACGACATATAGCTGCATCATAATTGCAGTTTCTTGCTAATGCCGGGAAGTTGTCTGGTAACCGTTACTAAGGAGAGATTGGGTGGCAAAGTGTCCTTATATTTTAATGATCATATAATGGTCCATGCATAACATACATATGTATGCACAGTTTCAAACAGGTGCCACCATTATGCGACTATATATTGTATAAATTAAGGGAACACTACCACTTAATGGTTAGTGCAGTGGTGTCATCCGTTCATTTGTGGTACTTGATTAGCAACCGTTGCTACCTTAAATAATTAATTTCATTCGATCTCTCTTAAATTCTTGTCGGATATATCTCAAATTTCACATTAGGGTATTATCGTCATCAAAAACACAATCACTGGCATTGAGTTATGACATACCATGCTATAATTGCCTTTTCCAGTCAATTCGGGGTAGATGCCTAGCAACCGTTACCAAGACGCTGCCGCGAGGCAAAGTCTTCCGGTTTTATAATGATCAGTGATCAATTGGGGGGGGGGGGGGACCTGTAAAGTTTCATACCTGTGTCGCAAATTAAACATAACCAACATCATCCAACAAGACAATATAAAATTTAAAGGAAAATCCCACGAGGAGCCCAGGGTCAGGGTGTCGGTTGTGGTAGGGCGTCAGGGTTCAAAGGGTTAAAGTTAAGACCAAAGTTAAGACCATCTTTGGTTAAGACTTTGTTCGTGAAACGCACTTATGACTGAAGTTTGAACTTATGACCATCTTAAGTCCCAACTATGTCATAAGTTGCCTTCATGAAACAGGGCCCTGGTCTAGAATTAGTAAGTTCATAAAACCTCATACGATCACCTTTCTGGCAACTATTTCGTATATTTTTCAATTTTTACTTAACTAATAAGAGTGTAACGTACACGTGGGCGGATTATGTATCGGTCGCCTTTTGTGCAAATTTTATCTCTCAATGTGCTATTGAAGAATACAATCGACATAACTTAACAAGCTATAGAAGACCGTGCATCAGGCGTGTCATAATACGCCCGTGTGCTAGTTTCAAATTACATTCCAGAAAGAAATACCATAGTAGTTGGAGTTATCAGCCAAAACCAATATAACTAACTCTGGTAAAAGTGGGCAGACAAACCAAAAATCGAACCTCACTCAATCTTTATGTTTGTAAATGTAAACGTGCATACCGAATTTCATTCCATTCAGGCAGCATTCTAGCACTGAGAAAAATAGGTTGGTCAATATGACTAACTTAGGGTAGTCAACAGCTTGTCCTGGAGATGACTACCCAAAGTTAGTCAAACTGACTACCTGGAAAAGTTAGTCATCATGACTAGGTTAGTAGTAGTCAACATGACCAGCATATTATTAGTCAACATGACTAACATTGAGTCATATTGACTAATATTGCATTCGTCACAATGACTTCTATGATTTGAGTCATAATGACTAATTCGATTTGAGTCAAGATGACTAAAGTAAGTTTAGTCAGCATGACTGGAACTGAGTCAGGTTATCCCAGGCCTGTTCCCTGCATGTGGAGTAAAATGTGTCTGAATGTCTAAAATAAAACTTCTATACAATAAATATATGCGATTTAGTGCAAAGGTTTTCGATTTATATTAAACAAGGGTTTGCAATTAATCAAATCAATTTGCAATTAATACAGGGCTTTAACCGTATAAACATAAATCATACATCTTCAACAGGTCTGGGTGAACTCCAATTGCTCTATTATAGCACGCTCATGCTAAGATAGACCGATCGGTCATTCACAGCCAGAATGCATGTGTGATGAGGGGAGAACATTTTTTGCAATAAATCACAAAACTACTTTGTGAAAAATCACAAACACCTTTGCGATAACTCGCAGACCTTTGCGATAACTCGCAAACATTTGCGATAAATCTCAAGCATCTTTACGATAACTCTCAAACTATTTGGTAACTATTTATCGTAAACATGTTTGAGATTTATCACAAAGGTTTGTGATTTATTGCAGATATATTATGTGTTGGCACTAATGGGCTTGAACCGTATAAACATAATAAATCAGACATCTTAAACAGGTCTGGATTGAACCACAAATCGATCTATAATAGCACGGTCGGGCTAAAATAGACTGATCGGTCTTTCACAGCCAACATGCAAGGGGAGCAAACCAATACTTAACAACACAAAAATTTATTTTGATCTCTTTTGGAGATTATTTACTGAGAATATTCAAAATTAAAACAACTTTGCGATAAATCACAAAACAACTTTGTGAAAATTCACAAACACCTTTACGATAACTCCCAAACCTTTGCGATAAATCTCAAACATCTTTACAATAACTCTCAATTAACTACTTGGTGATTATACTTTGCGATTTATCGCAAAGATGTTCGAGATTTATCACAATAGCCCGATAAGGTTAAAATAGACTAATCGTTCTTTCGCCGTGACAGCCAGCATGTAGCTGGGATAAGGGGAGTCACTCTAAACGGTTGTATTATTATCGATCAACCAATACTTAAAAAACAAAACCAAATTAATTCCGATTTTTTTATCAAGACACTATATAATTATTTACTGAGAACATTCAAAGTTAAAACAACTTTGCGATAAATCGAAAACATATTTCTGATAAATCGCCAGCTACCGTACTTGGCGATTTGTCACAAAGGTTTACGATTAATCGCAATGATTGAATAATATTGTTATAAGTGGGCACTAATGGGATTGAACCGTATAACCATTATCAATCAGATATCTTAAACAGGTCTGGGTGAACCACTTAATACCGATCTATAATAGACTAAAACAAAGATGAATAACTCTAGAATGTAAAATCCGAACAAAAACGATGGCACCCTCTGTTTAATGTTCTCATAGTAGTGAACATCCGTACCTAATTTCTTTGAGATCCGAGCACTACTGTTCAATTATGTCATGAACAGACATCGGACAGACGTACGGATGCACGCACGGACGGACAAGTGCAAAACAGTATACTCCCTTTTTTTTTAAATGGGGTATAATAAACCAATCGTTCTTTCACAGCCAGCATGCATCCGGGATAAGGGGAGTCACTCTAAACTGTTTCATTGTTATCTCTCAACCAATACGTAAACAAAATTAAATCTGATCTCTTTTGCAAGACACCAAATAATTATTTACTGAGAATATTCAAAATAAACATACCGGTACATGTATACAGATATTCAAACAAACAGATTCAAATTGTCAAGAAATTTAGAGTTCCCTCTCTCTTACAGTGAGCACTGTGCCAGGAAGACCGATCGGTCTATTGTAGCCCGATCAGGCTATTATAGTTAATTTGTGGTTCGCTCAGACCTTTCTTTATACCATAATAAATATCGCGTAAATAGTATGTAATTGTTGTAGTTCATACGCTGCATTAAGTGAACAAAGCCGATTTCTGTTCGAGAACCTGTTGTAAAGTACATGTATGTATATAGCGTGCGATAAGCAAAATACTCAACAATGGGGAGACCACACTAATGAAATTTGGTTAATTAAAACTGGCAGCATGTTGTTTGCAAAACCCTAGCGCTCACTAGTCCTCGCCACAATATTTTGGTGTTGAATGGGTCACCGGAATCACTCTCCCAAAAACAATTGCCACATTGTTGAGTGTTTTGCTTATCGTACACTTCCGATGTGCTGTATCGGTACATGTATATGAACAAACAAACAAACCTTACACAAAGAGAGTTTAATGTATTTAATATATGATCCATTTTGGTACAGCCATAGTGAATAAATTATTCTTTATTCGCAGCTATGCGTCATCGAGTCAATGTCATTGCCTGATCACCAGAGCCATATAATGTAGAATTTCGCGAATATGGTTTCCAATTATGGAAGAGGTTATTTCCTAGCAAAGCGGAAATGTCCGAATCGTTCTGAATGATAGCCACACATGTTTTGATGAGAACATGATGCATCTGGACATTGGAATGGTCTATATGTTCACGTACCTGTATATATGCAGCTAAGCTCTAATTGACACCCCCCCCCCCAACGACGTTGACCACCGATATTACCACGTTGTTGATGATACTATTAACCATGATCAATACTACCATGGCCGACCTTCGTACCTTTATAACCACGACAGAGCGTATATTTCTGACATGGCTTGACACTGCATTGGTGATGCAGTTGCGAATGTCGGTCAGTGACCAACTTCGAATGTTGATTAAACCGAAAACAAATTATTAATTGAAATATTGTTTTGTGTATACCCCACTCGACAAAACTAGTGTCCATTGGCACCGCAGTGTATTTGCCGTTAGGCCTGGTGTCAAGAGTTTGTAACTGCAGTTGAGCACCGCGGCCGAATGGCAAGTACATGTACACTGCGGCCGAACGGCAAGTACACTGTGGCCGAACGGCAAGTATCATCTTCTTTCAGTTTAGTGAACGTACACCACGGCAACTACCGTACACCATGGTCAAATAGCAAGTACACTGCGGCCCAACTGTGGTTAGCCAGTGGAGCCGCAGTGTAGTTGCAATTCGTCCGCGGTGGCAACGCTAACTGCACCGCGGTTAAGTGGACACTTGTTTTGTCCATCAGGGTAGTTAACACGGTGCATGGCGCTCACGAAAAGCTGGACTGGGTGTAAGGTGGCCATGTGAAAAATTAATGCGGAGTACAGTAGTCGCAACATATGATTAATAGTACTGTAGAAAGATTACCAGCGGTTGCCACATGTCAACCACTTGACCGTGGTTGAACGGCGGTATATATGGTATAACCGGTGTCATTAATGCCCTACAACCTTGTTAAAGGTGACGATTAATTAGAGCATAGCTGTAGTACGTCACTAAATGTAAAAGCTTGTGGTGGATTCAGTGATAATGTGTGTCCCAGAATTGGATCCGTATCTCCGAGATTATCCGTCATTTCATAACTACATCACAATATCACAGCGTCGTACCGGCGTTTCGATCAAAAGATTAGCAGACTCCGTTACTGGCCGATATGTCATGGCGACACTGTTATCAAATCATGTTTCGATGAAAATTGAAGAATATGATCCATCTTCTTTTGTACAGGTAATTGTAATTTGTAGTTGTATGTTGTAGCCAACAAACTTGTGACTGACTCATGAGTCATGACTGATCTGTAACGTCATAATTCTGACTAATTTCTTCACAATTGTATGTCTCATAATCCTAGTCACCAGTGGTTGACTCTTGTCAGACTTGTGAGTTAATTGGACGATTTATAATTTTGTGAAACTTAAGTATCTGTGTTTTGAAACTCACAACATTGTCGTGCAGCCACTGCAGTTCAACAGGTCAAGTGTAAACTGTAATCCCACTGACACTGAATTCATTGACTCAGTCTGTTTTCGGAGGTTATAACATCTTGTCCCTTCCATATACAAACATAATCCAGACAGTGCTAACAATATTCCAGGTTATTAAAAAGCTAGTTAGGTCTAATTATTTGCTAAAACAATCTAAAACAACGCACATGGTTCATACGGTACACCGGAAGCATATTTCGGTTTAGTGTAGGGGTAAAATAATTATGCCGCTTGAATGATAACGTTATATAGTTTCTGAGAAATTTTATATACGACTAGCCGATGAGCCCGACGTTGTCCGGGCTATTCAAAAACCAAATTTCAAGTCGATAGCTCCACCCGTTTCCGAGATCTGGTCTCTAAACCAAATTTCATGTCGATAGCTCCACCCGTTTCCGAGATCTGGTCTGCGCATGGCGTCGCATGGGCTCGGCGACCCGATAAAATTCGTATCCGGGGCAAGATACATTCACATAGCAAATTTCAAGTCGATAGCTCCACTCGTTTCCGAGATCTCATCTGCGCATGCGCTGCACGGGCGTCGCACGGGCTCGCCAATACGACAACGACGACCGCCTGGTCAAACTACACACACGTACCAAGTTTCGTCCCGATCGGTCGAGAATCGTAGATTTGTATAAATGACAGACAAACAAACATACAGACAAACAAACAGAGGTCTTCAAAATATATATGAGACTAGCCGATGAGCCCGACGTTGTCCGGGCTATTCAAAAACCAAATTTCAAGTCGATAGCTCCACCCGTTTCCGAGATCTGGTCTGCGCATGCGCGAAACTGGTGTCGCACGGGCTCGGCGACCCGATAAGATTCGTATCCGGGGCAAGATACATTCACATACCAAATTTCAAGTCGATAGCTCCACCCGTTTCCGAGATCTCGTCTGCGCATGCGCGAAGCTGGTGTCGCACGGGCTCGGCAACCCGATAAAATTCGCATCCGGGGCAAGATACATTCACATAGCAAATTTCAAGTCGATAGCTCCACCCGTTTCCGAGATCTCGTCTGCGCATGCGCGAAGCGGGCGCCGCACGGGCTCGCCAATACGACAACGACGACCGCCTGGTCAAACTACACTCACGTACCAAGTTTCGTCCCGATCGGTCAAGAATCGTAGATTTGTATTAATGACAGACAGACAGAGACAGACAGACAGACAAACAAACAAACAAACAGAGGTCTTCAAAATATATATGAGACTAGCCGATGAGCCCGACGTTGTCCGGGCTATTCAAAAACCAAATTTCAAGTCGATAGCTCTATCCAGCCCGACGTTGTCCGGGCTATTCAAAAACCAAATTTCAAGTCGATAGCTCTACCCGTTTCCGATATCTGGTCTGCGCATGCGCGAGGCTGGCGTCGCGCGTGCTCGGCGACCCGATAAAATTCGTATCCTGGGCAAGATACATTCACATACCAAATTTCAAGTCGATAGCTCCACCCGTTTCCGAGATCTCGTCTGCACATGCGCGAAGCTGGCGTCGCACGGGCTCGGCGACCCGATAAAATTCGTATCCGGGGCAAGATACATTCACATACCAAATTTCAAGTCGATAGCTCAACTCGTTTCCGAGATCTGGTCTGCTCATGCGCGAAGCTGGCGTCGCATGGGCTCGGCGACCCGATAAAATTCGTATCCGGGGCAAGATACATTCACATAGAAAATTTCAAGTCGATAGCTCCACCCGTTTCCGAGATCTCGTCTGCGCATGCGCGAAGCGGGCGCCGCACGGGCTCGCCAATACGACAACGTCCACCGCCTTGTCAAACTACACACACGTACCAAGTTTCGTCCCGATCGGTCGAGAATCGTAGATTTGTATAAATGACAGACAAACAAACATGCAGACAAACAAACATACAGACAAACAGAGGTCTTCAAAATATATATGAGACTTGCAGGTTAGCCCGCCACTGGCGGCATTTGTCCCATGGCTTTGTCAGAAACATGACTTTCAATGAGTGAATTTTTTAATTAATTTTTTTAATTAATTTTTTAATTTAATTTTTTGTTTTTCAATGAGTTAATTGTGCCTTTTTAATTTAATTTTTGTTTTTCAATTTGACCCGATTTGCAAGGTCAAGGTCAGGTCGGGGTCACAATTTAACCCGTCCATGACACTTCCCGTAGGTAGCAAGTTTCAGCTCAATCGGTTCGAGACTATATAAAGGACACACATTCAATCGCTGTAGGCTTCAATATTCGCCACGGCAATTGACTGCCGTGGGCCACGGACTGTCGTAACAGTTGATAACATGTTCACATTCGGCGGATCGGGCACTGCGGTCAGTAAAAAATCATAACGCGCACGCTATAACTCCGGTATCACTAACGTACGCGGCATCGGAAGGGTCAGGTTAACTTCCGCCTGGATCCACGTGGCGTGACGTAATTCACAACCACGTGTATTTACCTCGACCGCGACACACACAATGGCCCGATAAAGGGCACGCATTCCCTGGAATTTCCCAGAAGATATTCATGGGGAGGTCAAGTGACCAATTTTGAAATTTGCTGGTCGCATTCGTCTGTAGGTCTGATGAATTCTCGGCTAGATATTGTTACCAACATGACGTCTTTAAATTAATCCCGCCGTGCACCCCCTCACCAACGCGACGTAATTTTGGTACCATGTGTTGCGAGTAGTATAGGAAGAGTTTTCTAGTATACCATTTGACTGCCTAAACCCTAAGCGCCTGTTCCTGTGCCATCAGGGAATATAGGTCACGCCGCGTGGGTGTATATATCGGTGAAGGTTATCGCCATAATAATCGTGGCGGGTACCACTAGGTCAAGGACGAATAAAATATTTCCGCAACAAGTGAGCGACGGTTATCACGAGAACAGCGCGTGATCGGGGGGCGTGTATGTCTAAGTTATATATAACGAATCGGCGAAGGTTATCACCATAATAGCGCGTACGTCTAGGTCCCGTGCAAACAAATCGACGAAGGTTATCACGAGAATAGCGCGTCACGTGTATGTAAACAAAAATATTTCCACAACAAATCGGCGGGGCACAGAGCCAAGGTTTTAATGGGGTAGGGTATAACTGAACGATAAACGCGGTAGGGTTTGTACTACAGCACCTGGTAAATAATTGTTAATTAGTAGTCACAGAGATAGACTATAAAACGCGAGGTATCCGTTAATTAGCTGACGTTTCTATTTTGAGTAAAAACAATTTCGTTTAGTGTGTGTGTATTGGCAGGGGATCAATAGTAGAATTAAAACTGCTGGACGTTAATGGCAAGCTTTTATTAGTAGTAGATATTTGTCAGAAGTTCCCGGTAAGCTCTCACTAGAAGTAGAAGGTGTAGTAAATCCATATGTATATGGCAAGCTGTCCGAAGTAATAGGGCACTAAATCCTCTACTAGAAATACAAGCTACTACAGATGTGTTGGAATGTGGCAGCAAGATCAGAGGAATCCTCATCGCGTATTACTATACATACAAATACCTCTATAGTGCGGGTGGTAGAAGGTTATGAATTGTGATTATATATAGTGAACAGAGAAAATGTTGGCACACACCTATAAGTCTAACACCTATATACTTGCGATGGAAATATTACCAGGCAACATCTTATGTATGCTCCAGTCTATTTTAGTCTTAATTATCATTGTGTACGTATCCCAGCTAATATATTGTAGAGTGAGGCGCAATGCCAAAAAATGTTGGCACTGACGACCAATAAGTCGAGCACCTAGATAATTGCCCGTATATACTGCCAGGTAACCGACGTATGTATGCTCTTATCTATTTTAGTCTTAATTATCCTTATGCATGTATGTCGGGAGCCAATATATATATATATTATACCGGTTTTAGTCTACTTTCCTATGCAGGTAAACTAACACTACAGAGTTTTGCAAAATCAGACGACAGAAATACGAGCTTTATTGTCAACAGGCGGAATTTCTAAACGGAAATAACACAATGGTATGTATAATTAAAAAAAAAAAATTTCAGAAAGTTTTTTTTTTTTTTTTTTTTCCTCAACAATATAGTCATGTCATATATCAAATTACTCGTCTCGAAGTATCGACTACAACGCAGCAACTTTTATCAAAATTGTATGTACCTATTTGGAATTAATTAAAGAAATGTTATAACACTATTTCCAAATGCTAGACGTTGGGGTTATATTACTGCCCAAGCTTCAATTTAAATCCCAACATATTCTTATTTGAAGAACGTATCTGGTTAAACATGTCTACCATAGTAAGCTCATTTAAAGAGCTTCACACATAGTCCCATTAGTAATGATGTGTCGTTATTTACTGCAGAAATGGTCATATAGAATACAATACAACACATTTTGGTCACATACCTTAAAGGTGCACGTCACTTTCGCAAGATATCGAACTGACCATGTATAGAGTTGAATGACATGTCGGGTATCAAATGTATAATCAGTTCCAGTATTTCGTCCATAAAGCAGTTTTGGTTGTAACATCATTGTGTATGACGGTTCATTCATATAATACCTTAGCGGTTGCACACGATACTGTCTGTTGTATTTTATGTCTTATATCATGTATATTAATTGCTCCATGGATGGTGGGAGTATGGCATTGGTGTCTAGTTCTTCGATGTATTCTAATCATAGTTCATTCATATTATTACTCTAAAATCTCCATTAAATGGAGAAACTAAAGAGCCCATATTATGTAGACTAGTGTATAAATACTTACTTCATGCATTATTTTTATCAATTATATGTATTATAACTCCCATCAAGATAGGCTGTTATACAGAGGAAACAAAGCATGTACCAAGTGACGGTCTATACCAAGTGATAGTCTCATGTCACGAAAGGCCTACTATGTGGACACATTTTCTTATCAAAACGCTCTATTATGTAGGGGGTTATCAACCATTGGTCTGGAAAAGGCATACGAGCGGAAGGCGTGTATACACATTTATTCCATGTACTCTTTAATCGTCGATTTCTCTTTAATATCGTTAATTTATAGCATTATTAGTAGGAATCTAAACTCGCCGTTATATTGAGAAAATAATGCGTCAATACCAGTCAATACTGCTTTATTGGCGGTAAATGAAATTATTGAATCATATATCGCAGCTAAACAAGCGAGACAACTGATCACAACACAAAAATTAGTAATATTTCTGAAGCCTTGAGTGGGTTGTAATACACAGTGTAAATTTTCATTATTGCTACCATTTAAGGAAACATGCCCCCGATAGGGCTACTATGCGAACACATGTCTATATTAATTTCACATATTCCGTACCGTTCATTCATATATACTCCAAGCTCTCTGTTAATACAGAGGCATCAAAACATTGGTCTGGAAAAGACCTACTATGTTGATGCGTGTATACATATTTACTTGATGTATTCTTTAATCATTCATTTCTCTTTATTATCGTTCATTTATAGCATTATTAGAAGAAATTTAGTCTAAAATCTCCATTACATAGAGACAATAAAGAGCCCATATGGTGTAGACTAATACATAAATACTTACTTCATGTATTCGTTTCACCAATTATATGTATTATACATCCTATACATTTAGTCTGTTATACAGAGGAAACAAAGCATATACTACGTGGCAGTTTCATATGACGATAAGACCTACTATGTGAACACATGTGCATATTAATTTCACATATTCTTCTCAAAACGCTTTATTTTATACGGGGGTATCAAACATTGGTCCGGAAAAGGCCTGCTATGTGGACGCGCGTATACATATTGACTTCATATATACATTCATAGTTCTTTTCTCTTAATTATCGTTCATTTAATAGCATTATTAGTAGAAATATAGTCTAAAACCGTCGGTATATGGAGAATATATAGCGTCAATACTGTTTTATTGTTGGTAACTCAAATTATTGCATCATATATCGCAACTAAACAAGCGAGACAACTCATAAATTCTTAATAGTTCTGATGTCTATGGCAGTTCACAGAGTGTATATTTTCATTGTTGTTACCATTTTAGTGCATACATTACTGATTTCTGTGTAAGAACGCGGGTCTCCATTGTTGTTATGATTGTGCCTATAACTGTCCATATTCTTAAAGCAAGTACGGTACCTCTATGTGATATGATGTATAAATATTTCCATTTTCATAGGTAAATCACGTATAAACGCTCTTTAATGTATAGTTAAACTGAGTTTTCACATGCAGGGCTATGTCTTTGTGGACTATATACGTGGTATACTTCAGTATATACACGAAGTGAATGTGTTCTAAGTATGCGTATCTGATTTATGTATACGTCCGTGTTTCTTAAAGCAAATCCAATACACATTAGTGCGTTATATTATGATGTACATTAAGTGCCCTTTTCACTGTTAAATCAAGTAAAAAAGCCCTCTACTATAGTTAACTATTCAGTTCCACATACGCTATAAGCTCTATGGTGGTCCGGTGTGTCTTATCAATATGCCATTATATGCACGAATGTAATGTGTTCAAATATGTGGGTTATGATGTATACTTTAATGTTAAAGTATATAAGCACTCTTTAAGATATGCATATGCAGAATGTTGCCTCTTTACACTGACAGAAGAAAAAAAAAGGAATATATAATTTTGAGTACTACTCTTCATAAAACGTTAGAAAACCATAATCTAACAACGAATATCGAAGAACAATGTAATTACTTGATAAGCATTGTAAATATTTCGTCTGTTTTAAATAAAATGGAAATATTTCGTCTATTTGAAATACAGTTGGAAGCAACAATCAAGTATTTAAATGAAATTTGGACCAAAATCTTATAATTTGAGAAAACGTATATAATTTCTATCGAAGTCTTATAATAAAGGAAGGCTTTGTGCGAATCCATTCGGTCTAATGTGTGAATGTGTTCATCATCGCAAATATAATGATGCAGAAATTAATACTTCCTAGAAAAATGTTAACATAGCCTGTATTTAACCGAAATAATATAGCATTTGAGTTAAAATATTTCATATTAGGACCATAACGAACCAATGCATAAAAATATAATATTTAGTTTTTCAGTCTCGATCAAAATAATGCAGGGTTGTCAATTATCAAAAAAAAAAAACAAATACTTTGAAACAAAAACGATGACATAAGAACGAATATCCAAGAGCTAGTGTGAAAATAACCCTCACATTTATAAAAAAAAAAAACAATAAAAATTCAGTTTTCGAGTCAGTCCTTCAAAATTATTGAATGTTTTCGTCTATGTTGGATCAAATTTAACACAAAAATCAATTAGCTCACTAACAGTTCGCGCAATATCTCATATTTTGAGAAAACGTTTACAATTTTAGACAACAATATTGCTAGTAAAGGTGAATATTTCATCCTGGAACTCATGAAATATGATAAAAATAGATGTAAAGACACTTCACGAGCCCTCATATCTTTGAGTTATGAACATAAAGTCATCTCATAGTGCCATTGTACCCCATAATTTGGTCAGGAGAAATATATATTTCATATTTGACCCTTCATCTATGGTAAAAAATGAATTAAGGGACATGGAAGTGGTGTCCTACACATTAACCTAGAGCATAAATTGACTCAATTTTACAATTTTAGGCAACATTCTTGCCAGGGAAAGTGTATATATCATGTTGGAACTCATCAAATGTGATAAACATGCATCAAATGACACTTACTGAGCTCTGATGACTTTGAGTTATGACAACAACGGCATCTCATACTAGATTGTAAGCCATAATTTGGTCAGGAAAAGTGTAAATTTCATATTTTATCCTACAAGTGTTTTAACAATCAATGTAATTACACCCCATCGGTCGCCTAGACACAGCGTAAATGTTCTCAAGTTTTCAACTGTAGGCCACAATGTCGGTAGTGAAGGTAAACATTTCATGTTGGAACCCATGAAATGTCTTTTTATCCATTTTATCACATTTCATGAGTACTTATCACGGAGTTATGAACATAAAAGGACCTCATAGTGTATTGTAGGTCATAATTTGGTCAGGAAAATTGTAAATTTCATGTCTTAAGCTCCATGTGTTTAAAAAATATATTTAATTACAGCCATTGGGTCCCTAGATATCAACCCACAGTCCATATATAGTCCATATGCAATTTTAGGGAACAGTGTTGCTAGTGAAGGTGAACATTCCATGCTGGAACTCATGAAATATGATAAAAATAGATGAAAAGACACTTTCTGAGGCCTTGGTCAGGAGAAATGTGTGTTGTATTTTGACCCTTGATGCGTGGTAGCAATCAATGAAATTACACCCCATGGTATCCTCAGATATGAAGCAACATCATAAATGTACTCAGTTTTGGCAATTTAGAAAACATTGTTGATAGGGAAGTTGTACATGTCATGTTGGAACTGGTGAAATGTGATAATAATTGATCAAAAGACACTCGATGAGCCCTGATGGGTTTCAATTATGGTCATAAGGGCATCTGATAGTGTCATTATACAACGGGGAAATTTGTGAAGCGCTAACAAAGCGTATCTACACGGTGTTATACGATCCAAAATGATCCTGATATAAGAAATGCAATCTAGATCATACTCAGTATCTTCGTATCGACTGAATATATCGTTATTCGATGGTGATCCCGACATACCTCCGTCTTTACTTTTCTTATGCCTTTGTAGATTGTAGTTCGTCGATAATATATTTCTGAACAAATGGCACCCGTGTATTATCTCGAATCATGGGAAGAACTATCGTCCTTATACCAGCGAAAAGATGAGCGAATATGGTGTGGTATTATCAACTCGCCGCGCTCGTACCTCTATTTATCGTTTAGAGTTATTGTTCTTAGATAAAAAATAGGCGCGCGTGCGGCCCCCTCATCCCCACTGCCGCCGCGCCTATTTTTTATTTAAGAACAATAACTCTAAACGATAAATAGAGGTACGAGCGCGGCGAGTTGATAATACCACACCATATTCGCTCATCTTTTCGCTGGTATAAGGACGATAGTTCTTCCCATGATTCGAGATAATACACGGGTGCCATTTGTTCAGAAATATATTATCGACGAACTACAATCTACAAAGGCATAAGAAAAGTAAAGACGGAGGTATGTCGGGATCACCATCGAATAACGATATATTCAGTCGATACGAAGATACTGAGTATGATCTAGATTGCATTTCTTATATCAGGATCATTTTGGATCGTATAACACCGTGTAGATACGCTTTGTTAGCGCTTCACAAATTTCCCCGTTGTATAATGACACTATCAGATGCCCTTATGACCATAATTGAAACCCATCAGGGCTCATCGAGTGTCTTTTGATCAATTATTATCACATTTCACCAGTTCCAACATGACATGTACAACTTCCCTATCAACAATGTTTTCTAAATTGCCAAAACTGAGTACATTTATGATGTTGCTTCATATCTGAGGATACCATGGGGTGTAATTTCATTGATTGCTACCACGCATCAAGGGTCAAAATACAACACACATTTCTCCTGACCAAGGCCTCAGAAAGTGTCTTTTCATCTATTTTTATCATATTTCATGAGTTCCAGCATGGAATGTTCACCTTCACTAGCAACACTGTTCCCTAAAATTGCATATGGACTATATATGGACTGTGGGTTGATATCTAGGGACCCAATGGCTGTAATTAAATATATTTTTTAAACACATGGAGCTTAAGACATGAAATTTACAATTTTCCTGACCAAATTATGACCTACAATACACTATGAGGTCCCTTTATGTTCATAACTCCGTGATAAGTACTCATGAAATGTGATAAAATGGATAAAAAGACATTTCATGGGTTCCAACATGAAATGTTTACCTTCACTACCGACATTGTGGCCTACAGTTGAAAACTTGAGAACATTTACGCTGTGTCTAGGCGACCGATGGGGTGTAATTACATTGATTGTTAAAACACTTGTAGGATAAAATATGAAATTTACACTTTTCCTGACCAAATTATGGCTTACAATCTAGTATGAGATGCCGTTGTTGTCATAACTCAAAGTCATCAGAGCTCAGTAAGTGTCATTTGATGCATGTTTATCACATTTGATGAGTTCCAACATGATATATACACTTTCCCTGGCAAGAATGTTGCCTAAAATTGTAAAATTGAGTCAATTTATGCTCTAGGTTAATGTGTAGGACACCACTTCCATGTCCCTTAATTCATTTTTTACCATAGATGAAGGGTCAAATATGAAATATATATTTCTCCTGACCAAATTATGGGGTACAATGGCACTATGAGATGACTTTATGTTCATAACTCAAAGATATGAGGGCTCGTGAAGTGTCTTTACATCTATTTTTATCATATTTCATGAGTTCCAGGATGAAATATTCACCTTTACTAGCAATATTGTTGTCTAAAATTGTAAACGTTTTCTCAAAATATGAGATATTGCGCGAACTGTTAGTGAGCTAATTGATTTTTGTGTTAAATTTGATCCAACATAGACGAAAACATTCAATAATTTTGAAGGACTGACTCGAAAACTGAATTTTTATTGTTTTTTTTTTTTATAAATGTGAGGGTTATTTTCACACTAGCTCTTGGATATTCGTTCTTATGTCATCGTTTTTGTTTCAAAGTATTTGTTTTTTTTTGTTGATAATTGACAACCCTGCATTATTTTGATCGAGACTGAAAAACTAAATATTATATTTTTATGCATTGGTTCGTTATGGTCCTAATATGAAATATTTTAACTCAAATGCTATATTATTTCGGTTAAATACAGGCTATGTTAACATTTTTCTAGGAAGTATTAATTTCTGCATCATTATATTTGCGATGATGAACACATTCACACATTAGACCGAATGGATTCGCACAAAGCCTTCCTTTATTATAAGACTTCGATAGAAATTATATACGTTTTCTCAAATTATAAGATTTTGGTCCAAATTTCATTTAAATACTTGATTGTTGCTTCCAACTGTATTTCAAATAGACGAAATATTTCCATTTTATTTAAAACAGACGAAATATTTACAATGCTTATCAAGTAATTACATTGTTCTTCGATATTCGTTGTTAGATTATGGTTTTCTAACGTTTTATGAAGAGTAGTACTCAAAATTATATATTCCTTTTTTTTTCTTCTGTCAGTGTAAAGAGGCAACATTCTGCATATGCATATCTTAAAGAGTGCTTATATACTTTAACATTAAAGTATACATCATAACCCACATATTTGAACACATTACATTCGTGCATATAATGGCATATTGATAAGACACACCGGACCACCATAGAGCTTATAGCGTATGTGGAACTGAATAGTTAACTATAGTAGAGGGCTTTTTTACTTGATTTAACAGTGAAAAGGGCACTTAATGTACATCATAATATAACGCACTAATGTGTATTGGATTTGCTTTAAGAAACACGGACGTATACATAAATCAGATACGCATACTTAGAACACATTCACTTCGTGTATATACTGAAGTATACCACGTATATAGTCCACAAAGACATAGCCCTGCATGTGAAAACTCAGTTTAACTATACATTAAAGAGCGTTTATACGTGATTTACCTATGAAAATGGAAATATTTATACATCATATCACATAGAGGTACCGTACTTGCTTTAAGAATATGGACAGTTATAGGCACAATCATAACAACAATGGAGACCCGCGTTCTTACACAGAAATCAGTAATGTATGCACTAAAATGGTAACAACAATGAAAATATACACTCTGTGAACTGCCATAGACATCAGAACTATTAAGAATTTATGAGTTGTCTCGCTTGTTTAGTTGCGATATATGATGCAATAATTTGAGTTACCAACAATAAAACAGTATTGACGCTATATATTCTCCATATACCGACGGTTTTAGACTATATTTCTACTAATAATGCTATTAAATGAACGATAATTAAGAGAAAAGAACTATGAATGTATATATGAAGTCAATATGTATACGCGCGTCCACATAGCAGGCCTTTTCCGGACCAATGTTTGATACCCCCGTATAAAATAAAGCGTTTTGAGAAGAATATGTGAAATTAATATGCACATGTGTTCACATAGTAGGTCTTATCGTCATATGAAACTGCCACGTAGTATATGCTTTGTTTCCTCTGTATAACAGACTAAATGTATAGGATGTATAATACATATAATTGGTGAAACGAATACATGAAGTAAGTATTTATGTATTAGTCTACACCATATGGGCTCTTTATTGTCTCTATGTAATGGAGATTTTAGACTAAATTTCTTCTAATAATGCTATAAATGAACGATAATAAAGAGAAATGAATGATTAAAGAATACATCAAGTAAATATGTATACACGCATCAACATAGTAGGTCTTTTCCAGACCAATGTTTTGATGCCTCTGTATTAACAGAGAGCTTGGAGTATATATGAATGAACGGTACGGAATATGTGAAATTAATATAGACATGTGTTCGCATAGTAGCCCTATCGGGGGCATGTTTCCTTAAATGGTAGCAATAATGAAAATTTACACTGTGTATTACAACCCACTCAAGGCTTCAGAAATATTACTAATTTTTGTGTTGTGATCAGTTGTCTCGCTTGTTTAGCTGCGATATATGATTCAATAATTTCATTTACCGCCAATAAAGCAGTATTGACTGGTATTGACGCATTATTTTCTCAATATAACGGCGAGTTTAGATTCCTACTAATAATGCTATAAATTAACGATATTAAAGAGAAATCGACGATTAAAGAGTACATGGAATAAATGTGTATACACGCCTTCCGCTCGTATGCCTTTTCCAGACCAATGGTTGATAACCCCCTACATAATAGAGCGTTTTGATAAGAAAATGTGTCCACATAGTAGGCCTTTCGTGACATGAGACTATCACTTGGTATAGACCGTCACTTGGTACATGCTTTGTTTCCTCTGTATAACAGCCTATCTTGATGGGAGTTATAATACATATAATTGATAAAAATAATGCATGAAGTAAGTATTTATACACTAGTCTACATAATATGGGCTCTTTAGTTTCTCCATTTAATGGAGATTTTAGAGTAATAATATGAATGAACTATGATTAGAATACATCGAAGAACTAGACACCAATGCCATACTCCCACCATCCATGGAGCAATTAATATACATGATATAAGACATAAAATACAACAGACAGTATCGTGTGCAACCGCTAAGGTATTATATGAATGAACCGTCATACACAATGATGTTACAACCAAAACTGCTTTATGGACGAAATACTGGAACTGATTATACATTTGATACCCGACATGTCATTCAACTCTATACATGGTCAGTTCGATATCTTGCGAAAGTGACGTGCACCTTTAAGGTATGTGACCAAAATGTGTTGTATTGTATTCTATATGACCATTTCTGCAGTAAATAACGACACATCATTACTAATGGGACTATGTGTGAAGCTCTTTAAATGAGCTTACTATGGTGGACATGTTTAACCAGATACGTTCTTCAAATAAGAATATGTTGGGATTTAAATTGAAGCTTGGGCAGTAATATAACCCCAACGTCTAGCATTTGGAAATAGTGTTATAACATTTCTTTAATTAATTCCAAATAGGTACATACAATTTTGATAAAAGTTGCTGCGTTGTAGTCGATACTTCGAGACGAGTAATTTGATATATGACATGACTATATTGTTGAGGAAAAAAAAAAAAAAAAAAAAACTTTCTGAAAAAAAAATTATTTTTTTTTTTGAAAAAAAAAAAAAAAAATTTGAAAAAAAAAAAAATTGAAATTTTTTTTACAACAAATTTTTTTTTTTTTTAATTATACATACCATTGTGTTATTTCCGTTTAGAAATTCCGCCTGTTGACAATAAAGCTCGTATTTCTGTCGTCTGATTTTGCAAAACTCTGTAGTGTTAGTTTACCTGCATAGGAAAGTAGACTAAAACCGGTATAATATATATATATATTGGCTCCCGACATACATGCATAAGGATAATTAAGACTAAAATAGATAAGAGCATACATACGTCGGTTACCTGGCAGTATATACGGGCAATTATCTAGGTGCTCGACTTATTGGTCGTCAGTGCCAACATTTTTTGGCATTGCGCCTCACTCTACAATATATTAGCTGGGATACGTACACAATGATAATTAAGACTAAAATAGACTGGAGCATACATAAGATGTTGCCTGGTAATATTTCCATCGCAAGTATATAGGTGTTAGACTTATAGGTGGGTGCCAACATTTTCTCTGTTCACTATATATAATCACAATTCATAACCTTCTACCACCCGCACTATAGAGGTATTTGTATGTATAGTAATACGCGATGAGGATTCCTCTGATCTTGCTGCCACATTCCAACACATCTGTAGTAGCTTGTATTTCTAGTAGAGGATTTAGTGCCCTATTACTTCGGACAGCTTGCCATATACATATGGATTTACTACACCTTCTACTTCTAGTGAGAGCTTACCGGGAACTTCTGACAAATATCTACTACTAATAAAAGCTTGCCATTAACGTCCAGCAGTTTTAATTCTACTATTGATCCCTTGCCAATACACACACACTAAACGAAATTGTTTTTACTCAAAATAGAAACGTCAGCTAATTAACGGATACCTCGCGTTTTATAGTCTATCTCTGTGACTACTAATTAACAATTATTTACCAGGTGCTGTAGTACAAACCCTACCGCGTTTATCGTTCAGTTATACCCTACCCCATTAAAACCTTGGCTCTGTGCCCCGCCGATTTGTTGTGGAAATATTTTTTTTTACATACACGTGACGCGCTATTCTCGTGATAACCTTCGTCGATTTGTTTGCACGGGACCTAGACGTACGCGCTATTATGGTGATAACCTTCGCCGATTCGTTATATATAACTTAGACATACACGCCCCCCGATCACGCGCTGTTCTCGTGATAACCGTCGCTCACTTGTTGCGGAAATATTTTATTCGTCCTTGACCTAGTGGTACCCGCCACGATTATTATGGCGATAACCTTCACCGATATATACACCCACGCGGCGTGACCTATATTCCCTGATGGCACAGGAACAGGCGCTTAGGGTTTAGGCAGTCAAATGGTATACTAGAAAACTCTTCCTATACTACTGTTGCGTTCTAAAAATAGGTCGATTGCAGTGGATTCGAAATATAAGTGCGATAGAGAATATTGCTTGATGGAAAGCATTTTAATTAATACGTTACAAGACTCGCCTTGACGCTGGCTAAGAGACATTTGTCCCTGCTAGGAGAAGAAGAATAGGGGTCTCGTTGCCTTCACATCTAAAAATATAATCTTTGGGGTCTAAAATTGGTTGTACTAAAATATTCCCAAAATATCAAAAACCCAAAAATTATTTTTCCAAAAAAAAAAATTCCAAAACTTAGACAGGTGCATGCCAGAGAAAATCTAAAAAAATTTAGTGTCAAACTTTTGAGAACGTTTTTGCATAGAATGATCATTACAATTCAAAATAAAAAAATGGGCCACCTTGAAAATGTCCTTGAATCCAAGATGGCCGCCAAAATCCAAAATGGCCGCCAAAATGCCAATTTTCTTATCATGTGTCGCATTGATGGTCTTGAAGTTTAGTTTTATCACCATGAAACCTTGATATATGCATGACTAAACTGTTGTCAGGTGATGTCTTGATAAAAACACTAACAAACCAACCATATTGATGATGATTTTGATCCAAAATGGCCGCCAAAATCCAAAATGGCTGCCATAAGACCAATTTTCCTATCATGTGTAATGTTGCTGGGACTGAAAGTTAGTCTTATCAGCATAAAACATTTATGTATGTATGTATTAATTGTTCTTAAATGATCAGTTAACAAAATAACTAATAACTTGACCAAATTAAGGTTGGATGTTATTTCAAAATGGCCGCCAAAATACAAAATGGCCATCATATGGTCAATTTTTCAATCATATGTAATGTTTCTGCAACTGAAATTAGATTTAGCAACATGAAACATTGATGTAAGTATGTATGTATTAATAGTTCTTAGATGATGAATTAATGAAAACAAGTAATAAATTGACCACAAAAAGGATGAATGTTATTTCAAAATGGCCAACAAAATCCAAAATGGACGCCATATGATAAATTTTCCTATCATTTGTTATGTTGCTGGGACTGAATGTTAGTGTTAGCGGCATGAAACATTGATGTATGTATGTTTTAATTTTTCTTAAATGATAAAATAATAAAATAACTAATAAATTGACCACATTAAGGATTTCAAAATGGCCGCCAAAGTCCAAAATGGCCGCCATATGGCCAATTTTTTTCAATCCTGTGAAATGTTGTTGCGACTGGAAGTCAGTCTTATCAGAGTGAAACATTGATGTTGTATGTCTAAATTGTTATTAGATGATGAACTGAAAAAAAAACTGAGGATGAATGTTATTTCAAAATGGCAGCCAAAATCCAAAACTGACGCCATATGGTCAATTGTCCTATCATGTGTTATGTTGCTGGGACTGAAAGTTAGTCTTAGAAGCATGAAACATTGATGTATGTATGTCTTCATTGTTCTTAGATGATGAATTGATAAAAAAAAATAATAAATTGACAAAAAACGGATGAATGTTATTTCAAAATGACTGCTAAAATTCAAAAGGGCCACCATAAGGCCAATTTTGTATGTCTATAAATTGTTCTCAGATGATGAATTTAATTTAATAAAACATAATCAAATGACCGCATTAATAATGAATATAATTTGAAAATGGCCACCAATATCCCAAATGGGAACCATGTGGTCAATTTTTTCTAACAAGTGTAATGTTGCTGGAACTGAAAATTAGTCTTATCAGCATGCCATTTTGATGGATGTATGTCTTAATTGTTTTTGGATTATGAATCAGTAAAAAAAACTGATAAACTGGCCATATTAATGATGAAAGTTATTTCAAAATGTGCACCATAATCCAAGTTGGCCACCATATGGCTACGTCATTGCTGCATTTGTGATTGAAAACCCATGTAATCGTAAAAAAAATACATCATTGATGGCCACTCATACAGTAATGCTCTAATTAATCGACCTCTTAACCACAGCAGAATTATGGTTAACTTTTCAGGATTTAGTCGGAAATATGGCTAGTTGCCATTCATCGGGAAGCTCTCGGCGACTAAATCCTCAAAAGTTACCCATAATTATGCTGTGGTTAAGAGGTCGATTAATTAGAGCATTACTGTACATCATGTGGAAACTAGTAAGTGACAATCTGTTGTAGAAAACATCTCGTGAACACCGATACATGGTAATACATCATGAAATACACTTTGTACTGACTGCATGGTGGTCATATTTAAAATTATTTGACAAGTGGAATGTGGTTGTCTAAGTAATTTATTTCACTTCCATCCTATGCCATGCCAGTATAATGAGTTTATATGTGTAGAATCAGAGAACGATCACCTCCCTTTTGGAAAAGAAACTGCTTAAAGATGGATTATCTCTTTAAATAACAAATTTTTATAGTTGCGTGGGTATAAATTAATCAATATGAACTGAAGACCCCTGTCCGGAAAGGCTTCTATCAATTAATATTGATTTTATTTCGAATATTTTATTGGGCCCGTTTATTTGTCTATTTTTAGAACAGACCATTCGGGTGATACCACATAGCGTTATAGGGCATTAGGTTGTTCCTATGGCTACGCACCGAACGTCAAATATCCCAGATTGATTGGTTGTATTGTATTATTCCATAGTTATAAGCGATAATGGGTATAATTAACGTTTATTTGTGACAAAATTACGCAAATAAAATTTTCTGGTCTCTGTTAACAGTAACTACTATTGTTCGTTAGCTAAACAACCACACCTTTTTAGACCAGAAAATATTCGAAATAAAATCAAAATTAATCGATAGAAGCATTTCCGAACAGGAGTCTTCGACTCAGATCTAATATTTTATACCCCGGTTGGCCGGTAACTATATAATGCATGTTTACAAAGAGATAATCCACCTTTAAGGGTGGATACACACTTGCATGTAATTTCTGTATATAAAATCCATGTATTCCATGTATTTTACATGGTCACACCAATCATTGATCCCCTGTGTGCGATCCGTCCATTTCAATAGGCGAGACCAGTGAGCACTTATGAGCCATTATCAAACTAACTGTTATCAAGAAATTTCAGACCAGTCATAAACATGTCCTCTTTCATGGATGCCGAAATCCTGTCTGATATCATGAGTTTTAATTCATTTCGAACAGTGGATTTGAGTCCGTCGGTTTTATACTTTATTTGTTTCACGTCATTTCTTGGAAACAGGGTCATCCAAAATCAAAATAAAATGTGCAAAATTTGAAGCTCTTTTAGGAATATTGTGATGAACGAGTGTTTAATGTCCCACTCACTGACTCCCTATTTGATCTCGTCCAGCAAAACCCGAACGGCTCTCTGGCTCCACATTTTGGAAGCGATATGTCAATGCACATGGATATCGACTAACTCATCCATGGTGTATGAGCGTTAGGGCACCGCAGATATCAGAACAGGTTGTCTTCGAGGAACAAAGGGGTTTTAACAGTCAAATTTTCTTACGACTGATATCTTCAGATAATTCATTTTCTGGATTCTATGTAGAAGCTGCTGACATAACGCATGTGGTTAACCTTCGTCCACCATGTTTGAGACGACATAATAAGCCTTTTCACTGGGTCGTGGCCACATTGGATCCTTACAGCCCCGTTCCATTTGTTTTTAGTGCTACAGGTCAAAGTTCTGGAGTAGCATTCCATAGATGGAGCTTTTGAATTTTCATGAATTCCAAACATGGAATGCTACTCCAGAACTTTGACCTGTAGCACTAAAATTGGAACGGGGCTGGATGGATGGATCCAATAAGGCTGTGAGTCAGTGATAAGGCGTATTTGAGTGAAGGCGTATGTCAGAAGGACCAATCTCATACTATGTTCCATGCTCTATCCATGACATTATCAGAAGTTTGCTGTTGATGGCCTCTTCAGCACGAACGAAGATGTGCTGCAATTCAAGGTTGTCAATTATCGCCAACATTCCCTCCCTATAGGACTTGATCACACTGCCAGTTTTGGGAAGAGGTATGGGGGGTAAAGTGGTGTTCTCAATGAATATTGTCGTAATAATTGCTTTAGTCTCTGATCCAATTTGACACGAGAAAATGAAATTAAATACAAAAGATAGATAGAAAGAAGAAATTTTGAATGTACAAAATATACATGTACAGCGAGCGCCATAACGAATATTTTCATCATCACCGTGATCATCACCAATTGCATTGTCATAATAATAATCATCAGTATCATCATCATCACCACAAATAATCAATGTCGTCGCGATCTTCATCATATCGTCGTCGTAACCCCACATGAACCAGCAGGCGACAATTCGGTAGAACTGTCTGGTATATATTTCGCTAAACATTTACTCCCCTCTGCACAAATCACCAAACTTCATTGAAGCTGTAATATTTTTTTCTGAATTTCAATGAAAAATATGGCCGCCAACAGCAATCTTTGATATTACTTTTTGCATGACTAAATCCCTCGGCTTGCCCTACAGCCAACATTATTTTTTACATCCAATTGAGCTTCAGATGTCTCTCTTGTTTGACATCTAGTATACTAGTAACTTAAACATTTAAACTTTCCACATTCCTTATCGCTCCATTGACTGTAAGATATGGCATTATCCGCTCTCCTCGTTGAGCTACAGTGTCATTGACACTTTCATTTTATTAACTCGTTGTCTAAGAACAATTAAAGATGGTCTATATCTTTGTAAACACGTGGTATATAGTTTCCATGGTATAATATATTATATATGTATTGAAGATCCACTCTTCTATCGATCAATATTGATTATATTTTGATCATGTTCTGGTATAAACTGATAATAAACATGTGTGATCGTTTATCTAACCACCAATAGTTACTGTTAACTGAGACCAGAAATGGTATTTGTTTAATTTTGTCATAAATAAACGTTAATTAGACTCATTATCGCTTATAGATATGGAATACAATAAACAATCAATGTGGGACATTTGACGTTCGGGGCAATGGGTAAACTCGAATAATCGCTACCTGATATCGTCTGAACGGTCTGTTTTAAAATAGTAACAAATGTATGTCCCATTTAATCATCGCATAACAAATTATTACAAATAAAATCAAGATCAATTGATAGTTCTAGACATTTCCGAACGAATGTGTTATATTCATATTTATTATTTTATACCCATGAAACTATATAAAACTTGTTATATGAAGAGATAGACCATCGTTAAGACACGCATACATCAATAGTTCATGCTGATAAGACTAAAGTTCAGTTCCAACAACATAACACATGATAGGAAAATTTACCATAATTATGGTGTCCATTTTGGATTTTGGAAATAACATCAATCCTTAATGTGGTCAATTTATTAGTTGTTTTTATTAATTCATCATTTTGGATTTTTGCAGCCATTTTGAAATAAAATTCATTATTAATGTGATCAATTTTTTGTATTAATTAATAATTTAAGAACAATTAAGACATACATACATAAATTTTTAGGAATGTTGAACATATAGCGACCATTTTGGATTTTGGCGGCCATTTCGAAATAATATTTATTATCAATGTGGTCATTTTATTAGGTTTTTTATATTAATCCACCATCTAAGAACTTTTAAGACATACACACATCAAGGTTTCATGCTGACAAGGCCAACTTTCAGTCCCAGCATTTACACATGATAGGAAAATTAACCAAATTGCGGCCATTTTGGATTTTGGTGGCCATTTTGAAATAACATTCATTATCATTGTGGTCAACTTTTTAGTTTTGTTATTAATTCATCATGTAAGAACAATTAAGACATACACACATCAATGTTTCATGCTGCTAAGACTAACTTTCAGTCACAGCAACATTACAAATGACAGGAAAATTGGCCTTATGGTGGCCATTTTGGATCTTGGTGGCCATTTTGAACTAACATTCATCATTAATGTGGTTAATTTATTAGTATCATTTATTAATTCATCATCTAAGAACAATTAAGACGTACATACATCAATGTTTCATGCTGATAAGACTAACTTTCCGACCCAGCAACAATGATAGGAAAATTGGCCTTATGGCCTGTTATGGTGGCCATTTTGGAGTTTGGTGGCCATTTTGAAATAACATTCATCATTAATGGTGGTTTTATATTAGTTTTTTTTATTATTAATTCATCATCTACGAATAATTAAGACGTACACACATCAATGTTTTATGCTGATAAGACTATCAGTCCCAGCAACATTACACATGATAGGAAAATTGACCTTATGGTGGCCATTTTGGATTGTAGTGGCCATTTTGGATCAAAATCATCATCAATATGGTTGTTTTGTTAGTGTTTTTATCAAGTTATCATCTGACAACAGTTTAGTCATGCATATATTAAGGTTTCATGCTGATAAAACCTAAATTCAGCACCATCAATGTGATACAAGATAGGAAAATTGGCTTTATGGCAGCCATTTTGGATTTTGGCGGCCATTTTGAAATAAATTCATCATTAATGTGGTTAATATATTAGTTTTTTTGATTAATTCATCATCTAAGAATAATTAAGATGTACATGCATCAATGTTTCATGCTGATAAGACTAACTTTCAGTCCCAGCAACATTACACATGATAGGAAATTGGCCTTATGGTGGCCATTTTGGATTTTGGTGGCCATTTTGGATCAAAATCATCACCAATATGGTTGGTTTGTTAGTGTTTTTATCAAGTTATCATCTGACAACAGTTTAGTCATGCATATATTAAGGTTTCATGCTGATAAAACCTAAATTCAGCACCATCAATGTGATACAAGACAGGAAAATTAACCTTATGGCAGCCATTTTGGATTTTGGCGGCCATTTTGAAATAAATTCATCATTAATGTGGTTAATATATTAGTTTTTTTGATTAATTGATCATCGAAGAATAATGATTATGTACATACATCAATGTTTCGTGCTGATAAGACTAACTTTCAGTCCCAGCAACATTACACATGATAGGAAATTGGCCTTATGGAGGCCAGTTTGGATTTTGGCGGCCATTTTGGATCAAAATCATCATCAATATGGTTGGATTGTTAGTGTTTTTATCAAGCTATTATCTGACAACAGTTTGGTCATGCATATATTAAGGTTTCATGCTGATAAAACCTAAATTCAGCACCATCAATGTGATACAAGATAGGAAAATTGGCCTTATGGCGGCCATCTTGGATTTTGGCAGCCATCTTGGATTCAAGGACATTTTCAAGGTGGCCCATTTTTTTATTTTGAAGAATAATGATCATTCTATCCAAAAACATTTTGAAAAGTTTGACAGCAAAATTTTTTAGATTGTTCTTGACTCGCACCAGTCTAACTTCCAAAAATTATTTTTTCCAAAAAATTTCAAAATCCCAAAACTTCCAAAAAATTTTAAAACCCCAAAATTTCAAAAGAAAAAATTTCAAAACCCTCAAAATTATTTCTCCAAAAAAAGTTTAAATAAAAAATTTATAACGAGTTTTCGGTTTCTGATAATCTCGATATTAAAAAAATGTCGAATGTTAAATTATTTGCGCGTAATATCTTTCGTTATTTTTTTTGTTCAACCAATGTTTCAATGTATTTATTAATCGATGTTTAGAAATAGCTTTATTGGACATTGTGACCATCGATATGAATGCATACATTCCAGTGTTTTATCGGACGCAGTTCATATAATTGTCATACCTGAAAATAGACACCATTACTTTTACATAAATAATAAAGAGCGTTTATTCTTTACACTCTCTCTATCCCATATGACAGGTGTGTATTATCGTGAATTATTGGAAGTTTTGAGATGTACTATGTTGAATCACGAGCGGACAACCCCCAGAATGAATTGTCATATTCGCTGTACACGCAATCACACACGCGACATTGGTGGTAACAATGTGTCTTTCACACCTTTGCTTTACCAAATGAATTATATTATTTCCCCGTTCACAGTTATATGCTATTCAGAAAACATATCGATTTAATGTCTGAACAAACGGGTTAGTATCAATTAAGGTTGATAAACTGTGTTATTCACACGATAATTAGTTAGCCAAAACATGCAAACGTCCAGGACACTCAATTATAGAAATTGCTTTGATGACATTGTTATAACAACATTACGTAATAACCACTTATCACTCCAGTCACACTTACAATCATATACCGAAACTACAGGTAGCACCGATGATGTAACATTATATCACTGCTATTGTACCAATGATAGGTTCAGACATGTTCGATGTTTAGAAATAGATATTAACAATTGTTAAATGTGCAGGTGTTCTCAGCGGGGGGAACACAGGGTTACGTAATAATAACCAGTTAAACAACTAATGTTGCCTCGTCCGTACAAAACCAATTATCGGCCTATTCATACATTACGTTCATATATATAATCTTATATAATGTTACATCATCCGGGCTTGCATATGTTCGGGATTTTATGGTATAAAAATATAGATTACTAAGCTGTATTCCATATAGTGAATATACGCCGTTGTAATCACTACTCAGGACTTGTCGAAAAATGGCTGAAGAAATAATGACACCTCTGACAGTGGAGGAAATTTATGAAATAGAATGTATTCTGCAAGACATCGAAGAATACGACAAGGCTATCGTAGCTTATCAACTGGATGAAGATATAATTGAAGCATCTACGCTTTGTTCAGGAGATGACCCATGGCCGAACCAAATCGGATACGGAGAACATGATGCGCCTAAAAATGATGTTAACAACTCACAACCCGGTACAGCTGGACCATCAGGATTACAAAACCGAGAAGACGAACATACACCTCATCAAGAAGGAGCTGTAAAATCAGACAATCAAACAGCCGGCAGTTCTGATATTCAAATAACCGGATATAGCATTCGCAAAATGAGTGAACGAACCTTCGGAAACAATTTGGCAACACAGAGAACATATGAGATCAAATTAGATGAAATTTACAAAGAGAAAAAGTTAATCGACATATACAGGAATCTACATTCAATGTTCGAGGACACTATTCAAAGAGCTCGTGGAAATTTGGCTGACAATGATCTTGGCAGAGTTATCATTCACCATGAGAGTTTGGACAACCCTATAGTAGTTCCGTTACAAACGTTGCAAACGTTAAATGCTAACACTGTGATTGACAGAATCGAACTCGTTTTGAACAGCAACCAAACACTGACTGTTAATCAAAGTTTCCGCATAGATATAGGCACCATCGAGTTACCTAAAGGCGGAGCACGGAGGAGGATAACTGCTTTACATAATGAAAGTGACAATCTAAGAAATAAAACATCGATCGTTACGATTGAAAATACCGACAATATGTGTATGGCTCGGGCTATCGCCACATGTTGGTGTAAATTAAATATTTGCAGTCCTGATGAATGGCTAGAAATAACACAGAATAGAGGAACCAGAAATAATTTACAACTCATCATGGAATACAGAAAAGTACCGATCAATTATTACAACAATCTGCTGTGCAAAAAACGTACTGAACAAGGAAAATTAGCCAAAGCAATTAGTGTCATCGCAGGTGTATCAACAGACAGACCAGCCAGTTTAGCAGATCTAAAAGCATTCGAGGACACTCTGAATTTGACAATACTAGTCGTCAGTGCTAGACTGGGTAATAAATTCATTACCAGCGCGCCTACAGACGGTATAGAAAGACCCGTGATATATTTATATCTCACTGCTAATGAACATTTCCACGCTATACAATCCATAACGGGATTCTTTAGCGCAATATATTTCTGTGTGCATTGTTTAAAACATTATTCAACCAAAGGAAAGCATTATTGTGAACACACCTGTTTCGTGTGTAAAAGTGATAAATGTGAACAAAGTGAAAACAAAGAACATTGTTCAGATTGTAATATGACGTGTATGTCTCATCAATGTTTCGTGCGTCATAAAGCAAAACCTATTAATCAAGCTTCGGGAGAAACGACAGCTCCTTGTCAAAAATGGTGGAAATGCTTGGACTGTACAAAAGTCATGGAGAGAGGGAAAAGACGTCCGAATCAACACGTGTGCGGAGAAACATTTTGTAGATCGTGTGACAAATACACAATGGGAGCACACGAATGTTATGTAAGGGCCATACCTCCCGTTACTGATGATGAAAGAGCTAAATTCTGTTTCTTCGACTTCGAAACCATTCAACACAATATATTGGAATGTTCTGAAGGATATGCACCTTTACATACAAAGGATTGCCAGGACTGTAAAGAGGATCATATATGCAAGAAATGTGCTAAGTGTCAGGTGAGTCTTAACCTAATTGTAATATATATATGTAACACATTACAGTCGAAATCACGATAACGTAACGCTCTTTATTAAAGGCGCGCATAAGTAGAGACGCTCTTTCATTTTTAAAAATTATATTAGATTATCGCTGAACGCTCTTTAGCTGTTACCTCGCGTGTGAGATTACCATATAACAATAACATACTTGAATTCGACCAAAGTTAAGGGGGTCTCAATATTAAAATTCAACTGAGTCACAGATGTTAAACCGAGTAATTAACTTTTTTAATTCTTGACACATTGAAAAAATGTGTACCAGATTTTTTTGTGAAAAGAGATTTTGTAATTGTTATATAGTAAACTAACATAATATATAATTGTTTTAACTTTATTGAACTTGATATCTGCGTGCTTGAATCGGCAATTATACAGGCTATATGTCGGATCATGATATACATTTATAATATTGACACGTAGATTGGAAGGAGTAATTTTTAGGATCAACCAACGAACAATAGTAATACGTCAACGCTCTTTATTAACGTTGAACCCATACCAAAACATTTTTTTTTTTTTTTTTTTTTTTTAATAATTATCTGAACAAAGTGTAGACGTTTTATTTTGTTTTTTATTATCGATAAAGCTAGAGGTTAAAACGTTCAATTATTACTTTTCAGAACTGTTTAAAAACATGGTGCGG
This sequence comes from Siphonodentalium dalli, assembly GCA_032622095.1. Classification (NCBI taxonomy): domain Eukaryota; kingdom Metazoa; phylum Mollusca; class Scaphopoda; order Gadilida; family Siphonodentaliidae; genus Siphonodentalium; species Siphonodentalium dalli. The sequence goes on from CP136066.1 coordinate 321,442, forward strand.
AAAAGTCCAGCATACACCGAACTTCCTCGTCGCCCAAACAGCTTGCTACGAATGCATGCATGAATCGTTGGAAGTGAAACCGAACTGTAGAAATTGCGGGCCTCTATGTGATGCGTGTATCGACAGTGATGCGAAGAAGAAGAAGAAGAGTGACCGAAATTTATGTTCGGATACATGCGGACTCCGAGAGGTTATATTTAGCGGTCCTGATACCGGTGAAAAGTTTGGAAAATGGTTATTCTCGGAACAACACAAGGGATTCATAGCACTGGCTCACAACTTCAAGGGTTACGATGGATATTTTCTCATGGAATATCTCATTGATCAATCATTGAGACCCAAAGTTATATATAATGGATCCAAATTGATGTACCTATACGTGGAAAAAGATCTTCATATCAAAGTACTGGACAGTCTCAGCTTTCTACCAATGAAGTTGGCACTGTTACCGAAAACTTTCGGTCTGGATGGCGAGAAAAAAGGATGGTTCCCGCACTTTTTCAATAAATCAGCCAACCAGAATTATGAAGGACCCTATCCGGATGCCAAATATTACGGCGCTGATTATATGAGTGTGGCTGAACGAAAAGACTTCACGAAATGGCACGCTGCTCAAACAAATGCAGTTTTCATCTTCAAGAAAGAATTATCGGATTATTGTCGTAGTGATGTCAATATTTTGAGACAAGCTTGCATAAAATTCAGAACCCACATCATGAATGCGACTGGAAATATACAACCCGTAATTGACGAGTTTTCTGGCGATATGAAGTTCAAACTGGTTGGTGCGGTTGATCCATTCCAATACGTTACAATCGCATCGGTATGTATGGGTATATTCAGAACGAAATTCGTCGACGAGGAATGGAGAGTGCGTCTAAGTACCGAAGGGAAAACGTGGCTTCCTGCTAAATGTAAAGATGGAACTTTGTCTATTTTATACAAAGGTGAATGGGTTCAAGAAACAAAACTTGAAGATGAACGCGGCGTCCAAATTCGTGACAAAGAATTTCTCAAATCCCAGATAGCTCGAATCCCCAAGACATCATATAAAGATCAATACAGCAAAAGTTCTATTCAATGGCTGGAATGGATGATGTTCAAAGACAAAGTTCACATAACTCACGCATTGAACGGCCGTGAAAAGAAACTCGATGATGCAAAGTACAGATTGGATGGCTATTGCGAAGAATTAAACACGGCATTCGAATTTCACGGATGTCAATTCCATGGATGTGAACTTTGTCTGAGTCACGATAGAGACGTAGTCAAGAATCCGATAACCAACCAGACACCTAATGAATTATACGGACTCACACAGAAAAAGAAGAAGTTTATAGAAAGTCGAGGCATGAAATATGTGTGCATTTGGGAACACGAGTTCGTCGCTGCTCGAAAGACTAATCCGGAGCTTCGTGACTTCATCGCTAGCTTAGACATTGTTGAACGGCTAGAGCCTAGAGACAGTTTCTTCGGCGGCAGAACGAATGCAACTAAATTACACTACAAAACTGCCGTTGGTGAGAAAATACATTATTTTGACTTCACGTCGCTGTATCCAAGTGTGCTCAAATACTCTCGCTACCCGATTGGACACCCGAAAATCATTTTGGGCGATGACATTACCGAGCTTAAGGATTACTTCGGAATAGCGCAAGTCAAGATTTTACCACCTAATGGACTCTATCACCCCGTATTACCGTATCGATCCGAAGGTAAACTGAAGTTTCCACTGTGCAGGACTTGTGCTGATAATGAAAATCAACGACCTTGCACGTGTACGTGCCAACAGAGAGCTATTACCGGTGTTTGGTGTATTCCTGAACTGGAGACAGCTGTCAAAGTGGGATACAAGATTCTCAAAATATATGAAATATACCATTGGACCGAAACGTCAGACTATAGCCAACAAAATGGATTATTCACGGAATATATAAACACATTCTTAAAGTTCAAGCAGCAGGCTAGCGGTCCTCCGGATTGGATAAAATCTAACGAAGACATGGATAAATACATCACAGCGTATAAAGACAACGAAGGTATATTACTGGACAGAGAAAGCATCGAAAAGAATCCAGGACTGAGGCAAATCAGTAAGCTCATGCTCAACTCATTTTGGGGGAAGCTAGGCCAAAACCAGAATTTCAAACAGACCGAGTATTTCCATGAATCGGAACAAGACAATCTATTCCAGCTCATTTCAAATCCAATGAAACAAATGGAAAATTTTCATGTCATAACTGATGACATTCTTCAAATGGAGTGGACCTATCGAAAAGACTGTGTGCCTTGTGGAGCAGCGAATAACATATATTTGGCCACATTCACGACGTGCCACGCTCGATTAATGCTATATGAAGTTATTCATTCCTTGGACAGAAGAGTATTATATTACGACACGGATAGTTGTGTATTTAGCAGCACTGAGGATCAAATTAATCCCCCACTGGGCGACTATTTGGGACAACTGACCAGCGAGCTAGATCCTGATGAATACATCGAAGAATTTGTTTCTGGAGGCCCCAAGAATTACGCTTATCGAACAAATAAGGCTAAAGAGACGTGTAAAGTTCGGGGGTTCTCTTTGAACTTTGAAAATTCACAGTTCATCAATTTCCAGACGATTAAAGAGCTGTTAGAATCTGGAAGCACAGTGCCCATCACCACAACCAATCCAAGGAAAATATGCAGATCGAAAGGAAAAAGAAAAATATATAACAGATCTGAGGACAAACAGTACCGAGTTGTTTATACCAAACGCAGACGATTGGATAACATGGATACACTGCCATATGGATATTGAACGAGGTACGTAATATATATAATTTAATCGTCTATATTTGATCAAGGTTGTAATGAGAGTGTAAACATTCGATCGATGGTAGTTATCGGATTATACTAAGACTTGTTCAAACACGTTCGATGTTAGATAACATCGAGCGTGTATGAACACGTATTACTATAAACGTATGGCCGTCATTGGTCAATTTATCCAAGGTGTCCGTTTTTTCGATCTATAAAATGCTACCCGATCCAGTTCACAATTACAAATTCGGTAGTCCTATGCTGTGCGTGTGAAATATTCTATACAGGTTAGTTATGAATTAGTTGTTTTTTTTCTATCATTACATTTTTACCTCCAGTACAATCTCATTTTGGTTTATACTTAAACCAAAAACAACTATGTTTTTTTTTATTTATTTTCTCAACGAAGAGTCACCATAATTCCAGATTATTCCGAATGACCAGATTAATTCATTCTCTAATTCGGAAATATATTTCGATTTACTTGTAGAAATGTAATCCAAAATCACGCCGCTGTTAAGTATTTGTTCAATCGTGAACAGTGTACACGGTTCACGGAGAATGATATATCCGTGAATTATTGTCACTTCTTCAAAACTTCTCTGATTGAAAACCCAGTCTCGGTATTCTGCAAATCTCACAAAGTTATCTCCAACAAGTTCACGAATGTCATGTATTTTGTTTTTAGGAACGCCTCTAAATACCCAGCGATTTGAAAACATTTGATTCAATATATCTTGTAAGAAATCAGTTTCAAATTCAGACCTAGCAATCAAAGATTTCAATCGTTGTACAGGAAAATATCCTTCATCTATATTCTTCAGTATTATTTTAATTTCTCTTATAAACCAATTGTGTAGTAGTTGTTTTTTTATTTCTGGATTTATTGTTGACATTTCAATTAGCTGATTGTATATTTTCTCCAGTATTTCTGCGGGTAGTATTCTCTCCATAATGAACTGACTCAATGACTCAATTTTCTTATTCTTATTGAGTATGCGGGCGGGGCGGGCCTCCCCTCACCCCAGGGCGGGCGGGGCTCCCCCTCCCCAGGGCGGGCGGGGGCGGGCGGGCGGGCGGGCCTCCCCTCCCCAGGGCGGGCGGGGCGGGCGGGCCTCCCCTCCCCAGGGCGGGCGGGCGGGCGGGCCTCCCCCTCCCCAGGGCGGGCGGGGGCGGGCGGGCCTCCCCCTCCCCAGGGCGGGCGGGGCGGGCGGGCCTCCCCTCCCCAGGGCGGGCGGGCGGGCCTCCCCCTCCCCAGGGCGGGCGGGGCGGGCGGGGGGCGGGCCTCCCCTCCCCAGGGCGGGCGGGGCGGGCGGGGGCGGGCCTCCCCCCACACCCAACATCCACCAAACGCATGAGCGGACTCCTTTCGGACTTTTGTATTCTCGATGTGTAACTGATAAGTAATGTTTTGTTTTCTTATTTTCCAGGTTCAAAATAAAAAACAATGACTGATCAACCCGATGTTGAAGGAAACCAACGGACTGAAACCAACGAGAGGGCGTTCCATCCACAATGCTTAGCCCCGTTAGGAAATGACATTTTCCTATTTGACGGCCGATTCCAGGGAAATCTGTATATACACATACGAGAGTGCGGTGAAAGTTCTGCGGGCCAAAAATTTCCGACAAAATCTGGAATAACATTAAATCTAAGGAGATTCAAAGAGTTGAAATCTTACTTAGCAGATATACATCAAGAAGTGGTCAGTTATCGTACCGGTGAAGACGATGTATTCATGAGACGTCATATCGGAGGGAATTACGATAAAGAGCGGCATCCCGCGTGTTGACATTCGCAGGTATTGGCTGCCTGAACATTCAGATGATTTGTGTGCAACCAAATACGGAATATCTCTGACATTCGACCAATTTGAAGAACTAGTTGGAGCTATATTCGTCCTGTGTGCTAATATTCCTGAAATTGATCAGACTGTGCAGTGCTATTTGACCGACGATCACCAAAACCAGGAAGGATCTTTAAGATGTATGGAATGCTGCCCCAACGGCGATAGAACGTGTTTGATTAACCGGATGCAGACATTGATCTAAACATTACTCCTATGATGCTACGAATAACTAATGTCGTATGTTCTGCAGATTTGAACTGTTCTATTAATCTAAGGGATTTGACACTCGGCTGTTCGAACATTGGATACAATTCCAAAAAGTTTAGCGGAGTTGTATGGAAACATTCTAAATTCGGTGGATGTTGCCTCGTGTTTAACACGGGTAAAATCGTTGTTAACGGGCGTTCTGATAGTGTCAAACAGACACGAGTTCGATTGCGTCGGTACGCTCGACATATTCAAAAATGTGGTTGGCGAGTGAGATTAAATTCCATAAAAATTTTGACAATGTCTGCATTTTGTCAGTTAAATGGAAAACTTGACTTAAACGTTTTAGTGAAACTTATGGAATGTTCTTACGAATTAGAGCTGTTCCCTGCGGCAATGTTCAGACGTGAGAAAATACATTTTACATGCTTTCATAATGGAAAAATTGTGATTACGGGCATTAAAAGTGAAAAGCAGATGTTAAATATTGTATATCCTACCATATGTGAACTTGAATTACTTTCAGAATAAATATATATATGTATCGATTATCTATTTTTTTCATTCGGGGGATGGCTCACATACCTTTGTTTTTTAGGCTTTTGACAAAACAAACAAAAACAATAGATTTTTTTGTTTGTTTTGACAACAGACCTAATACCACCTCACCGGACTCTCTCCACAGACCCCCACCCCACCCTCTCAACCCAGTCATATATATATATATATATATATATATTTTCCCAGTCATACATATGATAATATAAGAACGATAAATGATTGTATTTACAATATTTTATTTATATACATAATATAATTTAAAGAGTGTTTCTCTCGTTGTCGCTAATGAAGAGCGTTTACAGAATATATTTCAACATAAAATCCTTAATAATTAAATCATTATACATATAATTATTGGCACTGAAACGTCTCATTATATTTTCTAGACTGTATCCGCACAGTTTATAGAATGCAAAGTATATGCAATAGGGACCGCATATATTAGAACCCTGTAATCTGTAAGCATTGCACTCGTAACGAGGTCCATTCAATAACAACACGTGTTTAAATCGTCCGTTGTAACACTCGGGTTTTAATCCCATAGGGTCGAAGAACTCTGATGCGTTATGTTCCTGGAATGTCATCAATATCCAGTGGCGTCCAGGTTGGCTACTCTCGTCTGTGTTAACTATATACATCCGGGGATATTGGATATAAAGAGGTAATTTGTCTATGGGACAAACATCTATCTCATTATGGTTTGTGAAACTATTTATCGCCCTCATGAGTCCGCGTGTATTCATTATTCAATGCAAACTTTACGACTCTCGTCAACTTTGAGAAAGGCAGGAAATTTTGCGTAAACGATTACAGTACAATTGTCTTTCAAAGCCGATGAGAATTTAATCTCGAGGCGTGTGTGACCTTTGTGCGGTATGACCCTGTCGTGATTAATTCCTTGCGGGTTTATCCGATATATGCAATAACCTTTCGCATAATCCTCATAAGTAATATGAACGGCTTTTCGTTTCGCATCTTTTATTATCGTATTGTAAGCTTCTACATATTCCTTACTGGTAAAGTTCGGTTGGAGTGCTTGGGCGGGCATAGACTGCCCGTTGACGTAAAATCCGACGAAGTTGCATCCAAAAGTCGCAAAGTTGAACGGGTTCTTATCGCGTGAACCGCTTTCAGCCTTTGATGATACTAAGCCAATAATACAGCTACTGGGTACGTTTCCTTGAAATAGATTATCTTCTCCCAAACTGAATGCACCTTTTGACACTGTATACGTCTTTATGATAGATTTTGAAAAAGGATAACACGCGTTCTTTTTCTTGAGTGACTCAGTATGACTGAGTAATACACCGGGGTTAACTTTCACAGTGGCTAGTCTCAAATTAGCTTCCTGTATTTTCAACTTGTATGTCTCAGTGGTTCCCGCATACATCAGTCTAAAAACATCTCTCGTCTGCCATAATTTTAACGTGAGCGGGAGACCATTTAGTAGTAATTTGTCCTGTTGGAAGAAGTCAAGCTGAATTGATCCCATAATATCCATTATTTGACTAGTACGGGTTGTTTTGGACCTGTAATACAGGCCAGAGTTCCCGCTTTTCGAATCTGCCAGGTCCATACCACCTGCCGTGTCCTTTTCGAACGCTTGTCCATGTAGCTGTTCCTTACGTTCAGTTTCTAAGAGTACATCGAAATATGCTTTGTATGGATAATTCGGCCCGACTTGACTCACGGGAACTTGCTGTATATTCAAATCGACCTGCGAAAATATTGAATGTAGGGGTGCATTTATCAGACCCACATCGTCATTAACGGTTAGAGCCGAACCATCTTGCTTGGTTATTTTGAGTTTGAGAAGTAGCAATGTCCGTTTGAGGTCCATGTAGGTTGTGGCCATGGCGGGAATATTGAACTCTAAAGCTGCAGTGTCTGTCAGCTGATTCACGGGGTCTGTAGTTTATCCATTCTGTCGCTTGTATTCCGCTGTCAACCGCGGGCGATTCAAATAATGCCAATTTAGAGGTATGGTACTCTCTGTATTCATTCATGGTTTATCGAACCAGGTGGTTTTCACTTTCTTAGGGTTATGAGCCAAATCGTTAGGTAACACCCTCTTATAGTTTTTTTTTGACGCCTTACGTGCTTGTGTCAACTTATTTTCTGCAACTTCGGCTTTGGCCATTTCAATCTCTTGCGCTATGGGTGTCACTACGTTAATATGCGGTTTTAGAACGTCTTCTTCTTCACTATCGCTATTTTGAGTTTTGTCAATAAAGTAGCGACCCTCATTATCTGGCGTTAACTTCCCATTAATCATGTCCCTGAAATGTTTTCTCCACTTTTCAATATCTGCGGGAATATACGTGATCGACATGTTTCTTCAGATGTAGTGTACAGGTCACTCTTTTTTCTGCATTTATTTTAGAAAGTTTATCGCCTCTTATAAAAATCCTGAGACGCTGAAGTTTATCCTGTCTTACGTTTATGTAGAATGAGTCCTCAAAACTCCGCCAATGACCCGTATCACGTGTGTCTCTCTTTATAACCCGGAGGATGGGGGATGATGTGTCGCAGGCTATTGATTCTCCACATATGTCCGAACAAATATATAATAAATCCGTGTCTATATGGTCAGTTATGTTTATGTCTTTCAAACAACATAACCACGCCCCTTCCAATATTAATACACCAGGTAACTCTATTGTGAAGTCGAGAGGACGATTATCTGGATATTTATCTATGGAATCGTCGCTAGTCAGGTACAGATAATAATTATCCATATGACTAGTTTCTATTTTGTTTCAAATGAGAATCAATGTTCATCTCTTCTCTTATAGTTTTATCAACATCACTTAATATATACTTGAAGGCAGACCACTGGTTATACGGAATACTTATAATCGCGGGAGTGTTATTCACAACTCGCCTAATGCGTGTATAAATGCGCCCTTGATTATTACATAATGTAACAGTAATGTTTGATCGTATTGTCCACTTTTTCACGAACCCACAGGGGTGTTGTTCGTAATCATGGGGGCGTGACTCGTTCGTATGACGTAATTCATAGTCCCCCGTCTGACGTGGTATCTTCTTTGGAACTATTATAACCGGTAGTGACAGAGTTATTACCATAATAGTAATTCCTATCCATTTAAGGAGATTCATATGTAGACGACCGCGTTCTGTTTGAAACATATTCGTCAAGGTATCTGTTCTATTATTCATGATTGTAATGGTTTCCCCTCGGATAGCTTGCTCTTATTAATTTTGATATCTGTCGACATCAGACTCTAAAATCCATGAATTAAATTTGTCAGGCCATGAATGCCAGTGCACCAGGACTTCAGTTTGACCTTTTCGTTTCCTCTTTTTGACAATTTTATCTATTCTGTAAACTGTTTCGTCATCAACGCGCACCCCTTGAAGTTCTGACTCGTAGAAAGCACCCTCAATGTTTTCATCCAAGAAATCTGTCAATGTATACAAGGGTATGTTCTGCCTGTAAAACCTCTTAGTCACTTTGAACAACTCTCCAGTCCATTTCTGAGAATATTCTCGGTCAAAAACTGCTTTGGTGTGTGATATTCTAACGATATCATTTACATTGTATTTGAACTTTTTCTTCAATTTACTTTTAACACCTCCCTTCTGTCTTATTAACCACTGATCGAGACGAGACTCATCTTCATTCTCAACAGTTATGGAGTCCGGGGTGGTGTCTAACGAACGATGTATTGTATGGTTATAACTTTTCACAATATCTTGTAAAATGTCGATATATCTAGCATTATTATGCTTTATCATATAACGTGAAATCTTCTGCTTTATAGTTTTTATGACCCGTTCCGAATAATTGGCTTTCATTTCGTTTTGCGTAAAAATTTGAGATATATGAAGACCCTTAAGGTAACTTTTGACCCGTTTGTTTGTGAACTCCGAACCGCGATCCGTTCGGAGGACGCGAGGGGTTCTTCCACCTTCAAATATATGTTTCATAGCATTGATCACATTAATTGCAGTTTTCCTCTTTATAGCTTCACACCATAACTTCCTAGAAAAAATGTCAATCATTACTAACACGTAGGTGTAATTGTCGTTGTCTTTGGAAACATCATTCATATCCATGAGGTCTCCATCCCATTGACTGTCAGAAGCGTTTACAATAACACGAGACCTCGGGAATTTTCGTCTAACACTTTTTGTCAGGGAATAACTTTCATGATTTTGTAGCCACGCCACAATCTCGCGCTTGGAAATGTTGTGCTTATTTTCAGATTTTACAGTCTGATGCAACTTTGTAGCTCCTGAGTACGATGCGGGGTGACCCGGATTAAAATAAATTGAACTCAAATAATCTTTCCAATCGGCCATATTGTTCACAGTGATATCCAGCGTTTGTTCTTTATCTTGGTCAGTTTACCGGCGATTATACCCGGAGGTCTAGATATTTCACGCTTAACCCCTCTTATTTTCTTTTTTCTTTGCTTGGTATGTGTCTTTTTCGATGTGTTAACTTCTGATTTTTGGATTGCATCCTGAGGTTCAGTCGTTTGAACTGTATTAACAATCTGATTATTCATCGGGTCCATTTCTTTATCCATTTCATCGGAATGGCTACTATTGTTTGCCGAGATGTCGCTGTGTTCAATGTTAGACTCCGATGAAACTTTTTTGTGTTCACTTTTTTCAGTGTACCTCATATATCTTTCATACGGGATCAAAACAGTTTTCTTCACAGACTCCATCACAAAAACTGTTTCAATTTAGGTTCAACGATGTTCAACATCAAAGTAATGGCGGTTGAGTGATTATTCACACTTTTTCTTTTCCTCAACAAACTCACAGATTTATCACCCAAGAATATATAAAATGATTTATATCGCCGTAATTTAGCTTTTTGTTGAACTGTAACTGTTAAACTATCATGTAGTAAATTGATCGTAATTTCAACCAGAACTTTCAACTGATTATTAGTTATCGATGTCAATAATGCGTTTCGTTGAGATCTTGATTGGGTTGATGTCAATAGTCTGACAAAATTCAACTCATTACGTAATAATCGACTCATTTTATCGTCGCGACTCAGCTCCGATACTGTCCCCTTCTTATTACGTAGTAGGTACGTAAATTATAGGGTCTTGGTTGGGAAACACGTCTGTTCGTAGCCTGTATTTATCCTCAGTGTGAGGGGACATATCTATTATAAGATACGCAAATGGTTTCTTCATACAATCCTTGTATGCCTCAATGAGTACTTTAGATTTACCGGGATACAATTGTCTACCCAATGTGGAAATTTGTGATCCATCCCTCAAATTTTTGAATAAAATTAGATATCCTGTGTTTAAGGCTATAGTTCTCGCAGCCTTGCCTTGTGCGTATAAATTTTGTGAAATAAACAGCACCGAAAGACAGCGATGATGAGTTTGCTGCGTAAATAGTGTTTCAATCTCTTTTTGGTCAATAATGCGATGCATCAAGTCGTCTAATATTAACATATTATGTTTACCGTCAGCAAATTCTTCGATTTCTGTTTGGGTAGGTAATCCTTGATGCATGACCAAATTTTCGATTGATGATTCAATTTCATCATAGAAATTTCGATAAATACGGTAACAGTACATTATTTTCTTAGGTGGATCTCTAGAATACATTCCATTAAGATTTTGCAGGAATCTGTAGACCCATCTCGTCTTACCAGAACCAGTTGGTCCGGTGATGCAAATACTAGAACAAGGTTCAAATGGTATGGAGCTATGGTTAATTGGACCCATTTTTTTTTTGTGTTCACTGTGTCCTATTTATTAGTAGCTATACAGTTCTTATATACATCATAAGTAAACATTTGTTATGGCTGTTGTAAATGAATTACCAGGATGACACTGCAAGCTATAATATTATAAAAACCTACAGTTCTTATAACATCATTGGTTTTGGTAAGTGATGTGAAGGTGTTTGGTGGATGTTGGGGGTTGGGTGTGGGCTGGTATTATCACGTTGGTCTGTGATTGAGTGTACAAAATCTCTTGTCAAGTGAACACCTGCAGATTATCTATTTTTCTAAACATCGAACATGTCTGAACCTATCATTGGTACAATAGCAGTGATATAATGTTACATCATCGGTGCTACCTGTAGTTTCGATATATGATCGTAAGTGTGACTGGAGTGATAAGTGGTTATTACGTAATGTTGTTATAACAATGTCATCAAAGCAATTTCTATAATTGAGTGTCCTGGACGTATGCATGTTTTGGTTAAAGGTACGGTTGGCCTTGGTGGTGGGTATCCTGTGAAAATATTTCCACCCGTCAAAAACCGCCACAAACAGAAAGAACAACACAATGTAGACAGACTTTGTCCGTATACAAATAAAAAATATCGCATAAACAGTGTGTCATTGTCATATCTTTGACCATTGTTATGTAAACAAAAGCATAAAAAGTTACTTTTCTGGTGTTTATTTATATTATGATGGTAAACATAAAGAGCGTTCTTTGTTGGTGAATTCCTGATATGGAACGAATAAAGAGCGTTTATGCCATTTGTGTGTGATTAGTCAGCAGCACTGTGCTGTCTTCTGTAACACAATCAGGCTCTTGCTTAGGTAAAATATAGTAAATCTTTATGATAACATGCTGTTTTCGCGATGGTCATGGTATATATGAACGAAACTGTATGCGTTTTAATGTTTTTCTGTTTACGGTGATTGGAACAAATATGAATATTTTCGACAACTAAGGCCTCACGTGCCTTTAACTAATTATCGTGTTAATGCTAACAATGACACAGTTTATCAACCTTAATTGATACTAACCCGTTTGTTCAGACATTAAATCGATATGTTTTCTGAATAGCATATAACTGTGAACGGGGAAATAATATAATTCATTTGGTAAAGCAAAGGTGTGAAAGACACATTGTTACCACCAATGTCGCGTGTGTGATTGCGTGTACAGCGAATATGACAATTCATTCTGGAGGGTTGTAATTTCACATTACAATTTTCGACCGTTAGTGATTCAACATAGTACATCTCAATACTTCCAATAATTCACGATAATACACACCTGTCATATGGGATAGAGAGAGTGTAAAGAATAAACGCTCTTTATTATTTATGTAAAAGTAATGGTGTCTATTTTCAGGTATGACAATTATATGAACTGCGTCCGATAAAACACTGGAATGTATGCATTCATATCGATGGTCACAATGTCCAATAAAGCTATTTCTAAACATCGATTAATAAATACATTGAAACATTGGTTGAACAAAAAAAATAACGAAAGATATTACGCGCAAATAATTTAACATTCGACATTTTTTTAATATCGAGATTATCAGAAACCGAAAACTCGTTATAAATTTTTTATTTAAACTTTTTTTGGAGAAATAATTTTGAGGGTTTTGAAATTTTTTCTTTTGAAATTTTGGGGTTTTAAAATTTTTTGGAAGTTTTGGGATTTTGAAATTTTTTGGAAAAAATAATTTTTGGAAGTTTTGAAATTTTTTTTTTGGAAAAATAATTTTTGGGTTTTTGATATTTTGCGAATATTTTAGTACAACCAATTTTAGACCCCAAAGATTCTATTTTTAGATGTGAAGGCAACGAGACCCCTATTCTTCTGCTAGGTGTTGGGAATGTGAATTAAAATTGCCGTGAAGATGCCGTGGGGGTCTAATTTTGCCACGGCAATACACAAAATACGTCACACAACACGCTCATGTCTGGATACAGTCTTACACGCACACGCCCAGACCAAGACGTAAGAATTACATTACGCACATACGCTCTTTATCAACGACACTGCGGATAGGAACGCTCTTTAACTATCAACGCAATTAACACCCGCCGTGCCTTTGCGGTGATTTTGGGAGTGGAGAAAGGGTGCTCAGAGCTTCTCCAAAACGCGACAACTACGGTGTTCGTGGATTTTTACCCTTAGATGGGAAGTTTGAACTCAATCGAGCCAGCCGTTTTCGATTCTATAAAGTACACACATATATATATATACGGAAGTCTCAAAATATATAGTATAGACATAGATGAAGGAAGGATAGATACGTCACTCAACGTCATTTGATCGGCCAATCGGTAACGCACTCAGATTCTGTCCGCCATTGCTAAAGGTAGTTCAACTCCGATTCTTCTAATCAAAACAGTGCTTTCTCATCGAAATAATCTGGCGTCTATTGCAGCTGAATTAATTGTACACCAACTGTCATGAATTATCAGAATCTCACGTTTCAAAGGGTGTCCGTTGTGGAGTAAGAAAGGTGAGTTTTTATGCCGTTTGAGACCATTTTTGTAGTAAAACAACACGAAATTCTGTATTCTATTTTTGTCATTTTCACCTGGATTAAGTTATGTTATAACGACTTTCAAAATGAAATTAATTTAATACATCTCACCTGGTTGGATTTGGTAATTTGAATATTATGTATGTATGAGGTACCGATCCAAACTTGTTTTATAGAAGAAATATTTCAATGACAGCTGTCAGATGTCAAGAATTTCCATGCCAGTTTGCCACTACCACTACCAGGTCACAGGTGTGATCAGGTGTACTACAGTAATAATTTAGAAATAAATAGTCAAATCAATTCACCAATTGGGCAGTTTACATGTCCTACTCCTAGATTATATTGTAGTTATTATACTATTCATAGTTTGAATTGTTTCATGTCCCCTTTATGTAATATATATCATTTGTTCATAACATATTTTTCATATAGTCTTTTGATCATTAGATGATATAATCACATTCATAATGCATAATGTTGATAAATGACATTGAGACTGAGTGGGCATTAATTATAATTTATACACGTACTGGTCAGCTGTGTTGAAATATAATATCATCAGCCTTATTTATTAATATATTATAGCAATAGCTGAATAGCATTATTTTTGTATGATAATTTATTATTGGCAATATTGCTATCATAAAGAGGTGTTAACAACTGAATATGTAAACATGGTTTGCCAATGTATGTACTGGTGAGTGGTGTAGTACTGCATATGGGAAATATCCCAATATAAGATATTTCATACCAGTATGCCTAACCTGTAGATTATTTATAAATTAAAATTAAATGCTTCAAATTCTGTATCATTTCAGGAAGTGGACAGATATGTCAATAGCAACAACTTCATAACAGTGGTGGGTCAGAAAGTTACGTGTGCAACATACGTGAGGCGAAAAAAAAAACCAGAGAGACAGAATGAGATGCAGAATGCAATGATTGTGTTCAAGATAAAGAAGGAATTTAACTATACTTGTGTGAAAATCCTGGATAAAAATCTAGCTGATGTTTCATTGACTGTCAAGGAAAGAGCCACAAATGATTATAATATTTATAAGTTCATCATTAAATTAATAATAAATTACAAACATTGTTCATCTCTCTATCACATGCCACATGGTTCTTAATTATCCACACTAAGGCAACACCCATGTCCATATGCACATTATGAATCCCGGGGACTGTCCCCTCCAGTCCGAAAAAAAGTATCCTCTAGCTCCCAATAGCATTTCAAGACCCCATTCAGCTTCAGTAACTGTAATTCTCTAATGGACTATAAGTATGTTATCATACTAGTACCGTATATAAAAAAAATCCAAATTGTACGATAATCATTAACTATTTTATTACTGTATGGATTATATTGCACAGTTTCAAAATAGCCTAGATACAGTTAACTATTATTCGTTGATATGTATTTTAATATCATAGTGGACAGAGATACCCTTTACATTCATGTTTAGGTTAATTCATATAATAAGACCACAAACACGCCTGTTTGTTGAACTTATTAGATGAAACCCCCTACTGTGACCCCCTACATGGAATCTCAAGCTGGGACCACCCCATAATGTGAAGTAGACTATTGAGGGACATGTATCAACAAAGAAATATATTCCCTGCCTTGTTTGTTCAATGTTATAAAGCCCCCTGTCGTAATGGTCAGAACATCTAAAAGTTTCCAGGTTTTGTACTGGTGGAATATGATCTCTGTACAGTCGTTAGCCAACTACAGATCAACTACACGTATGTATCCGTGGAATGATAATCATAATGAGTAATATTTAGTAGGTGGACATATATTATGTATGCATATACACGGAGTAGTGAACCCCTTGTAGTGTCCGTTAAGGTATAATTATATAACTAAAACCAGTACGAAATCGTGGGAAATAAAACGCTTGTCGTAAAAACGAATATCGGGCAGTTTTTAATTATGCCGTAAACAACATCGAATTGCGGGCACTTTCTATTTCAGGAAAACCTTTCTTGAACAAAATTGCATTCTTAGGCATTCAGTTGATGTCACCTAAAATGCATAATGTTACAAAGTTAGTATAAAGTACTTTTATTACGAATATCTCTCCCCAACCTACGCGAACTCGATGTAAATATAACGTAAAATTATCTCCCCCTAGTTTTCTGAACTACCTTAACGCTTGAGGGCCAACGCAATGGCGACGTCCTGTAGCGTTACAGATTGATAACCATGAGTGCGACGTCTATCCTATTTTTAGTCTATGGTATAGATAAGCTGTGAGTTTTAAAACGTAGCTTATGTTCAGTAGCTATATATCTACTTATAATTATTAAATTTTTTCATTGTCAAGTTGACTACCTCATAATTAGTCATGATGACTCCAAATATCCATGACTAACCCAAAGGTAGTCATATTGACCCGCTATATTTCTCAGTGTATAATTAAATGGATTCTCCCATCCCGATATATAATTTATAAAATGGTATATTATTCATTTGGAGGGCCCGGTGTTCGTTTAATAAACGCAGAAGACAGACAGACGCGAATATAATACAAGCGGAGGAGGATAATATCATTTGTGGGAAATCTTCAGCTAATTACTATGAATATTTATTTGTAGTCGTATTGTTTTCGTACGGTCCAAAATCCTGTTCGCAGAATTGACGACTGCAAGTCCGTTAGTGAGAAAATGGTGCTTGTTATCGTATCTTACTCTATTTTACGGCACAATGAAGACCGGATGCGACGCGCGGTGATATATAAATGCATGTGAATACCTCTGAGTGGCAGACTTTAGCGTTCAATTAAAATAACGAGACATTGAAATGGGTAAAAACGGACTTAAAGGTACTCAATCCGATAAAACTCCTCTCAATTACTATTTCAATGGCTTCGGGGGTCAAAAATATTTGATTCGAGTCGAGGAAGTCACCCATCAAAGCTCAGATTTGTTAGATATCGATTTTAGAATTCTATTATTTTTCATTATCTGGAATACTTTCTGGCCCAGAACGCAGTCAAAATTGCGTTATTATTACCACTTGATTTTAGAGTTATCCATCCTTGTCTGTTTGAATAGTGTTTTGGTGTACACATCTCGAGCAGGTTTCGAAATTGACGGCAATTATTAGTACTCATCTCGAGAAATTAACAAATTTCAAAAATCAATATCTAATAACTCTGAGCTTTGTTTGATGGGTTCCTCGACTCGAATCAAATATTTTTTACCCCCAAAGCCAAAGAAATAGTAATATAGGACCCTCTGATCGAATTGTTGTTGTTGGAATCTGTTGAGATGGGGACCCTCTCTTCGGATTGAGTACCTTTAAATGCCCATTCCATCCAAATAGACACAATTCATTTATTTGAATCTGGAATACTATCATGGTCTAAGACAGTGCGTGGTATGAATTCTGAATACCCGTTAACAGCGGGATGTGAACCCCCTGTACCGCCTGAAATTAGCCCGCCTGCAAAAAATTAGGGGTGGTGACACAAGTTTTACAACTTACAAAGGATCTATCTCCCCAATGCATTCAAACCGTAGATCAGCTTGACAGCTACTATGACGAGATTGTGTCAGTCATAAGAAATGCCACACAACAAGTCATACCGTCTAGGAGTTTCAATCGCCACCTCAGACCTTTTTGGAATGATACCTTAAAAGAACTGCATCATAATATGGCATCAATGCGACAAGTGTGGATATCTGCCAGGAGACCACGGGAGGAATCACACATTGCATATAGAGCATACAAAGACGCAAAATGTCTATTTCGTGCACAATTCCGCAAATCGAACGAGCTCTATCTCCAAGAAATGGATGACAAGCTAGACAAAATGGCCGAACTTGACATAAACAGCTTTTTTAGGGCTTTCAACAAAAGGAAAGTTCAACGGCAAACCGCATCAAACTGTTTATTTGAAGTAAACGGTTCCACACTTAGAGACCCACAGGCGGTAATTGAAGCTTGGTCATCTTATTATGAGAACCTCTATTCCCCATTACAATCTAACGATTTTGACGAAAAACACTTTTCATATGTTAACGCGGAAATTGAGAACATTCGCTCGTCGCACGGGTATAGCGACATTGATGCAGATTTATGTTTCAATGTGTCTATTGATGAAGTAAAATATGTACTGCAAAATGCCAAGAAAGGCAAGGCGCCTGGTTTAGACACCTTATGTTATGAACATATAATTTATGGTGGAGAGCGCCTGCAGAGCTCAGTTGCAACATTGATGTCCAAAATGGTTGAACTCAACCACGTCCCAGCACGAGCCAAAATAGGCCTTATGGTACCGCTCTTCAATGGTGGCAATAAATCCAAAAAACAATTTGATAATTATCGTGGTATCACATTGCTCCCTGTTTTATATAAAATATTTGAGAAAATTATTTTGAACCGTCTTGAAAACTTTTCAACAGATCTCATCAAAGTACACCCACTGCAACATGGATTTCAAAAAGGGATTAGCTGCCTCGCGTCGTCCTTCATAATCCAGGAAAGTATTGCCTTCACGGCCAAAAATCACAGCCCACTGTTTGCTTGTTTTTTAGATGTCCGTAAAGCATTTGACACAGTTTGGATTCACGGTCTCCTGCTCAAACTCTATTAACGTGGATTCACTGGTAAAATATGGCATATAATCAGTTCTCTGTTAAGTGGAATAAAATGCTGTTCAATTTAATGGTTCGATTTCGCGATACGTCGATATACAACAGGGAACACGTCAAGGAAGTATACTCGCCCCCTTATTTTACATGATCTTCATCGATGAACTAATTTTCCAACTTGAAAACAGTCACCATGGTTTGCGCGTCGGTTCTGCCAACTCAAGCCGACGATATGACTCTCTTGTCTCTAACTTCTTCTGGTCTCCAAACTTTGTGTGACCTATGCAGCTTATACAGTAAAAAATGGAGATTTAAATACAACCAGGATAAATGCAAAGTAGTCATTTTTAATGAATCATCTTCCTTACAAAAGTCCCGAGAAACAGTAGTTTGGATTGTAAATGATGAACCCGTGTCGGTATCAGATCAGGTCACACACCTTGGAATCCCATTACAAAACATTAACATGGGCAACCATCTGACTGACCACATATGCAACAAAATACGCTCTACGTATCTCATGTTAAGTAACGCTGGTATGTATGCCGGTGGCATAACACCCCTCAGCTCAAACACTTTGAACAACACTGTAGTTTCACCCAAAGGCCTATACGGGTCTGAATTCCTTTGCGGCATATCTTTGACAAATGAAAACTCGTTGGAAAAAGTTCACAGGTTTTGCTTAAAACAAATTCAAGGACTCCCTTATAGAGCGCGCACAGATGTGGTACAAGGCTTACTTGGACTATGCCCTCTATCAGCAGTTATCGACAAGAGAAAACTTAGTCTGCTTGGGTCTCTTTGCAGGACGGCACATGAAAAGACATCGAAAACGATTTTCATGTTCCGTCTTAAGAGTCACCTTCAACAATCTAATTGTAATGCATCGTTTATTTCAGAAATCATTAAAATTCTAGACAACTATAACCTCACATCCTATCTAACATCGTTTCTAGAAGGACACTTCCCATCCAAGGAGGTATGGAAATCCCTCATAGTAACAGAAATCAAACAAGCAAACGAGCAGTCATGGCAGACACGATTACGCAATGAACATGCCCTAGTCCCATTCGCAAATAATCATAGTTCACTGTCAATTTCACCTCTTTGGCTAGCATGTAGAAGCTATCCTCAACATAAGCTTGAATTTCTAGAAATAGCCAAAATCCTGGCCCGGGCCTTATCCCCAGTACACGGAAAGACTAGTGTCAGATATGTCATAAACTCTTTGAAAACGAAATCGAACCAGCAATCCTCTTATGTTCCGCCTTTGCCGAGACAAGAATCGAAATATGGTTCAATGTCATAGAGGACTTCGGTATACCTTGTTTCTTATATATTGACAACTTGAGCCCCGTAGATCAGTTGATGATATTTCTTGCTTGCATTCCGCCACCCATGCGGACCTCGTAAATGATATTAAGCAATTTACCATGTTTCTTGTTCGAAATTCATTTAAACTGTGGAAAATGTATACGAATCTCATCCGGTTAGAATCTATCGACTAAATGGATCACTTGTAAACAGCTCACGAACCGCTCTGCTCGAAGACAGAAACAATATATACATAATTAATTTGTATTTAGTAGCATCTAACTAAACATGATATACACATGTACTTTATAACGAAAATAAAGCTATATCGCAGACAACTCAGTCTCGCTCCATTCGACAGATACTCGTATAATTATCCAGTTGAAGTGTTTCGTGAAATCAGAAATACACGAGGCCTACAGGTGTAATGCTTATACCTCATTGAATTTGTATTGCGCATATTTTGTGTATAAAACCATGTGATATATTGATGTTTATTTTTTGTCAACTATGTTGAAACACTAATCTTGTGTATGATGCATAATGTTTAAACTCTCCGTTTGCGGAGGAAATAAAGGTATATATATAATGCTGGTGTGCTATTAGGTAACAACGTAGTACTCACCGAGTACAAGAATAAGGAATAACCAAACGATTAAACTCCTTCCAAAGATATGTATCTAGCTGCCACTCTCCTTCAATGAACATTGACGCAAAACGACATGCAGCGATGTATCATGCAGCTACGAACTTGCGACTACAAATAAATTATTTGTTCAGTGCATCGTTTTATGTCAATCATTTCTGGGAAATCGACGCAGTTTCCCAGTATACAACATACGGTCGGCAATGTATGTTTCAGTGAAGTAATTATTTCCCATAGGTCTCAAATCTGGATAAACCTGACTCGAATAGATACACATAACTGTACTGCATGGGTCAGTGTTTTAAACAGAACTGCACATGTCTCAGTGTTAACATATAACGGCCTGCAGCCCTGAATATCCACGAATTGTGATAAATGAGTACATGATCACCAGGATTGCCATCTGCGCAAAGTTTCTGCATAAAAAAAAATCATATCGTCGAGCGTGGTATGTACCTTTAAATTTCGGATTTAAAATCTAGAATCAGAATTGCATGAACAAAATATTGACATTTTTTACCTCACACCAACAAAATTAAAACTAGGAACCACATGTTTTATAATGTGCCAATGTTGTGTTTGGCGTCTGAAATTTCAAGAGGAGTGATTGCATGTATTTTATATGTTTGAATATCAAAACTACTATTAACCAGTCAACCAGAGCCCAGAACTTTTTTAATTCTCTCCTGCTTCTTGACCCAAACTCCGTTGGATGTCGCTACCAATCGAATTACGTCACTGAATGGGGTTAGCCCCCTTCGGTGAAACATTGGGCTGGCTTCGTAAAGCTGAACCCCAAACCGATCCAACATTTAAATTTTATTTGTTTTTATGTGTTCCAAAGATTATGGTGTGAATCTTTAGAAATGTTAGAGTTATAACTCAATTTTAAACACATAATCATGCATTGGGCTGCGAGAGGACTAATTCCATAATTCCAAAACAAAAATAAGAGAATGATTGGCAATATGATAAGTGAAATTTTGATAATTCAAAAGACATGTAGTAATAATACAACTTTATACTATGACCAGAGACGTGGTGACAGGGGGTTTGGGGGGGGGGGGGTTGTGTCTCAACCCCCCCCCCCAACTTAGGTCAAAATTTTCAACAGTTGGAAATTTCATACCTGCCAAAACATTAGTTGGAAATTTCACACCAACAATAGGTTGAAAATGTTCTTGTAGTTTGATTTTCAAACAACTTATTGGGGGAATTAATTGTTTTTGGACCAATATTTGCATATTTTCCTTTTTTTTTGTCAAAATTTTGGACTGAAATGGTTATCAGTTGGAAATTTTCCAACCTTATGGGGGTGACAGGTTGGAAGTTTCCAACACTTGAAACGCCTGTGGCCTAGTCCCTCCCCCGTGGCCAGTCAAAAACTGATAATTAATTTAAGAAAACAATATTGTCATACATTTGGTCAACATTGTCATTGGAATTGTCATCAGTTGGAAATTTTCCAACCTAAGTCAGGTTTGAAATTTCCAACTCTAGGAAGGCTTGAGGCTAGTCTAGATGCTAGGATTTTGCGATTTTCTTGTTCAGATTTCAAAATTTTCGCACACCGGGCCGAACCATGGTTGGCACGGTGAGTCATTGCCCCTCCCCATAGCCAATACATAACTGCTAATTAGTTTAACAAAACAATATTTTACTACATTTGCTCAAACTTGTAGACTGAAATGGTCATCAGTTTGAGAATTTTGCAGCCTGAGGGGGAGTATGAGGTTTGAAATTTCCAACACTATAGGAAAGCTTCAGTTGAGGCCAGTCTAGATCCTAGGATTTGCGATTTACTTGTATGGTTTTCAAAATGTTCTCACACCGGGCCGAACAACCATGATCGGCCCCGTGTGTTCTGGTCTCTTGCTCGTAGCCGTGTGCATTTGTCTGAAGTTAAACCACTTTACCTTCTCTGTACATCCCTCCTGTATCAGGAGAACCGTCCTTATGGGCGGACGTAACCACATCTTCTTGAGCATATAGGTTTGATATGTGTATACATGTATATATTCAGTCTGCAATAAGTTATCTACAAGTAGTGTCAAGTCTAACTTGTGGCTGTCACTGACTGCCGGGGTCCACAGGCGGAGCTCTTAGACCAGTTTTCTTCTTGGACAGGATACGGAGACGAGCATGGTGTAGTTGGTAACACAAACCTCTGGCGATGGATTCAATTTTCAGCATGCAGTACTTTGTGATATGGAATGCTGAGCAGTCAAGTATTAGTTTCAAGAGGTAATGGTTTTGTATATTGGGGTTCAATCCAGCTTGGTTCAGAGTTTCTTTTATGGCTGTTATGAAGCGGCTTCTTACAGCATGGCGACTTTCACAGGTTACAATGAAGTGGAGTATGTCCTCAGGTTCTTTGTTGCAGAGTTGACAGATGTCAGTAGTAGTAGATTCAAATTTAGCTTTTTGTCTTTGTAGAATATATGTGCCTGTTGACATGTTCATTTTATGTGCTGCCATAGTTGTGGCGAACGGTTCGGATCCGCAAGCATCCAGCTGCAGATTTGGTGTACATGGTCAGGAGTGGTGTCTTGTAGATTCAATTGTGTTAGGGTCGATTTATCCATGGCTTCCCGTTTAAGGCTCCCCAACCAGTGTTTTTCTATAGCTGTGTCCACCATGTTCTTCCAGAGACGTTTCGGTGGTGGGAAGGCTACCAGATCATGAGTAGATGACAGGTCATATAGTTCGGTAAGGCGGGTGACTTTTGTGAACCAGCTGTTTGATGTGTCACCTTTGGTCGCAAGTTGTCTGGCAGCAAGCTGACTTGACTTGAAACATATTTTATTTGCAAAATATACAAAAGGGATTGGGGCACAAGTTTTTGCAACTTATGAAGCCCCTCTCCTAATACAATATTGTAACACACTTGTGATCAAGATGACGGTACAAACTTATTTACATGGTGAGAATTTATGGGAGATATAGTGTGTAGCGCCTTCCAGAGATGATCCAACATGAGATTGCTTCTTATCTGTGAGAAAATTTGTATTTGAAGAATGTCACTATTTTATTAATGTTGGAATGATTGACAAGTGCCAATATATTATCTATTCTAAGCACTTTTATGTTGGTTGTAAAATATAATGGTACACTTGATTCGTTCTCTATTTTGTTATTGTTGTGGTCTGGAAGGCAATACAGATGATAAATCAGAATGAGATGTTTGAATGGGAGGTTTGTCCACTTGTGAGGTAAAAGTTGAAATTCCGGAAGCAAGTATAGATTCGCAAATAAGATAAATATAATCATTAGGGGTCAAAACGCTTAGTCGCTGCAATATATTGCTGTGTGATGGAAAATAGTTTCATATTTTGTTGGGACGAGAGATAAGGTAATCCACACATGAGTTCTGAAATATGGCTTACTTTGAGATTTACGCGGTCTAGTTTCTCAAAGAGAACTGAGCGCTCACGTTGGTACAATGGGCACATGAAGAAATAGTGATATGCGTCTTCAGATCTATTTCCACATGAGCATGCGGGGCTGTCAGCGATATAATTATTGAACATATCACATCGGAGTTCACTGCAAAAATTACGTATGCGACAATGAAAAATGTTGTATTTCCTGCGTCCAGCATAGAAATGTAGAGGGGGGCTGATTGTGGGATCTATATGATACAAGTTGGTTTTAAAGGTAGAAGATTGATCAGCATCGGTGATTACTTTGGGAAGCTTATTCCATTCTAACAACATCGCTGGAAAAAAGGACTGTTTGAAGTGTTCAGTATTGCAATAGTATGAGTAAAATTTACCGGGGCGTCTCCAATTATAATCTGCAACCTCGTGTGATCTGCGGGGAAGTGTATTGGCTAGATAAGAGGGGGCTAGATTATTTATTATTTTATAGAGTGCCTGCAGTGTATGTAGTTGACGTCGTTTATTGAGTGATGGCCATCCGACCTTCTGTAATACCGTGTTGTCCGAAGCAGAACGGGTGATACCACTGACTATCCGTCCAGCGTCGACATGAAGCCAGTCAAGCTTCTCTAACATATAATTTGAGGCATTGTCCCAGACGGCGTCTGAATAATCAAATAAGGGTAAAATATATGTTTTGTAAATAATTTCAATGGTTTTCCGGTTGAGTTGATATTTAATCCGTCGGAGTTGAGACAGACGTGAGGCAATTCTTTTGACAGACCCTTCAATGTGTGCGTTCCATTTGAGATTTGATTGGAGTTCCAGACCTAAGTGTATATGCTTGTCCAGGTTCTTTGTTGCAGAGTTGACAGATGTCAGTAGTAGTAGATTCAAATTTAGCTTTTTGTCTTTGTAGAATATATGTGCCTGTTGACATTTTCATTTTATGTGCTGCCATAGTTGTGGCGAACGGTTCGGATCCGCAAGCATCCCAGATTTGGTGTACATGGCCAGGAGTGGTGTCTTGTATATTCAATTGTGTTAGGGTCGATTTATCCATGGCTTCCCGTTTAAGGCTCCCCAACCAGTGTTTTTCTATAGCTGTGTCCACCATGTTCTTCCAGAGACGTTTCGGTGGTGGGAAGGCTACCAGATCATGAGTAGATGACAGGTAATATAGTTCGGTAAGGCGGGTGACTTTTGTGAACCAGCTGTTTGATGTGTCACCTTTGGTCGCAAGTTGTCTGGCAGCAAGCTGACATTCCACAGAGCCTTCGTTACGAACAATATTACCATATGTTTTAAGCGTCCTTTTATGGATTTCTCCTTCTATCGGTATAAGACCCAGCATAAGCAGAGATGCACAGTTAGCTGTTCTTGTTGGAAGATGTTGTAGGCGTTTGGCAGTCTGTGTATAGAAAGTTTCCAATTGTTGCATATCCTTTTTGTTTAGATTTATTACGTCTAGGCCGTACAGTAGTCGATGGAGTATGTAGCAGCGTAAGAGGTGTGCCGAAACTTTTGGATTGAGACCATTCATGCCGTGAAAACCAGCACCTAGGAGGGCATATGAGCATCGTCTAGCTGCGGAGATGCGTTCTTGTGCCACCAGGCTTGTGCCATGCTTAGATGAACCGTCACGTGTGATGCCGAGGTGAGTAGCTTTGGTCACGGTCTGCATTCGGTGGTTGCTTAGAGTCCAAGTATGTCCAGGGTCCCTTCTGCTGATAGACAGGATACACGATTTCTGCTCGCTGATAAGGTATCGTAGACGGTTGGCATAGTCCATTAGGATGTTAAGCATGACTTGTAGTTCATTGGGGTCATGTGGAACGAGGGTAACATCATTAGCAACAGTAGGTGTACCGCAGAAGACTGAGCCAATTCGCGATCCAAGATTGTTTTCTTCATATTGGGTCAGCAGACCATTAACAAAGACCTTATATGCAGAAGGTGACCATACGCCCCCTTGTCGGACACCTTGGCGTTCCATAAATTGTTGTGATTTCATTCCATTCCAATTCACAGTGGAGTATAGGTTTGAGTACCAGTCCTTAAAGAGGAGCCAGTTATCTCGAATATTCCTGCTTTGTAGAGTTCTCTTAGAAGACCGGGGTGCCAGACTACATCACAGGCTTTTTTAGCATCCATAAACGCTATATATAGTGGCTTCTTCTGCTCCTTAGCCTCATTTATTAGCTCAGTTATTATGAGAGCAGCAGCGGTCGGTGATTCCCCCTTGGTAAACCCTTTCTGGAGGGGTGATTGTAGTGTTTTTACTGCATTGTTGTTTCTCAGTAGGTGAAGCTTCTCGACGGTCTTTCCAATTGTATTGGTTATCGTAATTTTCCTGTATGAGTTTGGGTCATCTTTCGGTTTGCCACCTTTCTTATATATAGGACATACTGATCCGCCCTTCATGCAGTCTGGAATCTTGGCTTCTTGAAAGATTCTGTTGATAGTGTTGCAGAGGTATGATATTAGGTTATCTCCTCCAAACTTCAAGTGTTCCATGGTGATGCCATCTTCATCTGGAGCTTTACCGGATTTGAAAGATTTAATACATTGCAATAGCTCGTCTGGGTTTGTCGGGTGAATGCTTTCCCGATTTTCCATAAGTGTCTGTGTTGGGTATTCTATGTCTGTTTCCACAAGTTGTTTGTAAGGTTCGTTAAAGTTGCTTGATTCAAGTGGTGTTGATAGCTCTTCAAAGTAGGAGGCCCAATCATTAGTTACCTCTTCGTTGGGTTTGAGGACTTCGCCCTTGGCATTCAGGAGGGTTGTACCACTGGCTTTAGGGTCACTTTGAGTTCTGATAATGCGGTACAAGGCTTTGACATCTGTGTCCCTTAGTTCCATGATCTCCATGAGCTTATTGGATCTATCACGGGCGTGTTGTTTCCTGATGAGGCTGCGTAGATGTTTTTTCTTCAGCTTGAGGTTGATGCATATGTGATTTTTAATATCAGGTCTTCCAGCTCTCTTCCATTCCAAAAAGGCATGCTTGGCATCCTTAACTGCCATAGTAATGTCAGGTGACCAGATTCTTTTCATTTTAGGTTTACGGGGTTTGTTGTCCCACTGTTTGTGTGCGGATTCGTTCAGAACTTTTGTGAGAGTTGTGACCAGTACTTCAGTTGTAGCGTCTTCTGTGTTTAAGTCGGCGGTGTTGGCCAGTGCTTCGGTGATGTCATTGCAGTATAGGTCTTTATTTATTTTTCCTGCCCTGTATTTTTGGTGGGTCTTGAGCTCTTTTGAGTTGGAGGCTCATAGAAACTGTAATAGGGTCGTGGGTCGAAAGATTAGTACCTTCTCTCTTGATGGTCTGATATTTCCCGATGATGTCTTGTGATTGAAAAAAATAGTCAATCTGGGAATGTGATACGTTGTCATAGGAGTGGTAAGTTGGTTCTCTGGGACAGCATGTTGGAAGAAGGAGTTTAGCCTCATTCAGGAACTTCTTGAAGTCCGCATCTCGGGTACAGTCATGGGATCTGTGGAGCGAGGCGTTGAAGTCACCAGCCAGAATAACATGGGACGAGGAGACATATTTTCGAACGATGGTGATGAGTTCGTCAAGGATTGCTGTGTAGTCGCTTCTGGTGTAATTGTTACCTCTGCTGGGGAGGTATACTCCAATGACGACAATAGGGACGTCCGCATTAATTATAATAGCTGCGAGTCTGTTTCCTCCATCTGGAAGTGGGTCCACATATTGGGCAATGTTCTTATGGTAGCACACAGCTATACCGGCTTGGCCTCTGCTATGGTGATTTGGTAGGACAATGTCATTATCATCTGAGCATTTCTCTACCGCGTTAAAGTCCCCAGGATGTCTTCAAGTTTCCATGATTCATAGTTGTACAGCCAGTGTTCTTGGACAATTATGACATCTGCCTTCGATGCAAGGTGTTGTAGGTATTCGCCGTTGGGTGAGAGATCCTCAATATTGTAGGAGATAAAGTTGAGGCTCGTATCAGGCCCATCTGGAATGGCGGAGGATGGTGGAGCCAGTTCCCGTGTGGAATGAGCGGTACTGGAAACGGGAGAGGTGATGGGATTGGATGGTGATGAATTATTGGTGGGTGATCTGCAATCATCGGCGGTTGCTGGTGGTTCCACAGAGCATATCTCGACGGTTTTGTGTGTCGCCTTCGCAGTTGTGGTGGCCGGTGATGTTGGCGGTCGCCAAAAAAAGACTGCTTAGGGTTAGGTTTAGGTTTTGGCTGTCCTTCGTCTGGCGGAATCTCATTAGGTCTTGGGGTGGTGTTAGAACCAGGGTTTGCCTCGGTAGTGTTTAAGTTGATTGGCTGTGTCTGCAATAACTTGCCAGTTGATATACTCTTCGATATGGTTGGATCAGTACAGGCATCTATTGGTGGTGATTCAGTTGGTTGGTAGTTCGTTTCGGGAGCTGTTTGGTGTTGCGTTGTTTCTGTGACTGTGGGCAGTGGTACTTGGCAGTGACGGGTGCACGATGTTTGTCTCATGACTTCCAGTTCGAGTTGACTTAGACGATGTTCTAGGGTCCAGATCTTCATGTCAGTAGAGACTTTTTCAGCTGTGAGTATGTCGGTATTATGCGCTGGTTGAGGATTCTCCCTGTGTGGTTCGGTGTGTCTGATCTTGAGGGAGTGTTCCAGTTCTTGCTTGTCTTTTTCAAGAGCTGCTATATAGGTTCTGCTCGTTGTTAGTTCCTTGCTGGCTTTGTCCAATTGTGATGCCAGTTTGCAGATTTCCTTTTCTTTTTTCTTCAGCTCTTTTTCCTTTGCCAGGAGTTCTGTTCGAAGTGTAGTATTTTCGTTAGCGTCGGAGGTTTTCAGTTCGATATTTTCGAGTTCCGTTTGGTTGAACTGCTGTGTTGGCGTTGTTATGGATTTGACGTGAGTGGAAGAGTCGTCATGAAGTGTTCGAGACTTTTCAGCTGTGATTTTCAAGGATTGAGGTGATCTCGGATTCTGAATGTCACCACTGTCGTGATCCTGTTTGGTGCTACTATAGCAGCTAATGCATGTGTATGGCTTGGTCTGATTACCTAATAGGCTGATGGCCTGCCCGGATGTTCCTTCGCAAGCATGGTGAATATTCTTGCAGCATGTGTCGCAGGTAATACTGTTTTCTATATGGGCTTCCTTTCCACAGATTGGACAGATATCATTTTGGAGCTGTGAGATCTCAGTTTCAGATAATGGAGTTCCCAGGGTAAATGGGCAACCATCTGTAAATGCCGGAGGGCGTGGTGGAAGTACAGGAGATTTTAGTCGGCTATCAGGCGAATGAGTCGGGGTTGTTTTTGTTGAGTGAGATGGTCTATGACTTGGCTTAGTTGGTGGTTTTGTAGCGGTATCCATTTCTAGGTGGTCGCCGCCTGTCATGGGTTCTGTGTCAATCAGGGAGAGCTGTTGGTGACAGTATGATTTGATGCGATTGTTCATATCATGTATGTTTGGATCACGGTCCATAGTTTCCAGGATTGGGGGGGGGAAATTTCTGTAGGAAGTTGACTATTTCTTTCTCTGTCCCATTGATCATAACTCGAGAAGTAGAGTCGTAGAAGTTGACAACGAAGAGTTTGGCGTCTTTGTCCGAGACTGTATAGGTTTCAA
Source organism: Siphonodentalium dalli (assembly GCA_032622095.1). Lineage (NCBI taxonomy): Eukaryota > Metazoa > Mollusca > Scaphopoda > Gadilida > Siphonodentaliidae > Siphonodentalium > Siphonodentalium dalli. The sequence continues at coordinate 350,683 of CP136066.1, forward strand.
ATACAACAATATCATTTTTTGAAGTCTTTCTGGAAATGTGGGCTGTGGTTGGTGATCTTTCTAGTGCCTCGATTGTTGTAGATTTAAAAATTTCGTAACCGGCAGCAGAGAAGTCAAAGACGAAGTTGCCACCTTTAAATGCGGGGTCGACGGTTTATGTTTTCTCCGCAGCTTTAATCTTCTTTTTCAGTGTTTTCTTCTCATCCAGGTTGTATGGGAGAGAGGAATGATGGATGTCGCTTTGGATGTCTCTACGAGAGGCCGAGGTTGGCCTGCTTGGAGTCAGGGGTGGCGCCAGGATTTCCCCGACGGAGGGGCTATGGTCCCCGACAGGGGGGCTAGACCGGTGACCGAAGGTCATCGGCGGCTGCCGAAGGCAGCCCCGGGGAGAGCGCGAGAGGGGTGTCCCCTCTCAAACGGGGGGTTTGGGGGACCTCCCCCACGAAAATTTTGAAAATACATAGCCTGAGATCGATTCTGGAGTGTTCTGGTGTCAACATACACACTGTTCTAGGGGATCATAATTGTCACTTTTACTTGAGTATTTGGAGAAAAAAAAATCAGCATATACAATAGTAATGACAATATGGAATTGATCTTAAGTTAACCTTTGATCATTTCGAGCATTTCTGAATTTTATGACGTCATTGTCAAATAATATTTGGTCTTCTTGTTTGACACCCATTACAGGGCTGTTTTTTCGGCGACGCATAGGGAACGGGAAAGGGAAGATTCGGCAGTGTGAGTCTGTGTGGAATTTGTAATACATGTAACACGACACACACGAGGATGGTGACGGCATCTATGACACCCTAACCCTATAGTTCCATGCACGAATTTAATAAGTATACGATATGACTCACGGTAGTCTCACGAGTGACTCGTGTCGAGTCTGTCGGACTAAAAATAGAACTCTGGTAATGTGATTCATTAACTCTGCACGCCCACGTCGATTTGTTAATCACCAGTGCACGTGTTTCGAGTCGCGGATTTTCCAATGTTTATCGTCTTTGCATAATTTTATCTCCCCGACGAATTTGGCAGATATCCCCGACGGGGGGGCTGACCATCCCCGACGGGGGGGGGCTGTAGCCCCCCCCCCCTGACGCCACCCCTGCTTGGAGTGAAGATGTTCTTCTGAGTTTTCATTCGAGAACTTTTTCTCTGTTGACTCATGGTTCTGAGTGGATTCTTCAGCCAGGTCAATAGCCGAGCAGGTAGACACAGCCAAGCAGGGCAGTCACAAAATTAGACTGGACACTAACTCAGTGTGACGGTGAGTGGAGTAGAGAAATTCAAGTTCGGAACTCAAATAGAGGTGAAAATGCTACTGTTCTAGGTGGAAATAGATAAAATTAACACTGGTAATATATACACTAAAAGCACCTCGAGATATATTGGATAAAAACAAGTTTTAAAAAGGTTCATAAAAGTGTTGGCAGGTGCTCTTCCAGCTCGAAAATATGCCGACTGGTTCAGGATTCAAAATGGCGTCGCTCGACCTTGGTAGTAAAAGTTAGATAAAATGGCTATATACAGACTTCATACACAAGAATAAGAAATGATTAGGTAGTTAGGTGATAAAACAGTTCTTTGTACACTATTTCACAGGTGCAATATTGAGTTAAAACTAGTAAAATTGTTAAAATCTTCGCTAAAATCGGGAGCGAGATTTAGAGCAGCCACTTCCGTCGGGTGCGTTCGATACCACTATATATTAGGATTTATGCAATTTTTCAGGTTAAAATATATCTAAATGTTCTGATACCGGGAACATAGAACCATGGTTTATGAATATTATAGGATATTAGGCCTGAGCACTGAGGCGCAAGGGGGGGGGGGGGGGGCGGTGCAAATGGAAATATGCAAAACTTGTGTTTGGTCTGATATATATATCCCGTAATACTCGGGCATTTGACCTTGAAATGACCCGATTTCAAGGTGAAGGTCACGTCGCACGGGCAAATTAATAGGCACATGCCACTCCCCGGCCGAAAGTACCCCCACATACCAAGTTTCATCGAAATCGGCTTGGCCGTTTTCGAGTCCATCGCGAACACACACACAGACAGAGATTTCCCAAAATATATAATAGATTAGCCGATGAGCCCGACGTTGTCCGGGCTATTCAAAAACCAAATTTCAAGTCGATAGCTCTACCCGTTTCCGAGATCTCGTCTGCGCATGCGCGAAGCTGGCGTCGCACGGGCTCGGCGACCGATAAAATTCGTATCCGGGGCAAGATACATTCACATACCAAATTTCAAGTCGATAGCTCCACCCGTTTCCGAGATCTCTCGTCTGCGCATGCGCGAAGCGGGCTCGCCAATACGACAACGACGACCGCCTGGTCAAACTACACACACGTACCAAGTTTCGTCCCGATCGGTCGAGAATCGTAGATTTGTATTAATGACAAACAGACAGACAGACAGACACAGGTCTTCAAAATATATATGAGATATATCTGTATGTTTCCTTTCCGCTAACGGAGCGTAAAAACTAGGGTAGGTAGGTAGGGAAATTGTTTTTTTAATTTTATTTTGATATTTTCCAGCTTCAGAAATATTGAACTACCTCGACCGAAATGACATAAAATGCCAACTTGTGTTGAGGGGAAAGTGTATTACTTGATCAACACGGTGGAAATATACATTAAGATTGATAAAAGATCAAACTTACTTCATTCTTAAGTATGTTTTTTATTATTCACATACCACATTTTCATAAATTTGGCTATAAACTTGGTACGAAATTGATGTCGCTAACTTTTTTATAAGAATTTTACCCATAAAACCGTACTTGTATTGTGACGACTACATGCCATTGTCTGGAGGTAGCCAGTACACCCAACCTAGCATGCCTGGTTTTTGGAAACAGTAGCTATACACCTAACATAAGTGCTGATAACCTCTATACATGTACATGTATATATACAGATACACACCCACCATGTCTGTTGATAGTGTTACTATGTGTCATAAGTCCCAAAACAAGACATAAAGCAGGCATGAGATCCACTCTCAGGAAATTAAAATTACAAAATGCATGCCAATCAATCCACAACCCATCACACACCTGGCGCTTTTGAGACAGCAGTCACTTCATGGTCACTTTTCACAGGGATATGTTAGAAACCATGTGTTTTGAACACTAATGATCATCAATATATATGAGCATTAGTGGTAAAAACAGTGTAAAAAAACTTTTAGGGTCGGTCGATGTGCGGAAAAATATCATCTTTTTTTTTTTGGCCGAAAGATGAATAACTCTAAAACGGAAAATCCAGAAAAAACAATTGAACACTCAATACAATGATTGAACCCTCAATAAAACAATTGAACACTCTGTTGAATGCCCTCATAGCAGTAACAACCATACCAAATTCATTCAGATTTGACAACTGGTGTTTGAGATATCTGCCTGTGGATAGATGTCCGGATGGAATGATGGACGGACGGACGAGGTCAATCCAATATACCCCCCCATTACCTTCGGGAGTGTGGGTATAATGACATGCCACACGCCTCTGTGTGGCTACCCAAAGAAGCTTCAATTTAATGTAAAACACAGTGTATGATTATCTTTTAATATTTATATATGGATATTCATGAACAACCAATAAATAATTACTCCCATATTCACAAGTTTAAATTACAAATAATATGCATGATAAATGAACCATGAAATTTTCTATGGGTGTTAGTTTACTACCATGCTATTACATACTATTTTATTAAATACATGTACATGCCTGAATAAAATGACGATGTCCCACAAGGTAAATGATGTTGGAATTGGTCCACTTAATTTTCGAATCGCCAGATCACATTATATACAACAGATTCCATATGATATACCATTTAAAAGAGGAACCTCCAAAACATTGTATTGTCAACTTATCCGGTTGATTAATCTGTGAACAAGATGTTTTGTCAAGTTACCGACGTGTGTTATGGGCTTATTTTAGATCTGGTCTGTACTGCGAGTTTATTATTCTCAATGGAAGGGGAATAACTCAATCTCTTAGTTGTGAATTAAGATGCATTCTGGTGTAAATAAAGGGGTAAATTTTGGTGTGAATCTGAGAATCTCTGTCACTTGGTGGACACTCATCGGCCACAGCTGTTCATATATTTACCCCGTTAGAATATATATTTTTTATTTCTCTTCCAAATGGTATATAATATGATCTGAGCATTCAAAAATTAAGTGAGCCTTTAAGGTAAAATGATGAGGAAAATTATGAGAAAATACCGCGAAATTATCTTTGACACGCCTCAAAATATGGTGCTGGACATTTGCAGAATGAGGTCATCAGAGGGTGAATTTAGTGACAATATCTCCCGGCACAGAGGGCTAGTATCGCCAATTTCACCTTCTGGCCACCTCATACTGGTTAGGCCTCATCTTCTCTGGAAAGTATCTTTATTATCAAATTAACCATTTTTTTAGTTTCTTTAACCCTTTACCCAACAAAACGGCCAAAACCGGCCAAATAAAGCTTCAACAGCCTAAAATATCTTCGGTCTGTCTCAATAGAACCATACAAATATGGATATCATTGGAACCGGCTCCTTGACCACATTGTGATAGTTACAGTTATGCCCTGTGCCAATGCATTCTCTTATATATGCGAGTCCACCATAGGTCGCCTCGCATATATAAGAAAATGCATTGGCCTAAAAAAAATCTTGTTTTAACACTTTTTACCATTTTTATTCTTACATTCTTTAACAATTTTATAATTTTTAATGTGTTAAGCCAATGCATTCTCTTATATATGCGAGGCGACCTATGGTCGACTCGCATATATAAGAGAATGCATTGGCACAGGGCCCTTCTGTTGGGTAAAGGGTTAAAACTTAGTTAGAAAGTTTCTTTTTTAGTTTAGTTTCTCAATGTCCCCACATTGGCAGATGATACAATGTATAACTGAGGTGCCTAATGGGTGGATACAACCATCGGGGAACTTAAATCTGTGTCTAGGTCTCCCATAACAGATGAGGCCTAAGCAGAATTAAGTCCCCAGAGGATGAATTTGGTGATGCTAGCCCACTGTGTGGGACAGCGTCACTAAATTGACCCTCTGGGACCTCATTCTGCAAATGTTCAGCACCACATTTTGAGCCCCGATCTTCGAAAGAAATCATATTAGAGACTTGGGCCATGAAAATTAGCGGTTTTCATTTTCGAATTGTGTAAAAAATTCAACATCACATAAAATCTCTAATTGAAAACTCCTCTCAAGTGGACCAAGAGTGAAGATATGGAACAATTTGGAGAACACTTAACTCGGTTGCCATATAGCAAATAAACGACGTCATTCAGATAAGAGATCATCAATTGATCTTGTATTTATAGTGATGTGAAACACTCCTGTGGGGTGATCAAATAATTCAGATAAGAGATCATCAAGTGATCTTGTATAGAAATGGAGAATAATCTTGCTCAAAATTGCTATTTTTATAAAAACTTATATGCAAATTGACAACACACCGTCATTCTTATAAATTAAATGAAGTGACACTTGGTGGCAAAATGGTTTGCATCCATTTAACGCCGATAGTTACATCCCGAATCGAGATGTAATTATTTATAAATAAGCGTAGTTCAGATGATATTTTCGATGGAGCGGTGTGGTCGATTTGTTTGAAATTTTCTGTGATGTTAGTTGATATTGCACCTGAATACTAACTCATCAGTTTTACACACCAGAACTAGTCCATTATATATCTTTAACCATATGAATGCATACTCTATGCAAAAGACCATATACCACTGATGTGTTGATATCAGAAGCAACAAGATAGACAGTATTATTACAATATGTATGCAGCACATTCTCATCATAAATGCCGATGGATATGACTACGATGATTGATGGATGGGGAGTAGCTCTATTTAACATGATTTCAACTTTTTCCATTCATTATCGTCACAAATGCAGATGAATGTGACTACGATGATTGATGGATGGGGAGTAACTCTATTTAACAAGATTCCAAACTTTCACATTCAGCAACAACAAAAAACTGAAAACAATGTTATTTTGAGACTATAGATACTTCCCAGAAGATGAGGCATAAGCAGAATGAGCCCCCCCCAGAGGGTGCATTTGGTGATGCTATCCAGCTCTGTGGGATAACATCACTAAATTAACCCTCTGGGGACCTTATTCTGCAAATGTCAGACACACTATATCCAGACTTGATGTTCGTCCACTTCATTATTATATTATATTGCCATTAGTTTCGTAAATAGAGGATCTACAACAAGTCCCCAGTTTATATTGGAATTTACAAAACTCGTCCAGTAAATTAGGTCTGGACCGAGCTGTCGTCGCGGGGCTCGAGCCGCCCACGCGGAACTAGCCACAGCAACACTGGCCGTGACGCTCCCCGCCAACTCCGTGCGGGGGCTGGCCGGCATGCGATAACCAACCCACCGGACGTCGGAGCGTAAAATCATTCGTAGACGACCTAGTTCTCGGTCGGGGTGTCGTAAGCAGTAGAGCAGACCTAATTTACTGGACGAGTTTTGTAAATTCTGCAATAAACTGAGGACGAGTTGTAGATTATATTTATTACATGATCCAAAACCATGACAAAACATCCTTAAATCAGCAAATGGGACGCGAAACTAACATCGGCTTATATAAGGCATGCGATGATCTTTCGCGTAACTATGCATTGTTTGCCCGCGTAAAGAAATAGTCCCAGATAAATAAAGACTCTTTGGCCTATTTAATGGCGTATATTTAATGACATAAGTTTTCAAACTCTTCATTCATTATAGTTTGTTGGAAAAATATTGGAAGCCATAGTATTTGGAGACGTAGCGTACGGAATGTAAACAGACGACAAACCGAAAGTCAAAGGTCATTTGGCACTATTTCCTGTTATTAAATTAATGTTTAATATCACAATTTATAGAATGAGTTTATTGAATGGAATGAGGGTAGGTTCCTTATTCCATTCAATAAACCCGTTCTATAAATTGTCAATTGAATGCAGTAATTGTTGAGAAATATAGTTTATCACAATTTTTACACAATTTCATGTGGTAAACGTAAACAATTTGTAGTTACTCCTATTTACACAGCGTATTATTTGTGTAAATTAACATAAAAGTTAGATTATAATACATCATTATATTGGTGAGATATCACTCTTTATGCGTTGATTTTTGTATTGTTTAACTCAATTAAATCCTGCCACTGCATCTGTGTGTAAACCTCGCTATAGAAAGGCAGGATGCTTCGATGTGAAGCCGTATCTATCCCTACCGATTTCACTATCTGCTTTATGTCTGCTTTACGTCAAAGGAAACTTGGACGATATTCTCATATGATTATTGATATAATTATATTAATGTACACATATGCACCGACACCAATATGAAGGGATTGACACACACACACACACAGAGTTCTCATATGACTTTCCCCTGTGGTACTTGAATCGTACTTCATGGATCGACCCACACACACCCAGTTCTCATATAACTTTTCCCTGTGGTACTTGAATCGTACTTCATGGATCGACCCACACACACCCAGTTCTCATATAACTTTTCCCTGTGGTACTTGAATCGTACTTCATGGATCGACCCACACACACCCAGTTCTCATATAACTTTTCCCTGTGGTACTTCATTCACTCTTATATTCGGATTGGCCATCGGATCAAGGAAAGGATCGTCGTCAGTGACTCGCCGACCGAGCCGTGAGAATATGAGGATGATAGTGAGAAATCCTATGAGTCCGATGATAAGAACGATGAGGAATCGTTTCATCATCTCATCCGGGTCCTTACTCCGCTTTTTAGTGTCCCGAGACCTACAATAAAAGATTAATGAAAATTAATTTAACACTTTGGTTGCCACGGGCCGATCTGATCGGCCCTAATTTACGGTGTGTAAAATCGGCCCTAAAAAAATAAAAAATAATTTTATTTTTTTTAGAATTTTATTTTTTTGGGTTGAATTTTTTCGGGTATGCTTAAGCATACTATAGCGAATTTAAAAACAAACTGGATAAAACCTTAGGGGCATGTTATAACTCAAAACTATCACCAAGTATTCATAGTAATAATTTTGATGCCCATAAAAAACATAAGATTCCCTGGCACTAAACCTACTAAATAAGTCTGTTAAAGAATATAAGAAAAAATTATTAAAATTGTAAACAATTGTTAAAAATAATAACAAATGATGAAAAATTGTTAGGCCAATGCATTCTCTTATATATGCGAGGCGACCTATGGTCGACTCGCATTTATAAGAGAATGCATTGGCACAGGGTATATGGGTTGATACAAAAATCGGACCTGGCACTCAAAGGGATAAAAAGAATAAATGTACAGTGATGTCAGTCAAATTCATTGAATATGTAGGGTTTCACGATTTGTCTGAATTATTTACAGTGTCTCCAGTTGAGTGGTATAGTGTGATACAAGGCTCGGCGCGACCAATACCACCCGACACGACGCCTTGTATCACACTATACCACCCGACGTGAAGCCTTGTATCACATTATACCACACAACTGGAGACACTGTAACATATTTACCATGTTGGAAATAATGCTCTGTATAAATGCAAAAGCAGCAATAATACAATTTGAAAAATGGTTTCACATGAAATGTGACTAATATTTGGGTTTATCGATGTGAGATAGGTATATACTGATAAAATGCGACTAATATTCGGGTTTATCGATGTGAGACAGGTATATACTGATAAAATGGCAATCGCCAGCCAAATCAATTTGTAAATTAAAAAAACAGACAAATCGTTAAACTAAATTATGAATATTAACATTGCCATGCAATTTATCCGAACAGCTTCTGTCAGAATCGTCGTTATGATCTAGGATACACACGCAGGCTTGTTAATTTCACCCTTGTATGTTTCTTGCATCTTGCCACACTTTATAGATCTACATAACTTTATAGAAATAAATCGCCCATTTATAGCCATTCACACTTTATAGATGTACCGGGTACATGCCTATAGAAATATGTCGCCCGTTGATAAACCTTGAGTTTTTTCTTCAGCAAACAATTTGTATGCTGTGGTTTTTGTTTGCTTGGCATAATGACATACTTATTTAAAAAAATAAACATTTTGCAACTCAAAGCGAACCAAACACAGCACTCACTGTGCAGGATGGCGGTTACTTGCATGGGACAGACTTCTGGTTTAGTGAGGTCAGACAACAGGTGGTGGAGATATCTGCTCGGACAGACCAAAACGCAACATTTCCAGATCAACAAAGATGAATCACTCTAGAACGGAAAACCAGAACAAAATGATTGAACACTCCATTGAATAGTGAACATCCATACCAAATTTCATTGTGATCTGAGCACTACTGTTCATGTTATGACTAAGATGATGGATGGACGCCCGACAGACATACGGATGCAAAACAGTATACCACCCCTTTTGTTTTTAAAAAGGGGGGGGTTTAGAAAGAGAATAACTCTAACAGAGAAAATGTGAACATCATCAACATTTGGTGAAAGCCCTTGTGATGGTGAACATCATCGACATTTGTTGAAAGCCATTGTGATGGTGAACATCAATACCAAATTTCATTGATTCTATAACCCATGGCTGAGGTACTCAGAAAGAAGACATATTTACAAAAAATGATTATACGACAAATTCTAGAACGGCAAATTCAAACGGCACTCATTAAAACAGACAGATGGATGGATGGAATAACAGACAGAAGTCAATTCATTATATATGTACCTCTCATTTGATAAGTGGCGGCATGAGAAAGTAATGGTATGGTAACATACCTTAAGTTAACTCACTTGAACCATCACTATAACCATGGTAACATACCTTATGTTATTCAGTTGAACCATCACTGTAACAATGATAACATAAAATAAGTTAACTCATTTGAACCATCGGTGTAACCATGGAAACATATATCAGGTTTACTCGCTCGACCATCGCTATAACAATGGTAAGTCGGTAACACATCTTAGGTTAACTCAATTGAACCATCGCTGTAACCATGGTAACATATTTTAAGTTAACTCACTTGAACCATCGCTGTAACTATGGTAACACATCTTAGGTTAACTACTTGAACCATCGCTGTAACCATGGTAACATATCTTATGTTAATTCACATGAACCATCGCTGTAACCATGGTAACATATCTTAAGTTAACTCACTTGAACCATCGCTGTAACCAGGTCATGGCAGATCTCCTCTTGTATTTATCCTCGTCGTGATCCTGTGACATATTCACGACTTCATCATCCATCTGAGAATCAAACACTTTTCTTGGACCTAAAATGGAGTTATGATGGTGAATTTTTGTATAATTTCTATCAACAACATCCAACAACAGCATAAATTTCATGAAACTTTTTTGTAGACACTGTTATTTTCTAGCATTATTTCCAAATCCCAGTCGCACCTCCCCCAAAATGAAAGTGTCTATGACACTGTAGCTACATGTAAACTTTGTGAAGAAGTTATGATTTTTGTGGTGAGTATTGAATGGAATAATGACTTGAATTTTGAAATCCAATATGGCTGCAGAATGACCCCAAATTGACTGTTCCCATCTACATGTCAATATCAACAGACATGACAAATTTCAAGATGATCCGATCAAAGGTACGACCTGTAGCCCGCATCAAAGGATTTAGTCATGCAAAGAGTAAAATCCAAGATGGCTGCTGGTGGCCATGTTTTATGGCCGAATGACCCCAAAATTATTCGTTCCCATTTACATGTCAATATTAACATACATGATAAATTTCATGATAATCAGACAAACAGTGCTGCCTGTAGCCCGTGCTAATGGATTGAATTTTGAAATCCAAGATGGCCACTGGTGGTCATGTTTTTTTTCTCGAACGACTCCAAAATAACTCGTTCCCATCTACATGTCAATGTTAACATCCATGACAAATTTCAAGATGATCCGACCAAAGATACGACCTGTAACCCGCATCAAAGGATTTAGTCATGCAAAGAGTAATATTCCAGAAGGCTGCCGGTGGCCATGTTTTATGGCTAAATGACCCCAAAATGACCGATTCCCAACTACATGTCAATATTAACTTCCTCTACAAATTTCATGATGATCAGATGAACACTCCGGGCCTGTAGCCGGTGCTAATGGATTGAATTTTGAAATCCAAGATGGCCACTAATGGCCATGTTTTTTTATGAATAACCCCAAAATGACTCTTTCCCATCTACATTTCAATGTCAACAGCCATGACAAATTTCATAATTATCCAACCAAAGGTAGGACATGACATGTAGCCCGTGCTAATGGCAATTGTTCACGGATGTCTCCAAAAAGACACGCACACACAGATGACGGATACCAAGCCCAAAATGACTCTACATGTCAATGTCAACAGCCAAGACAAATTTCATAATCATCCGACGAAAGGTATGACTTGTAGCCCATGCCAAAGGATTTAGTCATGCAAAGAGTAACATCCAAGATGGCTGTCGGCACTAGGGTTGGGCGGTATTGACGTTTTAAAAAACCGTGATTTTTCCAAAATAACACCACGATATACGGTTTAATTGAATATTATTTTACTATTGAAAAATATCACGTAAAATCATATTTTAAACAAGAGATATAACACTCCGGGTTTTCGTTATTAGGGATTAAAATTCTACACACTATCGCCAGGCAGTAAATGATAAACTTTTCTCAGAATGGCATGTGTCCATTATATAAACTTCCTGCATTCTGGAATACGCAACAACATTGAGTGAATTACAGGCTCAAGTTATCCTGATCACTCCATTGTTTACATTTCAGCACGCGATTCACATTCCCGTGACGTCATAGCAAACGCGTGCTCATACGGTAGGTTGATAGAGGACATAGTAGAATTGGGCCAAGATGGTTCATTCTGGGCTGTCTGCAGTCTATCACACACAATGAATTACAGAACATTTTTAATTAACTTTTGAACACGGGATTTAGTTAAGGGGGAGAACTTTATTCATCTATTATCATAATAATGAAATAATAATAGCAAGGTGAAACGGAAGGGAGACAATGCAGCTCAACTATATTTAAAATTTGGGTTGATGGTACCGTCCCAAGTGATATACTTCGACCAACACCTGCGGGTCATATTCTGCGTCTGCAAATACTCAATGGCGGGCTAGTTGAATGAATTTCACGGATTTGTCAGTCAATCTGAGTCAAATTTTAAGATATAATTGAACGACAAATACCGCCGAGTCGTGAGTCGAAAAGTTTGGACGAAGTATCGCTCGTGACGTTACACTGCTATCAGGTTGAATTCGGAAGAAGATACTCCATCGCTCTACTTCAGCCCAAAATACAACCATTGCGTCATTGGTTACAATTGAATACAACAGAGACATAACATGGGAGCGACCGATAAGGCTGCTTTCAATCAGCAGTCCGCTAAAGTATTCAACTCAGTATTGGATTGTAATTTGAAACCGTCTTTTGAGGTGATAAAATTGCAATTACGATATATTGAATTTTTATTTTACACACTGTTTCAATTCGGTTTTTCTTTTCAAAACCGACTATAGTCAATATATTGAAATACCGCCCAGCCTTAGTCGGCACCATGTTTTATAGCCGAATGACACTTCCCGTCTACATGTCATTTTTAACATCCATGACAAATTTCATGATGATCCAATGAAAGATACGACCTGTAGCTGGTGCCAAGGGATTTAGTCATGCAAAGAGTAAAATCCAAGATGGTTGCTGGTGGCCATGTTTTTTTCCGAAAGACCCCAAAATGACTTGTTGCCATCTACATGTCAATATTTACATCCGTAAAAAATTTGATGATGATCAGATGAAAACTTCCATGACAAATTTCATAATGATCCGCCAAAGGTACGACCTGTAACCTAAGGTAATGAAAAATGTTGATGGATGTCTCCACACACACAGATGACGGATACTAAGCCATGCAATAGCTCAAACTTACAAGTAAAATTGAGTTAAACAACTTTGTGTTATGTAAAAAATAATTAAAATTGACAAAAGTGCAGTAACTAGAAATACAAGAGCATCACTAGGGCATGGATAAATATGCCCATCGTAATTTCAACAAAGGGTCATAACTCTGGTGAAAATCAGTGGGCGGAACCCTAATTTGAATCTGACATGTAAACTCACACAAAAAATTTCATTCCATTCCGTTAATGAAAATGAAATGAAAATTTAGTTCAAATTCCAAAAAAAAAAGGGCTGTAACTCTGGTGAAAATTGGCAGGCGGAACCTGACATCAAACTTGACCTGTATTTTGTGCTAGTAATCCACGCCAAATTTAATTCCATTCAGTTCAGACTGACTACAGTTGTCATACGGAAACCAAAAAACCGAACGCACCAGACCCCCCCCCCCCCCCCCCCAAATAACTTTATATGTCCCATTTTTTTTCAAATTACAAATTGGAAAGAATTTCAATAAAAATAACTCTATTAATATAAATGGCCAGAAAATAAAGGAGTAGAGTAATAAAGACTCAGACAATACAATCTGATTCCAGTATAACTCTGTTGACTGTTGTGTTTTGTATTTGCGGTAATCTTACTTGAGTTATTTCCCTTGTCGACTACTCTGGATGTGGTCCCCCCATCGACACTGATCACTGTGTTAGACGCCGAGCTCGTAGCTGTCGGTGTCGTGTTGTATGGACTGACTTGAGCACTTGGTCGAGTCACACTCGGGGTGGTGGTGAAGCTTGGTAGAGAAGGTTTTGCTTCTATTTGATCCACCGATGCCACAGAGGCAGGAATGATGTCAGTTTCTGTTGATTCTGGTTCTTCAATCTGAAATAAATACCCAAGTTACATGTAACTTAACCCCTAGAACCCATAATACATCACTATTGCACGGCTTGGAGGTAACTATGCCAAAATGGAAGCAGATGGGCCAGGTTGTCCCAATTTTATGTGTCTAGTTGTCCCCATATTTTGATTAAATATTTTTTGTAATATTAACATTTTTTTCCTCATATTTTTTCTGAATGTATCAGGCTGAATGCACTAAGATTTTATTTTAAAAAACCCAATAATTTCTTTAAGTTATTGCTGAACATGCACAGTTTCTTTTCATTTTCAGATATATGATTTTCTGGCATAATATTGGTCGACGGGATTCCAAAATGTACAGTAATGCCCTAAGTAATCGACCTCTTAACCAAAGCAGAATTATGGGCAATTTTTCAGGATTTAGTCGGAAATATGGCTTGTTGCCATTCATCGGAAAGCTAGAATAAGATTTCTGGATTAACTACCCGGAATAGTATGCATGCTTAAAATAAAATAATATTTCTGGATTAACTCCCCGGAATAGTATGCATGCTTAAAATAGAATAAGATTTCTGGATTAACTCCCCGGAATAGTATGCATGCTTAAAATAGAATAAGATTTCTGGATTAAATCCCCGGAATAGCATGCATGCTTAAAATAGAATAATATTTCTGGATTTTCCCAGTGTTAGTACTGGTAGGTGTGCTAAAATTAAGAAGTGTACTAACGTGTTGGGGATGGAACTATCGGAAATAGTGAATGTCATGCAACCAATCACAAGCATGGATTAGGCTTAGATAGTCACATGACATAAAAAATACAACAAGAATAATAATGTTATTTACCAGTGGCAGGCCGAGCCCAGCTCTTGCCCAGTTTACTGTTGATAACTTCTGATTAACAGCATCTGCTATCGGGGACACAACATTGCTCGCTGGGAAGATCCCAGTCTTACATGTCGGGCACGCGTATCCTGCTGGCGCTGTGTTAGCAGGCAGTGAATTCGCATATCTATCAATACAATCCCAGTGGAACACATCTGAAATTATGATAAAATAAAGAATATCTATCATTAAAATCCCAGTCTAACATGTATCTATAAATACAATCCCAGTGGAACACAAACCTATCAAATCAATCCCAATGGAACACATCTGAAATTAATAACAAATAAAAGGTCGGCCGACCACAGTGTCCCCCGACAATTTGGCAAGTCAATGCCGCTTTGTTAAAGAAATTAAAAAAGATGTTAAAATGTTCTAAGTCGAAAGGGTTAATAATTCCGTAAACAATACAATTTTTCAGTCATCCATATACATGTTGCACATCTCCAATATGTGGGTAACAATACTATGAAGTTTCAAATATCTACGAACAAAACTGTAGGAGTTGATTAGACCATGAAGGTACCCTCATACAGAAAATTATAAAAAAAAAAATTCAAAGTCGAAAGGCACATAACTCTGGGAAAAATCAGTGGATCAAACTCAAATTCGAGCTTGACCTATATTTTGATATGAACGACCCACAAACAAACAGAATTAAACAATCCAAACTTGAGTTATCATCTGGAAACCAAAGAAAAAACAAGAAAAATTGAATTTTCCAAGTCGAAAAGCCCATAACTCTGAGAAAAATCATCGGATCAAACTCAAATTCGAACTTGACCGGTATTTTGATATCAATGATTCACAAAAAAACGTGATTTTCAATTGAACAGTCAAAACTTGAGTTATCATCCGGAAACCAAAGAAAAAGAAGTAAAATTGAATTTTCTAAGTCGAAAAAAGTCCATAACTCTAGAAAAAATCATCGAAGCAAACTCAAATGATGATGCATGTTTCCAATTTGGATATAATATTTGTAAAAATAACTACTTTGAGAAAGATTATTATGCATGTCTATTTGATCACACTACCGCACTGTTTCACACCACTTTAAGTTAAACAGGTATGTATGATAACTCACCATAGCAGATAAGCCTTACACAGTCATCTGATGACAGATTCTGATGACAGAGAGGGCAGTCAGGATTATAGTCACTGTCTTGGAGCCATTTTAGATAAGATTGAACAATGCACTGTGGATGAAAAACAAACATATTATTAGTAATTATTGTAGCCGTACATGTATCTACAGTACAGGTATTAGCGGTTAAGTGGGTTTGATACATATTCATCCTACATATACATGTATGTCAAAGAATTCTAGAAGAATGTACATGTAACAAGTTTTCAAATAATATGTTCATGCATAGACCATTCATTGAATCTCTACTCTGGTTATATGAATCTCTACTCTGGCTACACACATAGAGATCATACTCCACCAGTTTAAAACCTGGGAACTATTTTGATTTTCTGAAAGGGAAGTTTAAAACATTGAAAAAATAATGTAGCCAATATATTTCTTAGATAATACCTGTTCCTTACTAATGTATTTCACAGTACAGGTAGGTGAAGGTCTTATTTCGAGATAGCATTATTTAGGTGACTTAGTTGAACCGATTTTGATTTGCATCACTTACGTGTATAACAATGGAATATCTCTCCCCGGGTCAATCAATTGAATATCTTTTGCGATATCGACTCACAAAAATTATCTCAACTTGGGACGTACCACCCTCTACTATGAAATAGATTATCCATGAACAAGTATTAACAAAGAGATATACTTTATTCCCTGCATTGTTTGTTCAAAGTTATAAACTTCCTGTCAGAACATAAGCTCCCATATTTTGAACAGGTGGAACATGATCTCTATCGGCATAGCAAGAGTAGAGATACAGAGCATAGCAAGAGTAGAGATACAGAGCATAGCAAGAGTAGAGATACAGAGCATGGGATAGTTCATGCAGTGAGAACAGACGTAACAATGTTGCATTTCTTTTGTCAATGACACTGTAGCTCAACTTGAGGCTATAAGTTTATGCTAAGCAGTCAATAGAATGATATTAAACAATAAAGAAAGGTAAAAAAAGATTCAGTGAAGGTTATAATTGCGATAAAAGTTGTGTGAAATGAGATTAATTTATGAAGAAATGCAATGAGCGAGCGGAATTTCGTGCGAAACTAATTGAACTGTTTCTGAAAGAATACAAGTTGGTCCATATAGCTTCTTCTTCGTTGTATGGTACCAATTTCGGAAGCTAGTTTACACACTAGTGTCATCCCGTTGTGCGCTATAGGAGTACAATTAAACACAAATGGGGTGTGATTAAACGAGAGGCCGATCACGATCGGCAGATGTTTAACCCATCCCTTAGCGATAGTAAATTGTTATGATCAGAATCATAATCTTTTAATGTTGAATTATAGAGTATACTGTTATGATCTAAAGTAGTATGTGACAAATGTACATAATATTATAACACAAATTATTGGAATGTATGAGTCAATATAGAAGGGTTAATATAACATCTAAACTCTAGAGCCTGTCACCACTATCATAGTGTAAGCAGTTCTATTCATGTTGTTGCAAATTGCCATGTGATATATCAAAATAATATAATTATTTATTTAATGGAAAAGGTTAAAAGACATGGAATGGGTAAAAGGGGTTAAATCACCTATCTCTGCCCCGTTTGATCCAATGTACATGTAGTACCATCATCCAAGGACTTAGAGAACTCCATTGGTCTAGTTAAATAAATTCACATGGCTAAGTTGTGGTTAAAAAGATAGCTAAATCAATTTATCCAATAATTCACTGATCTGTGTCTCTTATACAGAGCTAACATATGAGGGCTATAAATAACTCTCAATAAACCATATTGTCTTTTTATCTCTCTCACAGAGAAGCAGGTATTCATTAATTGTAAGTTACTTGGGTTATAATTGGATAATTCTTAGTTGAAAAAAGGGCCATATCTCTGGTATAACAAATTGGATCTAACCCATATTCAAACTCGTTCTGTATTTTGAGTTGAGAAACTCACATACCAAATTTGGTTCCTATCAGATGAAAAATGGTTGATTTATCGAAGTATGTGTGAATTATATGTCAAAGGACCATACTAGTAACTCCATTAAAAAAAATCAGATCAAACCCATATTCGAACTCAATCTGTATGTTGGTCTGAGAAACTGAAATACCAAATTTGGTTCCAATCAGATAAAAAATGTTTGAGTTATGGCAGAATTAATGAATTCTAAGTCGAAAAAGGGCCATAACTCTATAAAAAAAATGTTGGATCAAACCCATATTCGAACTCGATTTGGTTTTGATCAGGTAGAAAATGTTTGTTATCGCATTACACGTAAAGTGTCTACGGACGGACGGACCGACACACAACGAGTGGTCAATCCGGACAATGACACTATGTTTACCATACTATGGTATGGGTAAACATAAAAAGGTGGTGGTTATTATACTAGTACATGTATCATGGTGGCTTATATTCGTCATAATAATGTTCCTGTCTGTTTCTTCACATGAAACATTTTGTGTGGAGAAGTGCACGACAGTGAACCGCTTGCTAAAATCCTTCCAGTCAAGATCGATAAGTGCGTAAACAAAATAATTCACTCGAACACGCAACAGACTGTCGAAACTACAATCATTATTAACTAGGCATGCAGTTTGGCATAACAACATTTTTTTAAAGCCACATGGCGGTTTGCGTTCCAAAAATAAACATAATATTATTAGCTTTTGAATTTGTCTCAGTATCGAAATAGGTCGACACATATCTGAACTACCTTTCTACGAACATTATGTAACCTAAAACGACGCATTGAAGTAATGAAAAATACAACTGCAAATACGATGTATGGGTCCCAAACACAAAACAGCCATTTGCACAACATGGAAAAAAATAGAGCATTCCGTGGTAGTCTATTCCTGATATGGTAGCAATAAAGAGCATTTGTCTGACTTCTGGCGAAAAGTTGAAAACAGCTGAAAAATGGCTGTTACTTTGGCAAGTGTTTTTCAGAGCATATGGAGCGGGTATATCAATAGATTGTGTATTTGTCGACCTATCGAATCCGCCGCTCCAAATGACGCAGAAAAAGATTTGGAGGTTCGAATGAGCCATGTCCGTTTAAATTGAAGGCTAGCCAGGCATTGTTTTTCAGTTTGTTGTTCGTTTTTTTAATTTTTTTTATTTTACGTTTTGATGGCAGATATTGACTTTCTAGAGAGGTTTTGTTTTAAAGGTACTCAATCCGTAAAGAGGGTCCCCATCTCAACAGATTCCAACAACAACAATCCGATCAGAGGGTCCTATTTTACTATTTCTTTGGCTTTGGGGGTAAAAAATATTTGATTCGAGTCGAGGAACCCATCAAACAAAGCTCAGAGTTATCAGATATTGATTTTTGAAATTTGTTAATTGCTCGAGATGAGTACTAATAACTACCGTCAATTTGGTAACCTGCTCGAGATTTTACGCCAAAACTCTATTCAAACAGACAAGGATGGATAACTCTATAATCAAGTGGTAATAATAACGAAATTTTGACTGTCTTCTGGGCCAGAAAGAATTCCCGATAATGAAAAATAATAGATTTCTAAAATCGATATCTAACAAATCTGAGCTTTGATGGGTGACTTCCTCGACTCGAATCAAATATTTTTGACCCCCGAAGCCATTGAAATAGTAATTGAGAGGAGTTTTATCGGATTGAGTACCTTTAACTGTTAGCTTAGAAAAAATCCAATGATTGCCTCTAATAAAGATCGTCCATGTTTTCATCGCGGTATAGACAATAAAGAGCGTTCTCAATTATGAACGTGCTCTATTTCGATATGTCATGGGTGATTTTGTATGTGGTATTGTGACATTTAAATATAAAGAGCGTCCATGCTTCCGTCTCCCAAAAGCGGTAGACAATAAAGAGCGTTCTAAATTTAAATTGTCTTTTTGGGGGTACTTAATAATGGTGATCTGTATGAATGCCGGCTGATACGGAACCCTAGCTCTTACGGACCCTGGCTCATACGGACCCCCGGCTGATACGGACCCTGGCTTATACGGACCCCCGGCTTATACGGACCCTGGCTCATACGGACCTCAATTAAAATATACAATTTTATTTTTTATGTGTTACGTTTATTTAAATAAATTTAAATTATGACAACATACATACAGAGATAACAAAAATATGATAACAAAAATGGAACAAAATTACATCAGACGAACATTATTTAAACTGGGGCGTACAGCTTGGCGGCTTCTTTTAGTAGTTTGCCGACACTTATCCTCATCGACGAGTAGTCTCTCCACAATGTCATTAACTTTCCGGTCGTCTCCCTCGTTTTCCTCTCCTGTCGTCTACGCATCTTCCCTTCGGAAACCATCCTGACGTTGGTTGGTGTATCAGCTGCCTCTTCGTTGAGTAGGGTGACTAGTACATAGAATTATGTCGAGTCGATTGTGCCAGCCTTCGAAAGAGACGGCTGTTTCACTGGCTACAGGATCGTACTCTATGTTGAATTCACCCCTGTTGATATGCCGAATAGTATCTCCACATGAAGCACAGTTAGACCTTGTGGAATTATGCCAGTCAACAATAAATCAGTTGAATATATACCAGTTGTGTTTTTACTAACATGTTTTCATAACAAATCAAACTCAGTGGATTCATCCTGATCACCAATCACTGACCATTCACCATCGCATGTCTGTTTATAAAACAATAGAAAGGGATCACACACGTGACACGAGTGTTTATACAACGGACAATCAATTAGTTGAAGCAAGTTGTGTTTTTACTGACATGTTTTTGTAACAAATCAAACTCAGTGGATTCATCCTGTCACCATTCACTGACCATTTATCACCGCGTGTCTGTTTATACAACGACATAAGGGATCACTCACATGTGTTTATTCAACGGCGAAGAGATTAATTAACACGATTCAATAAATGCTTTTTCAAGTCAGAACATCACCGAAATTCTCAATTAATACAGATATATGTGTGAAAAGACAATCATAATCATATATTAAATTCATAAATATAAGTTCACCGAAAATCACCGACAAAATTGGTAAAATTCATAAAGTTTGAAAATCACCAAAAAAATTACCGAAATTCTAAATTAATACAGATATATGTGTGAAAAGACAATCATAATTTAAATTTATTTAAATAAACATAAAAAAATAAAAAATAAAATTGAGGTCCGTATGAGCCAGGGTCCGTATTAGCCGGTGGTCCGTATGAGCCAGGGTCCGTATCAGCCAGGGTCCGTAAGAGCCAGGGTCCGTATAAGCCGCATACCATCTGTATGTGGCATGGAGGCATTCTAATATATGAATAATTGAGAATTTGGAAATAACTTACACAGAACAACAAATGAAACACCTGATAGATAGTTCCGCCCAGTGTTTTTATAACGTTTGGGAGCTTCTTATGACAAAAGTTGATGCGATCGTCTGCTGCCATTACCACTCACTTTGGGTTCATTTTATAGTGTGAACAATTTCGCCGGTTGACACTGCATGATGAATAGTCGCTGAGTGACTAAATATTCACATATGTTCATATTTTTTTTATTCATTTAAATTTGTTTAAATCAAAATTTAGAAAAACTAACGCCATTATACACTCTGCCAGGGAACCCTGAGTCACCACACCAAATTTCGTTGAAATCTGGGCACCAAAATTAACAAAGACGCGTTGGTCTCAACTTTACTCCAGTCTTATATGTGTATATATAAACAGTCCCATGAGACATGTATTCATTTATTGATGGACGTGTCATGGGCTCTTCATACAGGATCGCGTTCATTATTTCGAAGGTTCCATATTCCAAAGGTTCTTAGTCAGACATCGAAGGTTCGCTATTCTGAAGGTTTGCTATTCTGGGCGTATTTAACCAGAAAAGGTGGACAACTCTAATACCAAGTACCGCTATACTTAAAGTAATTGACCACCAATAATGTGGTGTCACCCCGTTAATATGGCGGTACTATACCGCAGTACTGATACCGCTTGTTAACGCGAACAAGTATGTGTGAGTAAACACCTCCCCTAAAAGAGTTCTATGAAAATCACCGCGGTATTCAACAAAATTAATGCGGTGGCCGCTAAAAGACCACGGTATCATTATCGCCCAATACCGTAACTCCATGCCATGACTGTCGCGATACCGCTACCGTTTATTACCGGTATCACCGCGGTCATGACCGGGGTATCACCCCGTTTTTCTGGTCAATTACTTTGAGAATAGCGGTAGTTATTATTACCACGATTTTACAGTTATCCATCTTTATCTGGAAGACCGCCCGTTTGACCTCGTCCTTATGGCACAATCAGGCCCAGAAACAATAAAACTATCAAACTGCAAAGATCGATATCTAATTACTCTGAACTTTGATGGGTGGGTTCCTCGACACTAATCAAATATTTTTTGCACACCGAAACCAAAGAAAGAGTTATTTAGCAGCGTCTTATCGGATTGAGTACCTTTAAGTTATTTCCTTCATTAAAAGAGTCTTATGATAAAGAACCCTCTCAAAACTTTAGAATATAAAATGAAACTTCAAAATAACAAGTTATAAAATCCTTCTGAATATCGAGGAATATAGAGAACCTTGGGAATGGCGAAACTTCGGTATAATGAACCTTGGGAATAGCGAACCTTTGGACACAGAGTGACATGTCGCCGTCCTACGGTCCATACGTACTGGCGTGATCGTATATATCCCAAGGTGGCCAGAAATACAGGTACTCCTATGAAACATACATTTATCATTTTATAGATGGACGTACGTGTTTTGGGTTGTCCATACGTATTGACGTAATCATATTACTTTGAACAATTATTACCTTCGGATGATTGGCTACCAAGCAGTGTTCACAAACATTGACTCTGTGTTCGTAACAGAACAAGTTAGTCACTTTTTTCTTTGGACATTTACACAAGCCCATCTTCAAATGTATGTAAACAGTTAAATCACATTGTTATGTAAATAACTATGTTAATTGAAAGAGCGATTTAACGTCGTAAATACTAGATTTAGTCACAAAACAGACAACACCAAACAAATATGAGAAAACTTCCAGCGTGTAAACGTCCTTGACCTTTGTAGCAAGAGTTATTCCACTTTACACAGGGGAGGTAATCTCCCGGCCGGCGGCACGTTTTCGCATATTTTTTTTGTTGAGTTTTCAACATTTTTATGATTTTAAGCACTATGGATGTTGATGCAGCTGTAAATGAAGCTCTACCACGTCTAACAGCTGCAGTGAAAGCTGTTCTTGATCCTTCTGTAAATGGACAAACTCGCTTTGCTGCACAACAGGTCAGAGGTTTCATAATTTCGTTGGAATTTTATTAAAGTCAAACTTGCGGTGCAACGTCTTCAAGTTGCACAAAGTGACAAATTACGTTTCTTACCATTTGTGGTTAATCTCGGGCTATATGTCTCCCTTTTCAACTATTTAACAATTTTAGAGCAACAATCAAATTGTTGTTGTATTCAATCAAATTCAATCCACAGGCCTTCTGTCCTGAAGGATCCGGGCCCACTCGCACCAGGGCCAGCTCGCCCCAGGTCGTTTTTGGCCCAAATTTGGGGCGAGCTGGCCCACCTTTCAGGGGCGAGCTGGCCCGGGTATTACATTTGTATTAAAGTTGTAAATAAGTTAATATATATTAATATATTAATTTCTTAAGTTCAGATTATGATATATTTCGGGACATGACAATCTGCGGGATGGGATGGGATATGGGACAAAACGACAATCTGCAGGACAGAATTTCAAATTGCGTGGGACGGCCGATATCTCAAGGAATACAAGGCGTAGGGGGCTCATTTTGGTGTCTAACGAAAGGCCCACATTCGCCCTATCCACACATATTAACCCCGCCACTGGCCGGACATCAGAAGTTGCATTATTTGATCGACAACTGACCTAACATGGGGTGGAATTTGGGATAGAATGACAATCTGCAGGACAGGATTTTCAAATTGCGTGGGATGGCAGATATCTCGAGGAATACAGCACGTAGAGGGCTCCTTTTGGTGTCTCATGAAAGGTCCACATTCGCCCTATCCACACATATTAACCCCGCCACTGACCGGATACCGGAAGTTACGTTATTCGGTCGACAACTGACCTAACATAAAATGCCACAAACACGAAAAACTGCGTTCGACATTAATGTTTAGAATTTAGATTTCTCGATGAATACGCTAGCAAACGACAAGTTTTGGGTATCATTGCGAATATTATAATGGCGAACACGCAAACACGCGCCGATAAAACAGCTAAAAATAGACTCGATGTTTACAATTACAGGATCTATTTCAGCTGGTATATTCAATAAAATGGGGCGTATAGTATATCAAAATGTAGGATTAGACACAGGGAATGTATTTTTTTTAAATGGGTCCCACCAGGCGGTGAAATTGTTGCAGAAATTCGCTCCAAGATATTCGCACTTATTTTTATTTCAGTTGTGACTAAAAGCCCAGATGCCGGAGTCCGGCGACTAAAAGCCAAGTTACAAAATAGATCAACTGGTTTGAACGAATGAATATGTCAATGGTAAGACTATTCAAAAGAATATTCAAATCAAATAGTGTTTATAGACTTAAAAACTTATGTGTCCGCCATTCATATGTGGTGGAGGTTCTCATATTATCTGGCAGTCATACGCGGGGGAGGTTCTCATATGAATATATTATCTGCCGGTTATACGCGGTGGAGGTTCATATTATCCGCCGGTCATACGCGAGGGAAGTTCTCATATTATCCACCGGTCATACGTAGGGGAGGTTCTCATATGAACATATTTAATATCCGCCGGTCATACGCGGTGGAGGTTCATATTATCCACCGGTCATACGCGAGGGAGGTTCTCATATTATCCTCCGGTCATACGTTGGGGAGTTTCTCAGGCCATAATTGAAAAGGTATTTGTTTGTCCTCGCCCCGACCGACTCGATTTTAACGGCCGACTGGAAATTCTTTTATTGAGATTAAGATGATTTTTTTTTTTTCAAAATTTCAACAAAAAAAAAACAAAAAAAAAAATTTTTTCGGTCAGAAACTCCAGCAACTGTGACTGAACAGCAGAATTATTTATTGTTCTTGTTGTGTTTTTCCAACTATTAAATTTTTAATTTGTTATCAAATTAATCCCTGACTATTTATTAATATTGATACCCTCGGCCTGCACCATGGAGGGGACCCTTAATATGCCATTCCACCTTGCAAAAAAAAAAAAAAATCCCTACCTACCTACCCACCTGAAATTTTTTGGGTAGGGGTGTGGACAAACAAACAATTTATTAATTTTGGCCTCATATGAACATATTATCCGCCGGCATACGCGAGGGAGGTTCTCATATTATCCACCGGTCATATGCGAGGGAGGTTCTCATATTATCCTCCAGTCATACGTAGGGGAGGTTCTCATATGAACATATTATCCGCCGGTAATGCGCGGTGGAGGTTCATATTATCCACCGGTCATACGCGAGGGAGGTTCTCATATTATCCTCCGGTCATACGTGGGGGAGGTTCTGATATGAACATATTATCCGCCGGTCATACGCGGTGGAGGTTCATATTATCCACCGGTCATATGTAGGGGAGGTTCTCATATGAACATATTATCCGCCGGTCATATGCGAGGGAGGTTCTCATATTATCCTCCAGTCATACGTGGGGGAGGTTCTCATATTATCCTCCGGTCATACGTGGGGGAGATTCTCATATGAACATATTATCCACCGGTCATAAGCGGTGGAGGTTCTCATATGAACATATTATCCACCGGTGATACGCGAGGGAGGTTCTCATATTATCCTCCGGTCATACGTTGGGGAGGTTCTCATATGAACATATTATCCGCCGGTCATACGCGAGGGAGGTTCTCATATGAACATATTATCCGCCGGTCATACGCGGGGGAGGTTCTCATATGAACATATTATCCGCCGGTCATACGCGAGGGAGGTTCTCATATTATCCTCCGGTCATACGTAGGGGAGGTTCTCGTATGAACATATTATCCGCCGATCATACGCGGTGGAGGTTTATATTATCCGCCAGTCATACGCGAAGGAGGTTCTCATATTACCTCAAATCAAATGAGGATAATATGAGAACCTCCACCGCGTATGATCGGCAGATGATATGTTCATATGCAAACTTTCCCCGCGTATGATCGGCGTATAATATGAGAACCTCCCTTGCGTATGACTGGCAGATAATATAAACCTCCACCGCGTATGACCGTCGGATGATATTTTCATATGAGAAATTCCCTCGCGTATGACTGGCGGATAATATGAACCTCCACCGCGTATGACCGGCAGATAATATATTCATATGAGAACCTCCCCCGCGTATGACTGGCAGATAATATGAGAACCTCCACCGCATATGAATGGCGGACACATAAGTTTTTAAGTCTATAAACACTATTTGATTTGAATATTCTTTTGAATAGTCTTACCATTGACATATTCATTCGTTCAAACCAGTTGATCTATTTTGTAATTTGGCTTTTAGTCGCCGGGCTCCGGCATCTGGGCTTTTAGTCACAACTGAAATAAAAATAAGTGCGAATATCTTGGAGCGAATTTCTGCAACAATTTCACCGCCTGGTGGACCCATTTAAAAAAAATACATTCCCTGTGTCTAATCCTACATTTTGATATACCATATGCCCCATTATATTGAATATACCAGCTGAAATCGATCCTGTAATTGTAAACATCGAGTCTATTTTTAGCTGTTTTATCGGCGCGTGTTTGCGTGTTCGCCATTACAATATTCGCACTAAAACAGCCATATTGTAGCTAATAAAGAATGCACAGTATTCCAATGCGTTATTTGATACCTAAAACTTGTTGTTTGCTAGCGTATTCATCGAGAAATCAAAATTCTAAACATTAATGTCGAACGCAGTTTTTCGTGTTTGTGGCATTTTATGTTAGGTCAGTTGTCGACTGAATAATGTAACTTCCGGTGTGCGGTCAGTGGCGGGGTTAATATGTGTGGATAGGGCGAATATGGACCTTTCGTTAGACACCAAAATGAGCCCCCTGCGCCTTGTATTCCTCGAGCTATCGGCCGTCCCACGCAATTTGAAATTCTGTCCCGCAGATTGTCGTTTTGTCCCATATCCCATCCCATCCCGCAGATTGCCATGTCCCTATATTTCAGAGTTATGTCCATCAATTTTTACATTTAGATTACTTTAGCCTAAGTTGAGGCACGTTTGTTAGCAAAGATAATAGCCATGCAGTATATCACACTAGTTGGTTTGAACGACGAACCGGCGAATTCATAAATAACAATAATGAACTGTTTTCACATTCTGGATATTATAGTTTCTCTTATTCTCTGTCAGAGTTCATCTCACTATCTCTGGAGTTTGGGAAACCCTTAGAAGCCGTTATTATCCCCATTCATATCCTATCAAAACAATAGAAGCAGGTTGTTATATAATAATACACAGTAACCAGTCGACTAATCACACCTCACACTTCAGAGGGTGAGATGGCTTCAGTGTGATAGATAATCACTTTCATATGCCGACCACATACCGTATATAAGCAGTGCAATTTTTATCTGACATCATAATTTCGGGTTGTAGGGGAGGGCATACCAAATCTTCCCGGGAATCATCCCAAACTCCAAATCATCTGACACCATAACCACAAAGATGTTCCGTTGTATCAAGTGCGGTAGCGAAGTTAGACCATGATTGCCTCCAGTGGCGAATGGTACTAGTATACACAGAAGGCAAAACAGATCCGTGACCTATGGGATTCCCACACAGCAGATCCACAAGAACTGACGACAGGTGCATTCCTGAAGAAATGTGCTAGATTATATCTTAAGAGCAAAGCATCGAGAGGAGCGGAGGCCAACTGATTGTGGAGAATAATTCATCATCCATTCATCATCCATTCATTCATATTCCGTTATATTAGTCGTCGTATTTTTACATATTCATTCACGTATTCAATAAATAATTATCACTGCTACCCAACTATCCAAT
The DNA here is from genome assembly GCA_032622095.1 of Siphonodentalium dalli. Classification (NCBI taxonomy): domain Eukaryota; kingdom Metazoa; phylum Mollusca; class Scaphopoda; order Gadilida; family Siphonodentaliidae; genus Siphonodentalium; species Siphonodentalium dalli. The sequence goes on from CP136066.1 coordinate 378,480, forward strand.
CTATCTCCCGACATCCGTTTGGCTTAGAGAGAGAGAGAGAGGAAAGAGAGAAAGCAAGCAAAACGACCCCAAAACGACAACTTAAATAAGACATTATCCCTAGGGGCGAGCTGGCCCGGGGCGAGCTGGCTCGGGGCGAGCTGGCCCAGGTCGACTGGGGCGAGCTGGCCCTGGGGCGAGTGGGCCCGTTTCCGTCCTGAACAGTGTTAATTGAGTGATATTATAATTATATGTTTTTGAAGTAATTAGTCCGCTGGCACTTACCTTAATAGATGGACCAGGTACCGGTATGCATCAAGAAATTTGTTCGAAAATTTGTCATATTGACCCAGAAAATACATGTAGGTTAAAGTCGATTTTATCATGCAATTTACCATTAAACAGTTAAATGCAGGGTTTTTACAGCAACTAGCTGGTGCCTCTATTTTTGAAGAAACGTATGCTGTCGGCAGAATCAATGTATCTCACTTGTATCAATCATGTATATTATTCAACAAATGTCACTTGTTTTTAGCCATGTTCTATTTCCACCGGACCACAATATAATCACGTGATAAATGAACAACAAACAACAGAAACCAATGTCTAGATCATTTCCACCCATCGTTTCATCAATTTAATGTGTTAAAATGTTACATCATTCACATGACCCTACAAAATCTCAAAGTGGGTTGTAGGGGAGTGGTTTCGCCCCTTCCAAATCCTACCAGGTTAAATCCCAAATCCCCAATAAATAAAAAAATTAATTGAAAGTCAGCATATAAAAAATTGTCGGGTATATCCAGTTTTAAATTTGATATCATCAATAATATCATCAGCATTCCAGCGGGGGAGGGGTGGTCTGGGCATCTCTCAGACCTCTCCCGGGCTGGACTTCCGGTAGTATCTTCGGTGGTATGCAGGTGACCATCGGTCTTCGTAGCCGAGTGGGAAGGGGCAGCCGGCCGATCAACAGCTGCCTCCTTCTTTCTCCACTCAGCCCTCAGAGCTGCATCCCTGCATCGACGTGAAGGGGTCCTCTTCTTCCTCGTCCCTGACTCCCTGCTCCAGTGGTGACACCCCTTCTGACAGTCATGAGCCCCTGGTGGTGTCCAGCTGCTGCAGTCCTGTACTCCACGGACAGATGCACAAAGCCTCCCTTAGCCTGGTCCAGCTAAGGGTATCCACAATGCGCAATCTGTCCAAGGCCGCGACCATGGCAGTGGGGATTAACTCCATAATCCTCTGCCCAGTCCAGTAAACAACTCAGAACGACCACACAACTCACAAGCAATCCGGGCTCAGTTAGCTGGAACAGCGACAAGACGCAGAGCTATTCAATCTGACTTGCCCGCTCTACAGCTAGCTGGTGAATGAGAAATAGACTAATGGGACCTTGGTTATATATATACTAGTATTTCTATAAATATTTGTTGTTGGATGATCCAGTCAATAAAGTCAATAAAGTGATGGCTATTCTTGGCATTCACAGTTAAGATATAATAAAGTGATTGTTAAGCAGGGCATTCACAGTGTAAGTTTGTTTTAATCAGTTGGTCCATTTGATCTTGTGATCTAATCATTGGCAGTTTACAATGTACTTGTGTTCACTTTTAACAACTGACCAGTCATCAGCAGTGAGTTTGTTAACAGTTTACCCATTTCGGATCATCATGAAATTTGTCATGGATGTTGACATTGACATGTAAATGGGAACGAGTCATTTTGGGGTTATTCAGCAATAAAAAAATGGCTGCTAGTGGCCATCTTTGATTTCAAAATTCATTAGCATGGGCTACAGGCCGTACTGTTTGTCTGATCATCATGAAATTTGTCAGTTATGTTAATATTGACCTATAGATGGGAACGAGTCATTTTGGGGTCATTCGGCCAAAAAACATCCTGGATTTACTCTTTGCATGACTAAATCCTATGGAACTACATCCTTTGGTACGGGCTACAGGTCGTACCTTTGGTTGGATCATCATGAAATTTGTTTGTATGGCTGTTAACATTGAAATGTAGATGGGAAACAAGTCATTTTGGGGTCATTCTGCCATAAAACATGTCCGCTGGCAGCCATCTTGGATTTTACTCTTTGCATGGCAATATCCTTTGTCACACCCTACTGTCCACTTCCCTCATATGATCATCACCAAACTTCATATTAATCTTTATATTGATCTACTAGATGGACAAATGTTTTTTGTGTACCCATACCATAGTATGGTACACATAGTGTCGACATCTGGATTGACCACTTGTCGTTTGTCCGTCTGTCCGTCTGTCCGTCCATAGACACTTTACGCATAATGCGATAACTCAAACATTTTTTATCCGATCGGAACAAAATATCGTTTATGGGTTTCTCAGGCCAAAATATAGATCGAGTTCAAATATGGGTTTCATCCGACTTTTTTGTTTTACAGAGTTATGGCCCTTTTTTTACTTAGAATTCACACATTCTGCCATAACTCAAACATTTTTTATCTGATTGGAACCAAATTTGGTATGTGAGTTTCTCAACCGAAAATACAGATCAAGTTCGAATATGGATTTGATCAGATTATTTTTAACAGAGTTATGGCCCTTTTTCAACTAAGAATTGAACAGATTTGAGATTTTTATGCTTACAATACACCCTGTAACCCCAGCAGCTTACAATTAATTACCTGTGATATCAGTTTAGCTCTAAGTGATAGACAAGAGCCATCATATGTTCAGCACAGCAGTGAAAGGTGTATGTAACCCATTCATGAATCAATGGACTCTCCCATTCAGTTCTAAAAGTATAAATTGGAATAGTCTATTGTTCATTTGTAGGGATGTTCACAAAATTTGAGCACATATCAAATGACTTTAATAGCCATCTGTTGCTTATTGCATTTCCATAGTGTGTGAACAATGTTGGCCCAGTGTTTATCAACTCCCACATAGCTCTCTGCTTTAGCCTATCAATGCAATATTCAAGTGACATTCCTGGTACAGTCCCCTAATTTTATTGAGTTAAAATTGTTAACCCTGGTCATCAATTTTATGCTTTTGTATATTGTTCATGTATTTATTTATTGACCTCCAAGTTTGGAGAGTGACTGGCAGTATTTACAAATAAGATGACATGCAAGGGTTACATAACAAGCACATGCATACAAAAATAATAATAAAATAAATATAATAAGATGATAAAAAAAAAAAAACCACACACACACTCTGACACAAATAAATAAAATATGGATTTTTGTAGTCAAAAATGATTGAACCCTTCTCAACATTCCTGATACTTTAATAGAAATACCTTTCATCTGATATATCTCATTTTATTGAGATGTATGTAAATTTAGTTTCTCAGCCCAAAATACAGTTAGAATTCGAATTTGGGTTTCATCCATTGATTTTTAGCGTCCAAGCTGAAAATGACCAATCGCTATCGCCAAGGTATGGGTTAAACACTGCCGATCGTGATTTGCCTCTCGTTTAATTTAATTGGAAAACATAGCCGTCAGCAACCATCTTGGATTTTACTTTATATATATCCCTTCATGTTGATAATCAAGTATTACTTAGACCTTTCAACTTTCCGAATTCCTAGTCGAGCTCGGTTAGTCCTTGGATGGGTGACCGACTTGGGATTTCAGGTACTGCCAACTTTCTCCTGCACAAGCCTGCAAATAGCGTGCCTGTCATTTGCAGAATGAGGTCCCCAGAGGGTGAATATACTAGTAGTGATGCTATCACGCACAGTGGGCTAGCATCACCAAATTCACCCTCTGGAGACCTCATTCTGCTTAGGCCTCATCTTCTGGGAAGTATCTACAGTATCAAATTAATATTGTTTTTAGTTTTCTCTTCTGGGAAGTTTCTATATCCCCTAATTTGCAGCAGATAAAATGCATAATCGAGGTGCCCAATGGGTGAACATCACCAACTTCAACAAGGGAACTTCAATCTGATCCTAGATCTGCCATGGCAGATGAGGGCCTAAGCAGAATGAGGTTCCCAGAGGGTGAATTTAGTGATGCTAGCCCACTATGCGGGATAGCGTCACTAAATTCACCCTCTGGTGACCTCATTCTGCAATTTGTTATTAAAATCAATTTTATTTAGGTACTCTCGAGTGCCTAATGGTCATACATGTACGTTTATTCTTTTCCTGATGAAATTCACACCTGTACAATCCTTATTTGGCACTGTACATTTATTAATTTTAGCCATGTCCAATATGTGGACCTGCCTAATTCTTTGATTATTAAATTTGCAATATGAACTGTTCAAAAATAGAAGTACATGTACATGTATATACTGCAGTTAATGGGTACATATTTCTCTTTATATTCACCAGTGTCTATCTCTAACACTTACAATTAAAAAAAAGAGTATATACTATTACATGTACCATGTATAGCGGATATCTGGTACTTTTATATGGATGGTCGGGTGCTCCCTGTACTATTCTGGAGATTTTCCACCGAGTACTATTATTCCGATCTGTACGACTATCAGAGAGTATTAGTGTATCGGTTGCGTTGTAAATATAGAATGCTGGTGATTTCTCTGCACGAGTGGTCTAGATATCTTGGTCCCAGTCATTTGGCACTTTATGTGATCACCGAAGTTAAGCGACGTCGAGCTCAGTTAGTCCTCGGATGGCTGACCAATTTGGGATTCCAGGTACTGCCAACTTTCTCCTGCACTTCTCTCTCCCGTACAGTTATCATTATCGTCGACGTTGTAAGTGCAAAGTTACTGGACATAAAGTCATGAATGTCCCAAAAATCAGGTTTCAATCAAATTTAACCAAGAGTGAAGTGAAAGTAGTGAAGGGAATTAAATAGACAAACATACATATGTACATGTATCTCAAATAAATGCTGTCAACATAAAAAACGGGGCAAAGGGCACCTGTTTTCTAACTTTTCTATCGGTAACACACTTGTCGACAATTCTGCAGAAATAAAATCATTCCAGTCGCCAAATTATATGAGTTTTCAAAATGTTCAATAAAAAACTTGTCCTTGAAAAATACAACCTGATTACAGTAATGCCCTAAATAATCGACTCCTTAACCTCAGCAGAATTATGGGTAATTTTTTATGATTTAGTAAGAAATATGGCTTGTTGCCATTCATCGGAAAGCTCTCACTGAGCTTTCCGATGAATGACAACAAGCCATATTTCCGATTAAATCCTGAAAAGTTACCCATAATTCTGGTGTGGTTAAGGAGTTGATTACTCTGGGAATTACTGTACGTTATGTCAACTTTAACAGAAAATACCTAGACTAAATTATGAGGTATAGTCTACATAAATCGCATGTTTAATTAAATAAAACAATATCAACATAAATTTTAGGATATTACAAGCTACAATCTGCAGAGTGTGCAATAAACATAGAACACCACAGTTTAGTTAATGTTTTTGCACTCGTTTGTCATGTCATAAAGTAAAACTCGAAACTCCACTTACTCCAGTTCTTGTTTTACCAACAAACTCGAACAATAATGTTAAAGTAATGTTAATCGTTGCGGTAGGGTGATCAAATAGAAATGGAGAATAATCTTGCTCAAAGTATTATTTTAACAAATATCATATCCAAATTGGCAACACACATTGTCGTTCTTATATATTAATTAATTGCAGTAATTCTCGAAGGTGAAATCGTTTTCGTTAGTTTTGTTGCAGATAGTTGCATCCCGAATTGAGAAGTAAATATTTACGATAGAGTGTAGTTCAGACGATGATTTCTATGAAGAAGTACAGTCGATTTGCTTGAAATTTTCGGCGATGTTACCAAAATGCTACATTCCTCCAGTTGACATACCAGTAGCGCCTGAATGCTAACTTATCAGTTACACTCTAGTACCAGAACAAGTCCATAATATGTCTTTAAATGTTCACACACTTGTGTCATTCTCTCTATTTCTTTTAAAATTATTGTATGAACTTATAGCATAAAATTTCATATGATTCAAAGGGTACATGATATTCCCTAGTAAATGTATGAAACGAAAATGGTATGAAACGACTTGAAACCTAAATAATCAACTCATTAACCCTTTACCCAACAGAAGGGCCCTGTGCCAATGCATTCTCTTATATATGCGAGTCGACCATAGGTCGCCTCGCATATATAAGAGAATGCATTGGCTTAACACATTAAAAATTATAAAATTGTTAAAGAATGTAAGAAAAAATGGTAAAAAGTGTTAAAAAAAGATTTTTTTTAGGCCAATGCATTCTCTTATATATGCGAGGCGACCTATGGTCGACTCGCATATATAAGAGAATGCATTGGCACAGGGCATAACTGTAACTATAACAATGTGGTCAAGGAGCCGGTTCCAATGATATCCATATTTGTATGGTTCTATTGAGACAGACCGAAGAATTTTAGGCTGTTGAAGCTTTATTTGGCCGGTTGTGGCCGGTTTGTTGGGTAAAGGGTTAATGACAGCAGAATTATGGGTAACTTTTCAGGATTTAGTCGGAAATATGGCTTGTTGCCATTCATTGGAAAACTCTCACTGAAGGCTTATTTAGGGTATTACTGTATTAGCTAAATTTGAGAAACAAGATATCTACAACCACTTTTTCATGAACATATGAATACATTTTTAGATAGACCTTTTATCCCATCATATTATTTTATCAGGTTATTGAAGATTTCAAAGAAAAGTCTCCAGTATGCATAGAATGTGGTATGATACTACTGGATAAACAGCATCCTTATATCATCCGTCACTTCGGTCTGCAACTCATTGAACACTGTATTAAGTGAGTATGATTAAACGGACATGGCTCATTCGAAGCCCCAAATTTTTTTCTACGTAATTTGGAGCAACAGATACGATAGGTCGATAAATAAACGAGCTATTGATATACCGGCGTCATATGCTCTGAAAAACACTTGCCAAAGTCACTGCCATTTTTAAGCCATTTTAAACTTTTCGCCAGAAGTCAGACAAACGCTCTTTATTGGTACCATATCAGGAATAGGTTACCACGGAATGCTCTTTTCTGTTCCATGTCGTTCAAATGGCTGTTTTGTATTTGGTATTAACAGTTGTATTTTCATTACTCCAAAGTGTCTTTTTGGCTTACATAATGTTCGTAGAAAGGTAGTTCAGATATTTATCGACCTATTTCGATACTGAGAAAAATTCAAAAGCGAATAATACTATGTGTATCTTGGAGCGCAAACTGCCATGTGGCTTTAAACTCTTTCAGGACGGGAGCTGCAAGATTAAAGATCCTGTGCCAGGGCAGTCTCTTATATACATGTATGCATGTATTCTCTTATATATGCTATGCTTCCTCGCAGAAATAGAAAATGCATTGGTACAAGGTTTTTGCAAAATTTCAGGAAACTCCAGTCATGGAACGGTTCAAGTCTGAGTGTGCCTGTCATTTGCAGAATGAGGTACACAGAGGGTGAATTTAGTGACACTACCCAGCACATCAGGCTAGCATCACTAAATGCACCCTCGGGGACCTCATTTGGCTTAGACCTCATATTCTGGGAAGTATCTACTTCAATCTGATCCTAGGTCTCTCATAGCAGTTCATAATGATCTTCAGGTTATTATAGATGCAAAACATATTTTTCAACCTCATACTTTGTACACATGTTTCTTATGTTATCGGAAATCTCACTTTATTTTTACAAACATTAGGTTCCGATGGCCGGATGTTGCAGAACCCAAAACAGAACAACTGAAAGAAACGTGTCTACAACTAATAATGAATGTATGTAATATTTATCATATTCTATTTGCTTTTAAAGTCTGGAAATAGTGTGTCTGACATTTGCAGAATGACAGGCCTTAAAATCCGAAAAATTTGCGAGAATCAATTTATAGCATTCTACACAAGCCTTGAAATAGTGTGTGTCATTTGCAGAATGAGGTCCCCAGAGGGTGAATTTAGTGATGCTACCTCACTATGCGGTCTAGCATCACCAAATTCACCCTCTGGGAATCTCATTCTTCTGAGGTGTAAGCAGAATGATGTCCCCAGAGGGTGAATTTGGTGATGCTAGCCCGCTATGCGTGATAGCATCACTAAATTCACCCTGTGGGGACCTCATTCCAGAGGGTGAATTTGGTAGCGGGATAGCATCACTAAATTCACCCTCTGGGGACCTCATTCTGCAAATGACAGACACTATTTCAAGGCTTGATTTTACTAGTACAGTGAATCAGCTGCTTTTATGAGAATCAAACTGAGAATCAAGATTCTGATTCTCATCAGGTTTTATCCCTTTACCCAACAGAACCTGTGCCAATGCATTCTCTTATATATGCGAGTCCACCATAGGTCGCCTCGCATATATAAGAGAATGCATTGGCTTAACACATATTAAAAATGATAAAATTGTCAAAGAATGTAGAAAAATATTATAAAAATTGTTAAAAAATGTAAGAAAAAATTCTAAAATTGTTAAAGAATGTAAGAAAAAATTGTAAAAAGTGTTAAAAAAAGAAATTTTTTAGGCCAATGCATTCTCTTATATATGCGAGGCGATGGGTGGGCTCACATCATACTACTTATTTATGTGGGAAGTAGCCTCTATACGGGCGCCTGTGGCGCATAAGATACTATGGGTGGCAGGATGGGGGGGGTGGGTGGGCTCACATTATACTACTTATTTATGTGGGCAGTAGCCTCTATACGGGCGCCTGTGGCAAATAAGATACTATGGGTGGCGGGATGGGGGTGGGTGGGCTCACATCATACTACTTATTTATGTGGGCAGTAGCCTCTATACGGGCGCCTGTGGCGCATAAGATACTATGGGTGGCGGGATGGGGGGGTGGGTGGGCTCACATCATACTACTTATTTATGTGGGCAGTAGCCTCTATACGGGCGCCTGTGGCGCATAAGATACTATGGGTGGCGGGATGGGGGGGTGGGTGGGCTCACATTATACTACTTATTCTTAGTCGACTCGCATATATAAGAGAATGCATTGGCACAGGGCATAACTGTAACCATCACAATGTGGTCAATGAACCGGTTCCAATGATATCCATATTTGTATGGTGTTATTGAGACAGACCGAAGATATTTTAGGCTGTTGAAGCTTTATATGGGCGTTTTTGGCCGTTTTGTTGGGTAAAGGGTTAAGCCCTGAATAAGGACCCCAGAGGGTGAATTTAGTGACGTAATCCCACCGTGTGCTAGCCTCTGGGGATCTCATTATGCTTAGACCTCATCTTCTGGGAAGTATCTACACATATTCTCAAAATAAGTGTCACTTATAACGCAGTCCTTAGCCGTTAAGTTCGTTAACAACGTGGTTTGTAACGCCAATGCAATGCGGTTGTTGCGTTGACAACACGCTGAGTGGACGTTAGGATCGTGTTGAAATTCAGCAGACCATGTTGAAGTTTAACATGTTTCCTTGGGAGTCTACGTGTAATGTCAGCACTGAATTGCATATTAGCCTATTTTGTAGTATCGGTATCTTTTAATATTTTTTTATTTACGTTATTATTTGAATAAGTCCATGTTATTTTCACACATTTAGTCTCCGTTCGGACGCCATTCAAAATGATGTTGGAAATATATTAACACAATAAATAAGCCCTTTAAGGGAAACTGTTCCCGGTTGATAATATATACATATTTGTGAGGAAGCATTGGAATGCCCAAACATGACAGAGAATCAACAACATACTATAGCATCACTGTCCTAATTAAATGCCTGATACACTATCAAAGGAAGACACACTTGTGCATTGTTAGGAAGAAATTCGTAACGTCAATCTACTTGAGTCGCACACGTGTGCGCGGTATGCAACAGAGATTGAACATTTCAACCCCAGACTCCAAATTTATCATGCTGTCAATCAATATAGAAGACAAGTCGGTAGGAGGAGCCATCTTCATCAAATTGCTACATTGTAATATAATATCTTGCCCCAGAAAGCCATGAACTCTGAATGGCCTTTGACCTAAATTTAATAATAACTTCAAAAGACGAGACAATGTAGCAAAGACTAATTAAAGTCAGAATAATCAAGTCCTGGTATTCTTCAGCATGAAACACAAATAATATTGGCTTATTTAATACATGTATATGCTATGCATGGTATTTTAAATTTGAAAATGTATGGAAAATTTAAATTTTTATGACATTTGTTCATAAAGTATATGAACGCTCTTTATTGTTACATGCTATAGAAAACAGTTTCGGCCGACACCGGAACACGATAAAAGAAAACTATTACTCAATTTGTGCCCACATGACCGAACATGCAAAACTTACAATAAAGTTACATGCGTGTGGGGTAGAGATGGGCGGTTTTGATTTTTTACGTTCGGTTTCGGTTTTTTTGGGTGAAAAAACCTCGGTTTCGGTTCGTTTTTTTTTTTTTTTTTTTACTAGATTGTGAAATTATACTGAAATACATACAATTTGAGTATATACTTTCAAAGTAACCGTAATTAGAGTCAATAATGTCCCAATAACGTTGAATATTTGAGGAAGGAACTGCGATCACCGGTAAACAACGGGACAAAATGCCGACGCAAAATGAATCCAATGCGATAAGATCATAAAGATGATACAATTCGGTATTTAAAAAAATAAACACCCCCATCTTCACTGTTCAATGTTCATCCCTTTCTGACATGTTTAAAACATATTTATCATATTATATGCATTATAGTATCTGAGAATTCAACCGCAAACAGCAAATTCACAAACAGTGGGCGTCCTTGACCTGACTGTGTAACAATTCTTGACACGTGCATGATTGACCCACATTCAATGACTGCGGTGTGATAGCTTTGATGTTGCGACATAGTTTACAAGCTGCACATGGTTTGCCCAGATTACGTCACATCGGAATGTCCAGACGATAAAAGTGTTCATACCATTTACTTGGTTTAGTTTTCGACTGTCTGGCCAGGTTGCTGGTATTTGCATGCTCTGATACGTTTTTATGACATATTAAGCAGCGACATTTTTTTGAGTCGTCTCCAGTTAGATGCGTAAAATAACTCCAAACAGGGCTTTTTGTTGAACCATGTTCGTTATTTTGTTCGGCCATGTTTTGAAAAAGAACAAAAACAGTCGCCTACGATATTATAACAACACATATCTGAGACGAAATGGACACATTCCGATATAATATTGATCAGAGAGGCCGATAATTTGATAACAATATCAACTAATAAGTATCTGGGGAGGTATAATAAGTAGATTTAAGTGAAAAATAAACATATATAATAAAACCGTAATGTCGGTTTGAGCAGAATCGCGTCGGTCGGTTTTCGGTTTATTGTCAAAAACCGAAACCGAGTTGTTTTCTCGGTTAACCGCCCATCACTAGTCTGGGGTTCCTTACATGTACGTGCTTCAAACCGCGAAAACACTAATCCAAGCCTTGAAATAGTGAGCCTGTCATTTGCAAAATGAGGTTCCCACAGGGTGAATTTAGTGATGCTATCCCACACAGCTGGCTAGCATCACCAAATTCCTCTGGGAACCTCATTCTGCTAAGGCCTAAGCAGAATGGGGTCCCCAGAGGGTGAATTTGGTGATGCTAGCCTGCTGTGTGGGATAGCATCACTAAATTCACCCTCTGGGGACCTCATTCTGCAAATGACAGGCTCACTATTTCAAGCATTGCACTAATCTGAGACACAGCTCTATTCTCACACTGGACTAAACCAATGGTTATATATTCAACATTTAACTTTTTCCTGATTGCTCTGTTTCCAGGGAACTGAACCAATGGTTATATATTCAACATTTAACTTTTTCCTGATTACTCTGTTTCCATGGTTTCCCTGATTACTCTGTTTCCATGGTTTCCTGATTACTCTGTTTCCATGGTTTTCCTGATTACTCTGTTTCCAGGGGACTGAACCAATGCTACAGGAACAGGTCCATGTGAAGGATGCTGTGTCAAGGGTCGTAGTCGAGGTCATCAAAAGGTTATATCCGAGCTTATGGGCTGACCTCTTCCAAAGTCTATGCACTCTGTGTCAACAGGGCGTAAGTGTTTTATTTATTTATCTGAGCTAATGGGCTGACCTCTTCCAAAGTCTATGCACTCTGTGTCAACAGGGGGTAAGTGTTCCTCATGTTCTGGGAACTTATCTACAGTCTCAACTTAACATTTTATGGTTTTAAGTTCAGTTTCCATATCGCTTAATTTACTGAAGATAAAATACATAATCAATGTGAATAAATGGTGGTGTAGGTGAATTGGGCAACTTTAATCTCATCCTATGTCTCCCATAGCAGTTGAGTTAAGTTAAGCAGAATGAAGTTCCCAGAGGGTGAATTTGGTGATGCTAGCCTGCTGTGTTGGATGGCATCACTAAATTCACCCTCTGGGGACCTCATTCTGCAAATGACAGGCAAACTAAACTCAGGCATGGAAGGATTAAACCATTGTTCAGTCGCGCTGGATAAAATGCTTAACTAATTTTTTGGGCAAAGTCTCACTAGATAACAGTAGCAACACTTTTGAACAAGTATCGGGAGTTACCTTGCTTGTATGTCTTCGGATTAGGTCCAACGGATGCTTTGCTTATATGAACATAGAGGGTAGTCTTTCCCGAACATGATGATACAAAACGTGTATCAGAGGTCCATTGAATGTCAAAGCAACAAAATTTATAAGGAGTCTTGTTTTCCAGAGAATTTTGATTTGTCGCACCGCCGGAAAATGTATACAAATGTATGGTAAATGTATGTTAAATCTATGGCAAATGTATGGTAAATGTATGGCAAATGTATGGTAAATGTATGGTGAATGTATGGTAAATGTATGGTAAATGTATGGTAAATCTATGGTAAATGTATGGTAAAGTATGGTAAATGTATGGTAAATGTATGGTGAATGTATGGCAAATGTATGGTAAATGTATGGTGAATGTATGGTAAATCTATGGTAAATGTATGGTAAATGTATGGTAAATGATATATCATTTTGAAGACAGATTATTTCGCAGACATGTCAAATGTTTAATCACATTCCGGAGTTTACTTGAACACCCGGCATCCACGTGTAAATGTAGTTCATCTTTTCAATAAAAGTCTGTCATAGAAGAGTGATGGGATGGGACTCGGCCCAAAACATTATTAACCCTAACGATATGCTAGGCTGTTGTGAACCGAGAAGACTTGGTCTGTTGTAGTGAGTGCAATGAGGGCCTTAACCATTGAGTGCCAGGGGCCGATCTGATCGGCCCTAAACCTACAAAATAAGTCTGTTAAAGAATATAAGAATACATTATTAAAATTGTAAAAAAAAAAAATTGTTAGGCCAATGGATTCTCTTATATATGCGAGGCGACCAGTGGTCGACTCGCATACATAAGAGAATGCATTGGCACAGGGTATATGGGTTGATACAAAAATCGACCTGGCACTCAAAGGGTTAACTGGAAACACTTGTATTTACAGCTCACTCAGGCTGAATTGGTGCTAAAAGTTCTGCTGCGACTCGTCGAAGATGTCGTTAGTTTCCAGAGCCTCCCCTTCCAACGATGTCAACAAATGAGACAAGCTCTAAATGCGTCCATGGGTGACCTATTTCCATTTCTGATTGGTCAGATGCAGAAATATGTCACAGAGTTCCAGTCTATTAGTCAGGTAAGATGTTGGTTAGTTTGTTCGTGGGTTTAATGTTATTTCAGCGATGAAGTATGACGAGAATCATGTATGAGAAAAAAACTTCAATGTTTAGGTTATTGGTATTGACAATGTTTACATCTTTACAAAATGTATTAACCTCGTCCGCTAAATTTGATTCACCGAAGCTCTGCTCGAATCGAATTTAGTGCACTCGGTTAATAAATTTAATTTAGTGCACTCGGTTAATAAATTTAATTTAGTGCACTCGGTTAATAAATTTAATTTAGTGCACTCGGTTAATAAATTTAATTTAGTGCACTCGGTTAATAAATTTAGTGCACTCGGTTAATAAATTTAGTGCACTCGGTTAATAAATTTAGTGCACTCGGTTAATAAATTTTGCTTACAATATAATTGTGACTCTATTTATTATTTCTCGTTTGGAATTTCGTTACAGAAAGGAGTTGGTGAGCGCGATCGGGAATACATCCAGCATGCAATGATCTGTCGGACAATCATCGAAACAATGAGCGGTTTTGTCGAGTGGATCGCCATCTCTCACATCATGCATAATAACGGCATGTTGCTACAGGTGCTGTGTCTTCTGCTCGACAATAAAGCCTTACAGCTCTACGCAGCCGACTGTCTCTTCCTTATTGTATCCAGAAAGGTATGACATCATTATATGTGTCTAACCCATAGAGAGCCCCACACAGACTGGAGCAGACGACACTCTGTAGTGCATGCTTCCATCTGTGTGAGGTTCCCTGTGGGTTAACACATTTACAGTACGATCCAGAATAGATGAAGAAGAATACATGAAAACGGAATAAATGAACATGAAAAACGAACTGACCTTGATCTAGCCAAAAGGCCGAGAAGTGATATCAATTTAAGTTTTCAATTCCATGTCATTGTTAAAATCTACTAATGTAGATATTCTCTTTTCGCCTGGGTGCTGACATTAACATGGGTATTTTATTTATAGGATGGGAATTTTTGGGATGATTAAAAGTTGAACTGCGAGCCGGAGGCCGAGTCCGGTAAATATGTAGTTGGGAATTTAAATTTTGTTTATTGTCGTTAAATAATGTTATGTCAATAATGTTGATTTTGGTTTGTGATAAGCTAAGTCAATTACAAATAAAAGAAATGAAAAAGATAATTTGTAAGTCTTATATTTCAACTTTTATAGACATTTTTCGTTCTGCAGCCCACTGAGGGTTGTGGTCGGAGAATGCCGCTGGTTCGTTAATTAGGTGCTGGTTGTTATTGTTATTTTAACGGAATTCTGAGTTGGTCATTCGCGAAACCAATATATTTTATATTCTATAATTACAAACATGGGTATATAATATATGATCTTGAGCGCGTTACCATTTTTGACTATGGTTTTCTTGTATACCATGTGTTACATAGATAGAGCCACACAGTTTTGTGATGGGGAAGTGGTTATCACACATGAACATTTTACGGAAGGATTCCCCAAGAGCTGAAGGCTCAGAGAGTGTCCTTCCGCAAAACTCTCTCGTGCGATAATCACTTACCCGTTCCATTACATATGTGATTAATTTTATCGTGTTATGCCCCCTTTTCGACTCAGAAATCGCAAATTGTGGGTTTTACGGTGGTAACTTTAGCAATATTTAAAAAAAATTCATGATATCTGGAATGTCATTCATCATTTATTACATATGCATTCACAAATGAAATTGTTAATTATAAGAAGTTTATTAAAACAATTTTGGCATCACAAAAATAAGAAATTACCATTACTAGCTACAAGATATACCGTTCGTCTGATCATGCCAGTTTTTCATTCTACGGCCAATACATTCCATCCAAAACCTTGTTGAGCACTCATGAGTGGAAGCACAATGTACTGATACTTTAAAGATGAAAAAAAATTCTATATGTTGCACTATTTTAATTATTCTTGACTTTGCTAAATTTTTGCTAATTTTGAAGTCCACCATTTTGGATTTTCAGGGTCAAGAGCTCCTTGAAGGTCAATCCCGTCTTATAATGCTATAGAAAATATCAGAAATGATACCTCTATGTGGCATTAATGCATATAGCTCATTAAAATTCTAATTGTGGGCTCAACTTTGAGAAAAAAAGGCTGAACCCCAAAATTGGGGTTCAGGCCCTTAAAAATGGAATTTGGGCCCCTTTTATCAAAATTCGGTCGGCACCACTGAATTCCTCATCGAAAAGTACTCTAGAATCAGTATCAAACAGAAAGTGGTTGGATATTCCCTAAAGAGCCCAGTTGTGAGACCGACTATGGGACATCATTTTGCATGGTCTCATCTGATATGGGAGACATAGACTCAGACTGATGTTCCCAAATGGTGAACATTGTGATGTACACCCATTGGCAACCTTGAATATGCAATGTGTCGCCTGCCAATTTGAGAATATAGAGAAACTAAACTAAAAAAGAAATAGAATCTATGTGAAGAAGTTTTTATAGAAATTTGATAATCATGAAACTTTCCAGAGAAGATGAGGCCTAAGTAGAATAAAGTCCCGAGAGGGTGAATTTAGTGATGCTAGCCAACTATGCGGGATAGCGTCACTAAATTCACCCTCTGGGGACCTCATTCTGCAATTGACAGACACACTAAACTCAGGCTTGATAATTTTGGTATTTTTGAGGTTCAAATGTCTGCTTAAACTTTACCAGGGAAAACCCGAGGAGAGGAAGCCATTACTTATCCTGTTCAGTCAAGATGCGATGTCTGTGATACTCAGCGCTACTGTGTGAGTTATAATAAATAAATAATAATAAACCGAGGAGAGGAAGCCATTACTGATCTGTTGTAACAATATAGAGATCCAGGGGGCTGGGAACACCGCAGAATACAGGGGTAAACCTGTCTTCGGTAACATGGACAAAAGTATACAAAATCTAGGTACGCATTCCGAAGTGCCACTTGGACAATTTAGCAGTCGGATAAATGAAGAACAGGAGCATAACAGAAGTATGCTTGGTGTTTTGAAATTTAGAAAATATGAGTACACTATATGACAAGCATATGCGTACCAGTATTGTAAAATCACATACCAGCATAAAGAAAATACGTAGGAAGTTAAAAACTTTTAAGTATCATGATTGTCCCATACCGGTAGTTTCAGTAAAAGATGGGACCGTGGTACAGTTGGGTTTTTACCAATTTAGAAATTCAGAACGTATGCGTAGGTCGCGAGGCATCGAAAGGGTTAATTTAGAATTTTTTAGTTATGTACATGAGTAAGCAGGTGTATATATGTTAGTATAAGTGTAGGTCTGTAGTAATAAATACAAAATATCTTCGTCAGTTCTGTACCCGGTGATGGAGTGTTTAAACAACAAACCATCGCTTTTCGGCACTTTTAAATAAATAATAACCCTTTCATGATGGGAGCAGCGCTGGTGCAGCATTAAAGATCCTGTGCCAGTGCATTCTGATATATATGCAAGTGTCTCATAGGGTGACATATCATCAATACTCATGTATAAACATTATTATACAAAGTTATGGGGGATACTGGAATTAGCATGTCTGTCCATCTGTCCATTGGTCCATCTGTCCATGGGTGCAACTTTGTCCTAGATTGTATTCCTTCATTTTTCAGTCAAATTTTTTTGAAACTCTGCACAGATATTTAGAAACCTATGAGGTCCATCCGACTGTTTTAGTGAAGTCATTCCATATTTTGTAATTAAATATCGAAAGAACTATCTCCTTTTAATCCTTTTAATGACTGGATATTCCTGTAGCAGCTTGTATTGCTGAGTGTCGTCTGCTAACGTCTGTGAGGGGCTCCATAAGGGTAGTTAACTCTTCCATGACTGGAGCTTCCTGAAATTTGAGAAAACCCTGTGCCAATGCATTCTCTTATATATGCGAGTCTCTCATAGGGAGCCTCACATATATAAGAGAATGCATTGGCCTAACAATAATTACCTTGACCTTGTAAAATACATATATCTTGATTGCCTACTTCTATGGAGATATTGAATTTATTACATGTACACTAATACGTACAGTAGACAGTATATAGTGATATGGTTTCTCATAGAAAGAGAATGGATATTGTAGGTATTTAAACTCAGAATGTTGCCTATGCGTTCGAGTGTATAAGGAAATACTCATGATGCATCTCATAAATTACATCATTTGTGTCAAAATTCTTTCCTTCATTGATTCTCAGGCAATATTTTTAAAAATCGATGTGGGAGCGAGAGTTTTATTTTTATTTTTACTATTTTTCTGCCCATAGTAAGCATGGGTTATTATACATTCCAAGGTCTCGAAAATCTAGGGAGAACTTTGTAATGGATATCAACTAATTTAATCTTATATAAAGACGGACAAATTATGACATTGTACTACCTGTACATCATAGGGATTACCCAGAATGATATATATATTTATAGGATTTTAATATCGGCACAATAAGTGTTAACAACACGCAGAACTTACATATCCGATTCATATTAAAATATGGAACATAAATACAGTCGAAATGAAAAGATAAAGTGATCTTCCAAACTTTCATAGAAAGTCTTTATTAACTTATTCCGCTTACTAATGGGAGACTGTGTATGTACCGCAATGGATGATAGACAATAACACTTCAAATAACCATCATAAACATGGCCAATATACATGTACACCGCTTGTCAAACTGCTCTGGTTTTCGTACCTTCAATCACAATAGCGTAGCAACGGGGGGAACTCTATCTTGCAGGGTTATTTAGTAACTGTGCAAAGGTTGCCAAGGTCAGGTTGGTGGACGCCTCATTTTGAACAATAAACTTGGGGGTTTGCGTAGCCTGTGGTGACAAGATACCTGATAGTTATCTTTGCCTATTGCCTTTTGTTAAATAACACACATACACCATTGTATTTAGCTCCTATTTGATATTTGAAACAACTAATTTCTGTGTGACAGTTTCCTATTTTTTTATTACCGGTTTACAACTACGGTGAACTACAAAAATCTAAATAAAATTGTCCAACGCGGGCCATTTTTTTTTATGCGGCAATACCTGAGAATCAAACCCTTTTTTCTTTTGGCCTTATGGTCTATACATATTAATTTTGCATTTTCCTTCTATTTATTTCAAATTAGATAAATGGATTATTTGTTTTTTTTTGGTTTTATAGCTCGACTCGAATCAAATTTAATGCACTTTCATATAGAATTGCAACTCATTAGAGATCCTCTATTTATAGCTTTCAGTATGATATTAATCAATGTTCAAATTATATTGATGTTGAATCCGCCCATTTGTTTTAACCTATTTACAGTGTTGTGTGAGTACGACCATGTTTGAATTATTTTTTTACCCTATTTTCAGTGTTGCTGCAGGGGAAGCCAGAAAGAATGATGAACACTATTATTTATTTCTAAAGAAGTTGTGCCAAGTTCTTATAGAGATAGGAAAACAACTGTGTATATTGTGGGTAAGAATAATACCTTCTTATTGAGAGAGGAATACAACTGTATATTGTGGGTAGATAGATAGATAATTTTTTAATGGCTAACAGATGCAAAATTTGCAGACAATTGAGCATAAGCATATATACAAAAGAGTAACACAGAGTGTGACATTCATATAGTATAAATATAAAAAGTATAGATATATAAATATAACAAGAATGCAGCTTGACAGTTTTTTCAGAGCGACAAGATAGTGAATAAACCTAGCTTAGTAATGACTACTAAATAGATACTCATACCTTTATATATATATACAAACATGAATAATCAACCCGTGCTATCCCACCCTCCTCCCTCAACAGGATTGTCATGTTGCTTAAGAAATACTAGTAAGAGAACCAACAGCTCTTCGCCACCTGCATATACACACTACCGTCATGTATGGCCGGCTTTGGACTGGCCTGTCCATGACCAAAAGATGGAAACCCAAAATACAGGCAGCAGTGACAATATATGCAGCTGGCCAAGTACTGTCATCGTACATGGAAAGATAGAGAGAAAGATAGAGAGAAAGATAGAGAGAAAGATAGAGAAGTATCTTTATTATATCTTCATTATATCTTCATTATATTTTTAGGGTTCTGCATGTGACGTTAAACGACCAGAAACTTTCCCGAAGTATCTCGAAGCAGCACTCGCATTCACTGATCATCCAAGTAAGGTTTGTAAATTTATTTCATCATTTATTATAAGTATTTATTATGAAGTGACGTGGGGAAAGGTTGGTTAGTAAATCACTTAGTAGTTGTGGTAGATGGCCTAAGTATTGTATTCCCAGTTTCCTTGCATTCACTTCAGATAAAGGATTTGCATATCCTTAATAAATTGTGAGATGATTCACAAATATATATGTAATTTATTTGTATAACTATAATTACATAGAATCTAACACTGATCAATTCAATATTATCATTAACAGTTCAACGTGTTTCATGTCGACTCATGTATGCTATTCACGATCACCAAAGTAAAAGTTAAAGTCCGAATCAATTCCATCCCAAGTTACTTTGATAGCGACGGTACTATGTAAACAACTACTGCCATCTTAATTCTCATTCCAATTGTAACTGTAAACAAAGGATCAAGTTAACGTTCTGACGATTTACACTAAAGTTTAAACAGTGTAAATTGTAATTCCAGTGAAAATATATGACAAAATGCTCCACATGCATCAAAATCGACTAATCTCCACCTGGAATAGGTGTGTGAAAACTAATTAGGTCATTCGAAGTTGTCCTTCACCTTAATTCCCAATATGGAAAGGTAAATAAATACTCTTGGTTGCTACGAAGGTTCTGACCATTCCGAAAGTTTATGTTTCAAAAAGTGACCCTAAATGGCCGAGAGGGTCAATATATACGTGGTGACCCCAAAGGGGTCGCAGCCTGGAAACCCCCTCCAGGGGGTCATGCGCGTGCCCAAGGGGGTCGTGCATGACCCCTTTAGAAGGAATCAACGGGCTGACCGTTGTAAACAAAAGGCACGCGGCTTCCACAGCAACAAGGGGGAGCATGCCTGGCTTGTTGACTGGTGACGTCACGTGACCTTTAAGGAAACATGGCCGACATGTTGATAAAACTACTATTTAGGCACGAATAAAGTGCAATTATGGAGAATTTGCATAAATATAAACAATGACATAGGCATATTTGGGTGTGGTGTAATGAATTTTACGTAATGGTAATAATAGTTATAAGTTTTGTGAATAGAATAAAAGATAATTATGAAGAATAACACTAATAATTTAGAATTCCCGCCGAAGCGAGCGATAAATAACATGTGAAAAGTGAACTCCGTTACACCTATATAGAGAGTAATCAGTTGTGTTTTCAGGAGGGTTAAAATTTATTGTCCGTTTATTGCCTACTCCAGTCAATCAGCGATCGGATTAGCCCACGCATGAATGCGTCCCGTGCAAATCCCGCGCTCTAACAATTCATCTAGCCAGTTTTATTTCTCTCCTTGGACCTATCAGACGTGGTTTTAACTAAAGGAAGTATTTCTCTATTGTGAGTTTATCAACTCAATATTTATTGTTGATAACAAACTTGCAATTTATCCGTTGCTTACCCGGTCGTTTAATATTTTTAAGTACGCGCAGAAACTCTTCGTTTCATAGTATGAGCAACGCAATTTATAAAAATTCCGTGTTTTTTATCGACACATTTTATCTCGAAAATTTTGGGATTGGAATCGACAAAATCACGTTGAGAACTTCGCCATTGATGGCCATTTTGACAATCTGTTAGTGCGCAGTAAGTTGGCCAGGACAGAAATGTCTCCTTTGACGATAATTTACATGTATTCATAAACAAGATAGAACTTGTAATCCAATGAAATTTCTTTTGCCTCAACTAATTGTAAGTTGAAGTTGAGCGACATTTGGATAATGATTATCACATTTCAAGTTCCAGGGCTCAAAATACATTTAATTTTACGAGAATCAAATACTGAATCATGTTAGTCATAAAGCACTGCAAATTGTAAAGTTTTGTGAGAATCATTACGGGAATCGATTCGGTGATTCTCGTCGAATCTTGAAGCCTGAGTTCCCATTGTCGAATGGCGATCTCCATCAATTCATACCGGTACTCTGTCGCTATTTCGGCGACAATTGTGTCTGTTTCTTTGCAATCACTCACTGTATTTTGCTGAATGGGCTTCCCTGTTCCATGACTACACAGATATGCACGTGCAGTAGCCTGAACCTTCCGCTATAGTTTGCTTAAATATCCAAGGATACTTCCGTCCGTGGTCAGAACTCTTTGGAGATATTTTGGATGAGAGCCTTTTGCTGGCCTACTTGTGGCAAGTCACCATACCCGTGTGACCTAGCATGGTCGCAGTGTTGAAATGATTCATTGGCTAGCCAGTGTCTCAATAAATTTTCAGTCAATCAATGTTTATACTTTTGATGATTTTGATGTTTCACATTTCCATGTGTTCACTGTAACAAATAGACAACATCTGAACTGTTATCCTCAGACATTAGTGTTTTCGATACATTCAAATTATGAATTAACATGATACAAAATGGTGAGCTTAAAAACATGTATGGCGAGCCATAATTGTTCCATACTAGTACAAGGGTGTCAGTGCCTCAAAGGCTCAATGACATACGAACTGACTATATCAATATGGCGTGCGTCAATTTTCACTGATACCGACATACTTCTGCGCTTTCAATCCGTGAATAGTCAAGGTGAACTACTATGCATTTATATTGTCATGTGCCCCGATGCACTGCCAATAGCCTTTCCAACAGAGTCCATCACTTGGCTCTCTACCTTCTATTTCCACATATAGAAAAGATCAAATGTCAAATAGCCTTCACTCACGTATTAAGCACAGTTACAGGCAATGTATTTATATTGCGCAGGGCTGCTGCCACTATAATTTCCATCAGAGACCAACACATGGCTCTTTTCCTTCTATTGCCTCATATCCAATTGATTATCGGGCAAATAACAGAAAGGACAGCATTTGTATTGTCACACATATAAAGTGCAGTTACATGAACAGCGTTTATATTTATATTGCGTACGACCACTGCAGGCCTGCGTATTGGAGGCACACGACGGTTCGGTTCACATGACGGTTGCGAAATCTAGGTTGCGCCAAGGTTGTGTGAGGTTCTCGCGATACTGATTATAACCGTTTGTGTAACTTATGGGTACCTAAGGACAACCAGACAGCCGACACATACTAGTATGTTATGGCTTGCGCATATGTTGCATTCCGCAGACCTGCCAGTGCCAATTTCAGAAGAGTCCAAAACATATCTCTTCTCCTTCTATTACTAAATATCCATATGATTATCTGGTGAATAGAATACCTAAATGACTAACACAAATGACAGCTTTTGTATCATCACACATATACAGCGCCGTTCCGCAAGAAGCCTCTATATCGTGTATGACCACTGCCCAGTACCAGTGACTGGCGGGGTGCTACTATCGTTGATTCGGAAAACCAATCTTCATGGGCGCAGGCCTCAGCACCTGAGCCTTAGGGTGGGGAAGACTCGTCATGTGCCGCTGACAGCGCACCAGCCAACCAGCCTTCAGTTCTTCCCAGATGAAAATGCAGCTCAAGCTCTCATTTTCTCTCACAATCCAGCAGACGGATGTAATTGCATCCGTAATATAATCGTTCGTTGTGTTTCTCTCAAATTAAATGTCTTTGTGGGATAGACCTCGATACATGCATGTTTAGTTGCACTTTCACATTCCCATACTTTAACTGCGATGGGACCGGTTTTTAAATATACCTCAAATAGTTTAATATTGAATCAACAGTTACTATAACCATGCACATTTTGTCAAGAGGGAGAGGGCAAAGTTTAATGCTCGTGAATTAGAGAATTACAAGTGCATACGGGTGCGAGTACAATTGCTCCTGTCATCTGGGAAGGACTGAGACTTCTGACTCTTCCCCACGGTCCATGGCCCACTTGATTACGAGAGTGGGTCTTGTCCCCCTGGAATCATTCTCCCTCGGGATATGTCCAGGCCTGCTCTACCTTCGGAGGACTTTCCGTACGCGTATAAAACATTCTCCTCACCGTAAGCATGGGCACCGCGAAAACTGTTCTTGCACAGGAGAAATCGGTTCTCATCGTCCTCTTCGCCGAGAAGTGACAGTATCTTACCTGCAGTTTAATTTCTAGCAGGTAAGACCACGTGGCCACATAATGAACGGAATTTACCTTATTAATATTATTTTGCATTAACTAACAAAATGTTTTGTGTATTACGCTTGCTAATAACTAACAGAATGTCTTGTCTTGCTTATAGTCGACGAGATTCGACTTTGATGGCCACACACCGTGCGGGTTGCTCAAGAAATAAACGCGGCAATATGCGGTATTGTCATTGTTGGATGAGGGCCCGTTGGTCCATGGTTAAACAATTTGAGCAGTACCAGTCTTACCTCGGGCAGGACCAGTTCGGCCCCCCCTGGTCCTGCATCAGCAGACTTTGGGTGGCAGCGTGCAGTTCTCGGAGATTCGGGCAACCAATCCTCCAGAACACCCGCACACTCGCCTTTGGAGGCTGTTCTGGGTGGGGAAGTCTCGATGTCCGGTGCCGCTCAATGCGCTCCAGCCAAAAGGCCTTCTGACGCTTCCCCACGGCGCTGTGGCCCACCCCATTACGAGGGTCGGTCTTGTCCCCCTGGAAACGTCATCCCACATGATACGTCCAGGCCTGCTCATCTGCCGTCATGGGATCCTAGTGGTATGTCATCGACGTTTATTCCAGCTTGTCTGGACCACCTTCATTCGGGAGATTCGGTGGGGGGGTTTTCTCTGGTCAAATGGATCCTTCTAATTTTATCTTTTGCTGACCTTCTGGCATTGGGGTGGGCCAAAGCACCTTAACTTCAACTGCGAGAGCATTTATACCTCGTTCAAGCCATTCCCCGAGTGGGCTTCCCTATAGTACCTTATCTCAACCTGATGCAGATTGTTCTGTTGCTGTGGTCGATACTGACATGCTTCCTATACGTCTCATGGCATCTGATGGCTTTGACGACGATGGGCAAGAATCACGGGATTCTGTCGTTCCTAAGGAACTCGCTTTGCGTATGGAAACGACATGGGTCGATCTCTTGTACAAAACTTCATCACAGGATATGTGTCAACTGACTTACACAAACTTGCACAACTGTACCAGTCTTTACCTCGGGATGAACCAGTTCGAGCCCCATGGTCCTGTACCAGCAGTACGTGGCAGGCGGGGTGCCGTTCTCGGAGATTCGGGCAACCAATCCTCCAGGACAATCGCACCCGAGCCTTTGGAGGCTGTTATGTGTGGGGACGACTCGATGTCGCATACTGTCAATAGCGCTTTCTATTTTGGAAGATATCTACAGAAATCACTCTCATCACATGAAAACGAGAAGAAGATGCAGTGAAGTCAGCAGCAGAAGAAGAAGTCTCTACTTGCTCGGTTTCTAGCTGGCGCGTATGGTGTGGCACTGCCTGGGACGTTTCTTCCTAAAACCAGGGGAGGGCAGGTACAAGCTTGAGCAATACTGGAATCTGAATTTATGAGCTCTTTCACATAACATATCAAAGCTGATTCATGACTAAATCACATTTACATGACATCTGTTTTGGAAGAGTACATTCCCGTCAAACTGGAATATTAAATTTATTGCCCGTTGCCTCCTCCTGGGCTTGCATTCTAATCCATATAGTTCAGTTGAAGGGCTTCTCCTTGGCGGAAAAATATAATTTTTAAAATTAAAATTAGTTTTTCCTCAAGGGAAGCCCGAAACTGAACTATCATAGATCCCTCCCATGGCGGTGCCATTCCCAACCCCGCGACTCGCAAATTTTATTATTAAAAGTCGGAAATAAAACTGGCTAGATGAATTGTTAGAGCGCGGGATTTGCACGGGACGCATTCATGCGTGGGCTAATCCGATCGCTGATTGACCGGAGTAGGCAATAAACGGACAATAAATTTTAACCCTCCTGATAACACAAGGCCGAGGATAATAATCCATATAGTTCAGTTTCGGGCTTTCCTTGAGGAAAAACTAATTTTAATTTTAAAAATTATATTTCTTACCTAAACGTCTCTCGCCTCGAGTGAATTATTTAACGTAATTCTCGGAACTAATTGATTACTCTATTTATTACACTTCTGCATGAATTTGGTTCGCCAAATTATGTTTAAAACACCCAGAATCAATGCATGAAAGTCCCGATGTGGAGAAAGATCAACCATCGAACATTCAGTCTAGATCAGTAAGCGATGTAACGTCACAAGAAATGACATAATTCTCTATTGACATTACCATTTTTAATTAACAGTGTTTTTAATGGAAATCGCGCACAGGAGTGCAATAAAAGTATATATTTCATCATTTATTGTAAGAATTTATTTCATCATTTATTATAAGTATTTATTCAAGAAAGAACAGTGTTATTTATGAAGCGTTATCCCAGCCTTGGGAATTCAAATTGGGAGAAGTCATATCGCCCTAGACCGGTACACAGAGACCAGCCCAGATAATTCAAATTGGGAGATGTCATATCTCCCTAGACCAGTACACAGGGACTAGCCTACATAATTCAAATTGGGAGAAGTCATATCTCCCTAGACCGGTACACAGAGACTAGCCCAGATAATTCAAATTGGGAGATGTCATATCTCCCTAGACCAGTACACAGGGACTAGCCTACATAATTCAAATTGGGAGAAGTCATATCGCCCCAGACCGGTACACAGAGACCAGCCTAGATAATTCAAATTGGGAGATGTCATATCTCCCTAGACCAGTACACAGGGACTAGCCTACATAATTCAAATTGGGAGAAGTCATATCGCCCTAGACCGGTACACAGGGACCAGCCCAAAGATATTAAATTGGGAGAAATGGACTGTTGTGAGGCTGAATTTCACTTACTCTCTGTCATCACCTTTCTGTGATCTAATTAGTATTATATGTAAATAAAAGACCTCATTTATTATATCATGAGTAAGTACACCATTATAATCAGTAAATACACAAATATGGTGTTTTGAAATCTGCAAACTGGTATATGAGAGAAGTCATTTCTCCTTTGGATGGGAGAAGTGGCTTATTTTAGGGAGAAGATGTCTCCCAAGTTGGCCTCTAGGCTGGTCCCTTCTTCATATATAATCCTGTAATGAAGCCATGTAGAATGAGGTCTCCAGAGGGTGAATTTGGTGTTGCTAGCCCACTATGTGGGATAGATTCACTAAATTCACCCTCAGGGGACCTCATTCTGCAGATGACAGGCATCTTATTGTCAGGCTTGATTATATCATCAGTTGATTATTGGGGATATATGCCGACTTGACATTGCACTTGTCTTTTCTGTGTTTTCAGTAACAATCTTGTGTCTTTTGTCCTGCTCAATAATTAGAGTATGATGGTAGCTGCTCTTGTGCAACATTAAAGACCCTGTGCCCTGTGATTTTAAGGCCTGGATTATATTTTTTTTCTTGCATTCTTTATCAAGTTTTATCATTATTTCTTACATTCTTTTTCAATTTTGTTATCATTTGTTCCATTATTTCTTTCACTTTTTAACGATTATAAAAAAATATAAAATTGGTTAGGCCAATGCATTCTCTTATATATGCGAGGCGACCTATGGTCGACTCGCATATAAGAGAATGCATTGGCACAGGGTACTCAGGAGTACTCAAACAGGCAGATAGCACCCTGCAGGTCATGTTCTGTTTCTGTAACAACTTGACATTGCACTTGTCTTTTCTGTTTTTTCAGTAAACAATCTTGTGTCTTGTCTTCAAGGCATGCTACTTCTTCCTGCTCTATAATTAAAGTATAGTCCTTAACCATTTCATGACGGTAGCTGCGCTGTGCAAAATTAAAGACCCTGTGCCATTGCATTCTCTTAGATATGCCTCACATATATAAGAGAATGCATTGGCCATAACAAAATTGTACATTTTTTAATAAATTTTTCTTAAATTCTTTAACAATTTTAAATTTTTGTATCATTCTTTCTTACCAATTTTTTAATAATTTTTTCTTACATTTTTTAACAATTATAAAATTAGTATAAAATTTGTTAAGCCAATGCATTCTCTTATATATGCGAGGCGACCTATGGTCGACTTGCATATATAAGAGAATGCATTGGCACAGGGTTTTCGCAAAAATTCAGGAAGATCCATTATTATTTTTTTCCACCAGATGCTGGAAAGCTACACCACGTCGCTATGGATGGCCTTCCTTAAGCACGACATCATCTCAAAGGACGACATATTCTTGATGTGCATTCCCCAACTCATGCAGACGTGTCTTAGGACCCTTCTTAAGGTAAGCTTGATGTGCATTCCCCAACTCATGCAGACGTGTCTTAGGACCCTTCTGATGGTACAACTCCATTTATAGTTACATACATACATACCCAAGTGTGTTAATTAATTTGTTGATACGGCACGAGTGTTAACACGGAAGGATAGAATGAAAGGAGCAGCCACAAGTTTTGTACTTCCACAATAGCACAAGTGCCATATCAACAAATCCATTAACTCACGTGTCGTTCTGTGTTTATTACTGCTATGCTCTAATTGATAGACCCCTTTAACGAGGTTATGGGCCGGTAATGACTGCGATCATACTGCCACTAAACCGCAGTCAAGCGGTAGCACTTGAATAATTTTCACTGTTTTTGAAGACTCACGGCTGTGTAAGATAATACGGCAATTTTCGATCTGTGTTATTCAATTTGTCCTATAATATGCGTTAATATATTAAGAAACTTACCTTTCATTCATTCCTCGCGTGAAACTAAATTTATTTTAGAGTACTAACGTCTTCAATGGTTGATGTCCTCGCTTAATTCCTTTGAAGTCACCAAATACCGGCATACCATGCGTGCAAATAGGTGATAATATGCTCGGATCTATATTCAGGCATACTTCCAAGTCTGCTCGTAGGTAAACCAGCTAGGATATTTGGATAGCGAGTTTTTGACTGAATTTTGCCATATAAATGGACCACAGGTAAGCCAAGGAGACAGAAAATCTTCCACAAACTACACTTCAACTCCAATGTGATAATAAAATGATTAAAATCTGGTAAAATAACTAAACATACCACCTCCCAGTGTGTCTTTATTTTATCCTCTGTCTCACATGTTTGAACAAATAATTATCAGAAAATATTTATTAGTATCTGAGAACTCGAATGATAGTAGGTCACGATGTACTGTAAACAGTTCGCGTCCTTGACCTGACTCACTGCATGGACACTTGCATGATAGACCCCCATTGTATTGACTGCAGTATAATCCCTTTGATGTATCTATTTTTGCGACATAGTTTACTGCACGTGTCTGCAACTTGTAATTTTTATTGGATGACGTCACATCGGAATGATGTTTTTTAAAGCCTGGAAATGAGCATTATGCAAACTCTGACAACATGTTCTCATATTTAATGATGCAATAATGCGAACCCGTTTACTTGATTATATTCAAATGACATTATGCTTTCTAATAAAAATTTTATTCAAATTCTAAATGGATAAATGTGACATCAAAAGTAAACGTCTATTGTAGTTATGAAAGTAACCCTGCTATGCACGGCTGCCGATACAGGTACAACTGACTTAGATTGTCTGACATGATACCTCATTTTCATTGCAATATGACTGATAGGTTAATGTTTAAAATGGTCGCGACTCAGGGAATTCCCGGGGAACCCCCATGCAACAGTTGTGTCTGTGGGGTTGCCATTTATAACACACTGTGCTCCCCACATGCGTTTTCGGTTGTTTATCGCATGACATCTATATATGGAATGTGAATGCATCTCAACATACCATTTGATCAAATCTGATGCTTTTATGAATTTTAATAATAGCATCACGCTGTTTGTGATCTGTATTGTGAATTTAATTGCCACAAAATCATTCATGAATTTTATGTTTTTGAAAATGCTGATCAAGTCAGCTCGCTTACTAGTTTGCATGAATACATAGGCCTACCTGCTTTAGTTTCCGACCATATATATAATTATATATATATGATGTTACCTGCATTTCTGCAATGTATATCCCTAACAAATTCACCATCTGAGCTGCATAACTCATACGGAAATTACCACGTCCTGTTAGTTACATGATTAATGTATACTACTTACAAATACTCCCGTTCATGGCTGCAGTGTGACCCTTCAATTCTCCTTTTCTCTTTCTGACAGTACAATGCAGAGCATGTGGCAAATTTGTTTGGTAAATATACATGTACAGTAATGCCCTAAGTAATTGACTCCTTAACCACAGCAGAATTATGGATTTAGTCGGAAATATGGCTTGTTGCCATTCATCGGAAAGCTCTCAGTGAGCAACAAGCCATATTTCCCACTAAATCCTGAAAAGTTACCCATAATTCTGCTGCGGTTAAGGAGTCTATTACTTAGGGCATTATATGTATCTAGTTCCTTTTGTTTTACAGGTTGGTTACCCCACACAATCTAACCATGAAAGCTGTGATTACTCTCGGATGGATTTCGACAGCGATGAAGAGTTCAACATGTTCTTCATGAGTAAGTTTTATATAATCAATTATTAAAGGTACTCAATCCGATCAGACGGTCCCCATTTCATCAAGATACAACAACAACAACATGTTCTTCATGAGTAAGTTTTATTAACATCAGTTATTAAAGGTACTCAATCCGATCAGACGGTCCCCATATCATCAAGATACAACAACAACAACATGTTCATCATGAGTAAGTTTTATATAATCAATTATTAAAGGTACTCAATCCCATCAGATGGTCCCCATTTCATCAAGGTACAACAACAACAACAACAACAACAACAACAACAACAACATGTTCTTCATGAGTAAGTTTTATTAACATCAGTTATTAAAGGTACTCAATCCGATCAGACTGTCCCCATATCATCAAGGTACAACAACAACATGTTCTTCATAAGTAAGTTTTATTAACATCAGTTATTAAAGGTACTCAATCCGATCAGACTGTCCCCATATCATCAAGATACAACAACAACATGTTCTTCATGAGTAAGTTTTATTAACATCAGTTATTAAAGTTACTCAATCCGATCAGACGGTCCCCATATCATCAAGATACAACAACGATAACGTGTTCTTCATGAGTAAGTTTGATTAACATCAGTTATTAAAGGTACTCAATCCCATCAGACTGTCTCCATATCATCAAGGTACAACAACAACATGTTCTTCATGAGTAAGTTTTATTAACATCAGTTATTAAAGGTACTCAATCCCATCAGACTGTCCCCATATCACCAAGGTACAACAACAACATGTTCTTCATGAGTTAAGTTTTATTAACATCAGTTATTAAAGTTACTCAATCTGATCAGACTGTCCCCATATCATCAAGGTCCAACAACAACAACATGTTCTTCATGAGTAAGTTTTATTAACATCAGTTATTAAAGGTACTCAATCCAATCAGACTGTCCCCATATCACCAAGGTACAACAACAACAACATGTTCTTCATGAGTAAGTTTTATTAACATCAGTTATTAAAGGTACTCAATCCAATCAGACTGTCCCCATATCATCAAGGTCCAACAACAACAACATGTTCTTCATGAGTAAGTTTTATTAACATCAGTTATTAAAGGTACTCAATCCGATCAGACGGTCCCCATATCATCAAGATACAACAACGATAACGTGTTCTTCATGAGTAAGTTTGATTAACATCAGTTATTAAAGGTACTCAATCCGATCAGACTGTCCCCATATCATCAAGGTACAACAACAACATGTTCTTCATGAGTAAGTTTTATTAACATCAGTTATTAAAGTTACTCAATCTGATCAGACTGTCCCCATATCACCAAGGTACAACAACAACAACATGTTCTTCATGAGTAAGTTTTATTAACATCAGTTATTAAAGGTACTCAATCCAATCAGACTGTCCCCATATCATCAAGGTCCAACAACAACAACATGTTCTTCATGAGTAAGTTTTATTAACATCAGTTATTAAAGTTACTCAATCTGATCAGACGGTCCCCATATCACCAAGGTCCAACAACAACAACAACAACATGTTCTTCATGAGTAAGTTTTATATAATCAATTACTGATAACACTGACGCAGTGACTATGTACCCAGTTACGCCTGAAGAATTCCGTCGTCTCGTTAGTACTCTGAATGTGGGCAAAGCATCTGGAGATGATCGCTTGAATTATGAACACTTTATTTATGGTGGTGATATACTGGCAAAGAAAACATGTCTATTATTCAATATGATGATAAAATTCGAACATATTGCATGTAAAGCAAAGCGTGGCGTGATAGTCTCTTTATATAAGGGAAATCCAAAGCCTAAAGACTCTTTTGATAGCTATCGTGCTGTAACGCTCATGCCCGTCATGTATAAAATATTTGAAAAACTTTTGCTATGTCGCATACAAGACCATGCACCATTTGTAAATGCAACTCATCCATTGCAAAATGGTTTTCAGGCAAAAGTAAGTTGTGTAATGTCATCTTACCTTATGAAGGAATGTATCCTCTACACATCCGAGAGGCACAGCAAACTATATGCATGCTTCCTGGATGTGTGGAAGGCATTCGATACAGTGTGGATCGACGGACTTCTTTACAAGCTCTTCAACCGCCAGGTAACGGGAAAACTCCTACGTATAATTTGTGATCTTTTAAAAGGAATTAAATGTTGTACTTCTGTTCAGAATTTCACATCTAGCTGGATAAATGTGTTGCAAGGAACTAGACTAGGAGGTACTTTATCTCCTGTTTTATATACAATATTTATTGATGATCTGTTACATGAACTCTGCAACTCCAAATATGGTTTCAAAATGTATGGAGTAAGCTGTGCATCTCCCACACATGCTGATGACATGGTCCTGTTATCGTTAACCCCGAGTGGTCTACAGGCCTTGTGTAATATATGTTACTCATATAGCCAACGATGGCGTTACAGATACAATGCAGCCAAGTCTGTTAGTCTTATTTTTAATGAAGCAAACTCTGATTTCTCAACAATAAATTATGAATGGAAATTGGGATCTATACAAATACCAGTTTCTCAAAGTACTACGCACCTTGGTGTACCTGTTGTCACTCAAAAGTTCAACTCTCAAATGATAACTCAGATATGTGATCGCATGAGGAATACATTCTTCATGTTATCTAATGCAGGGATGTATGTGGGAGGTATAACTCCCGTCAGTTGTAAAAAGATTTACGAATCTATTGTGCTTCCGAGGGGTTTATACGGCTCAGAGTTACTGCTTAACACAAACGCAGCAGATAGTGAAAAGTTAGAACGAACCCATAGAATGTGTTTGAAATCAATTCAGGGATTGCCTGTCAGAACACGAACTGATATGGTACTGGGGTTGCTTGGCATGTCCCCACTTTCGATGTACATCCAAAAACGGAAATTGTCTTTGTTCTTTTCGTTGTGTAGTCTGGGTGTTACGAAAACAGTCAAGAAGGTATTTCTCCATAGGCTCATTGAAGCAGACGAGACAAACGGGACGAGTCCCTTCTTATCTGAAATCCGTAACATTCTAACCAAATTTGGGATGGATGAACTTTGGAAGTCATTTGTTGTGAGCTTATCTGTACCCTCGAAAGAATCGTGTAAACGGACCATTAAGTCAAATTTTGAAATAATGTCACAATCGCAATGGCAAATGCGGGTGCGAGACGATCCTGATTTTGTACGATTTAACATTGTTAATCCAGAACTTTCTATCTCTCATATATGGACTATCTGCAGAAACCACCCTTCGACCAAAGAAGACATTTTCGTTACAATTGGCTTACTGTGTACACCAATGTATATGACTGATTCTGTATGTGACCATTGTCAAATTCCCTACATTGACATCGTCACTCATGTCGTTAATGATTGTATGTTTCTTAATCAGTTACGTAACCAAATCTGGTACGAATTCATTGATATTTTTACTGTGGAATGTTACATGTTCATCAATAGTATGAGTTGGATTCAACAAACTGCATTATTCCTCGGGTATATCCCACCAAATCTAGATGAATATGTTGAGGACACAGTCGCATTTTGTCGTTTCTTCATCTCCTCAACATCGAAGTTATGGAAAATGTTGGTACACTAACAACTTGAAATTTTGAGACGTAATCCATAGCAGATGATTGCTAGCAGTGTAATTTATACTTAAGCTTAGATTCTGCACCCATAATTTCGGGTCGATTTTAATATGACATGTTCATACGTGTGTGTAATATGATGTCTCATATTATATTCTCATATTAAGAACATAGTATCAATATAAGTGTTCGTGTATACGAGAATGTTTATATTAACTTAGTATATTGAGTTCTTATTCATATTTGCCTACGTGGATTTAGGTGAGATTTTGAACACCAACATGGGTCTGCCTGTGTATCAGATAGTCATGTGTAAATGTTCAAAATATTCCATCGATTTCGCTAACAGTATCATCATCATCATCATCATCATCATCTTCAACATCATCTTCACCATCATCATCATCATCACCACCATTATCATCAGCATCGTCGCCATCATCATCATCATCATCATCATCATCCTCATCCTCATAATCATCGTCATCATCGTCGTCATCATCGTCCTCCTCATCATCATAATCATCATCATCATCATCACCACCATCATCGTCTTCATCGTCGTCATAATGTAACATTTAGGATTTTGTGATTTTTTCTTTTCATTTATGTATTATCTGGTGGTGGGATTGTTGATTGTGTTGATTATATATAAGATATAATTATATATGTAACTCTTCAGTTATGGAGGAAAATAAAGATATATATATATATA
The DNA here is from genome assembly GCA_032622095.1 of Siphonodentalium dalli. Lineage (NCBI taxonomy): Eukaryota > Metazoa > Mollusca > Scaphopoda > Gadilida > Siphonodentaliidae > Siphonodentalium > Siphonodentalium dalli. Next base: position 412,903 of record CP136066.1, read on the forward strand.
TATTAAAGTTACTCAATCTGATCAGACTGTCCCCATATCACCAAGGTACAACAACAACAACAACATGTTCTTCATGAGTAAGTTTTATTAACATCAGTTATTAAAGGTACTCAATCCAATCAGACTGTCCCCATATCATCAAGGTCCAACAACAACAACATGTTCTTCATGAGTAAGTTTTATTAACATCAGTTATTAAAGTTACTCAATCTGATCAGACTGTCCCCATATCACCAAGGTACAACAACAACAACAACAACATGTTCTTCATGAATAAGTTTTATTAACATCAGTTATTAAAGGTACTCAATCCCATCAGACTGTCCCCATATCATCAAGGTACAACAACAACAACATGTTCTTCATGAGTAAGTTTTATTAACATCAGTTATTAAAGGTACTCAATCCCATCAGACTGTCCCCATATCATCAAGGTACAACAACAACAACATGTTCTTCATGAGTAAGTTTTATTAACATCAGTTATTAAAGTTACTCAATCTGATCAGACGGTCCCCATATCATCAAGATACAACAACAACAACATGTTCTTCATGAGTAAGTTTTATTAACATCAGTTATTAAAGGTACTCAATCCCATCAGACGGTCCCATATCATCAAGGTACAACAACGACAACATGTTCTTCATGAGTAACTTTTATATAATCAGTTATTAAAGGTACTCAATCCGATCAGACTGTCCCCATATCATCAAGATACAACAACAACAACAACATGTTCTTCATGAGTAAGTTTTATTAAGATCAATTATTAAAGGTACTCAATCCAATCAGATGGTCCCCATATCATCAAGGTACAACAACAACATGTTCTTCATGAGTAAGTTTTATTAAGATCAATTATTAAAGGTACTCAATCCAATCAGACGGTCCCCATATCATCAAGGTACAACAACAACAACATGTTCTTCATGAGTAAGTTTTATTAACATCAGTTATTAAAGGTACTCAATCCCATCAGACTGTCCCCATATCATCAAGGTACAACAACAACATGTTCTTCATGAGTAAGTTTTATTAACATCAGTTATTAAGATAGCACATCAACTGGAGAACTACAATCTGATTCTAGGTCCCGCATAACATTTGATTCTAGGACCCACATAACATTTGATTCTAGGTCCCGCATAACATTTGAGGCCTAAGCAGAATGAGGTCCCTGGATAACATTTGATTCTAGGTCCCGCATAACATTTGAGGCCTAAGCAGAATGAGGTCCCTGGAGGGTGAATTTGGTGATGCTGCAGGTTAGCGTCACTAAATTCACCCTCTGGGGACCTCATTCTGCAAATGACAGACACATTTTTTGCAGTCTTGTGAGGTTCTATATATTGCTCACTAATTGTCTCCATTTTTCCCTTTCTTTACTAAATGGATTCTTCCAATCAGTTATAAAAGTATAGATTGGAATTGTCTATTATTCATTTAGAGGTGTGTTCAGTTAATAAAAGCAGAATTTTTTCGGGAGCATATAGTATCTTTTTTGTCCGTAATATTTTTCTTGTCAAGGATAGTCACAGGACAAAAAAAAATTTGGTATGTGAGTTGCTCCCAATTACTATTTACTGCCTGTAGAAAATGGGTAACGTCCAACCTTTTTGACAAGAGTTATCCATCTTTGATGATTTTTTTTTCACCGTTAGCGTGATAACTCACGCAACTATTAACCAATTTCAACAATATTCGTTATATGAGACTCTTGCAACAATATCTCAGACAAAATCTGAAAACCAGGTTTGTCCGAATTTTTTTTCCGGAGTTATGGGTCTTAGTTTGTCTATTTTTAGCAATTTTATCACTGTTTAATAGCGCGATAACTCGATGAAATAGTAACCGATTTAAACAATATTTGATATATGAGTCTCCTGCAACAATATCTTGGACGAGTTCGAAAACCAGGTTTGTCCAAATTTTTTTCGCAGAGTTATGGGTCTTAGTTTGTCTATTTTTAGCAATGTTATCACCGTTAGCACGATAACTCAATGAAATATTAACCGATTTAAACAATATTTGGTATATGAGTCTATTGCAACAATATCTCGGAGGAGTTCGAAAACCTGGTTTGTCCGAATTTTTTTTCGCAGAGTTATTGGTCTTAGTTTGTCTATTTTAATAACAATTATCACCGTTAGTTCGATAACTCAATGAAATATTAACGGATTCAATTGATATTTGGTATATTGGTCTATTGCAATAATATACCACCGTCCGACTTTTTTCCCGGAGTTGTGCACCTTATTGGCAGAAGTTTGGTTCGACTGCCAAAAAACTTGACAAAAGCATCTTAGATGCGTACCCCTTGTTGGATTCTGTCATAATGAGGAGACGATTTATCGCGCACAAAGATTGTCACAATCGTTGAAGGTCAAGGTTACATGACATCTCGATTAAGTCACCAGACACTACATCACATGAATTAAACGAAACATGGTTAACCTAAAGGTGACGGTGTGTCGCGATATGTGTGCATTGTGGTTTGTCATAAGTCAAGGTCGGATGTGATCCGATGATGTTAACAGACTCAACGGATTGCACCTATTTTAAAAACCAATCCATACCTTATACGGAAATGAGGTGTGAAAGATTTATCATGAAATTATCGGGGTATTATATTAAAAAAAGATTACAAATTATTGGAGGTCTGGGTATTGCTTCATTACAGGGCACACTCACTCGGAATTTCTTGTTTTTACTGACATTCATTAGACCATGTGTATCTATCTATATATATAAAAGAGTAGGAAATGTCTATCTGTCTGTTTGTGATTTTTCTCCCAGACCCCTGGACCAATTTCAACCAAATTTGGTTTGGTAACTTCGGGTACCCTGGTGGTTGTTTAACCCTTTGAGTGCCAGGTTTTTGTATCAACCCATATACCCTGTGCCAATGCATTCTCTTATATATGCGAGTCGACCATAGGTCGCCTCGCATATATAAGAGAATGCATTGGCCTAACATTTTTTTTTTTTACAATTTTTTTCAATTTTAATAATTTATTCTTATATTCTTTAACAGACTTATTTTGTAGGTTTAGGGCCGATGAGATCGGCCCCTGGCACTCAAAGGGTTAATGGCACTTGTTTTTAAAAATTTTGATTTAAAAAAAACAAAAAAATTATGCAGTTAAAAAAACAGAGGCTCTGGCTAAGCTAGTAGATAGATAACAATTTGTCTGTTTTGATAACCAATGTTAGAAATTGTTGAAACTAATTACAGTTTTTGGCTGACTTTCAGAATATAGGCAGGCTAATACTACTAACGTCTGCCTTGCGACGATTCTCAAGCCACGGGTGACCTTTGACATAGCAGTTCAGTGGCTGAAAACAGTGCTAGAAAAACCCATAGACCCAGGAGAAGGTAAGAGTTGCAGCTGAATTGTAACCGAGAGATACAGTAATGCCCTAAATAATAGACTCCTTAACCACAGCAGAATTATGGGTAACTTTTCATGATTTTGTCAGAAATATGACTTGTTGCCATTCATCGGAAAGCTCTCAGTGAGAGCTTTCTGATGAATGTCAACAAGCCATATTTCCGACTAAATCCTGAAAAGTTACCCATAATTCTGCCGTGGTTAAGGAATCGATTATTTAGGGCATTACTGTATCTCTTGGTTGAACTCTGGGCCTTTTCTTTATATTTAGACATTTGGATGCCCCTAGTTTATAACCAACCACATCATGTTAACTCATTAATACCACTCTCACCACAACTAACTACAACCCCCAGGTTACTTTGACGTTGTGATGTTAAAAACTCAGCGCACCTTGCCACGGCGGTGCAATTTACATCCCATTTCTTCAGAGATTTCGACATTTTTAATCGGCTTCAGCATGTTTTTACATTAGTTCTGAGATCGCTGTCATATCTAATTTCTAAATTCTAGAAATGGCCTTTCGTGGTTTCGCTATTTAGTATTTGTTCAGAATTTGTTGTTTCAAACTACCAATTGAATAGACTGCCATCTTTCCATAATGTCACAAGTTTAAACGTTAAAATGTTGCAACAGTTTTCAAAAGCAATCATTGTTTTTATTATTTTTTAACAAATGTACATTCGAGCTAGGGAAGGCGTGAATGGAATAAAATGTTCTGATTGGATAGAATATACTTGTCTTCAACTGCATACTTCATGTAAAATCAAAACAATCATGACGATTAATGGAGAAAGACACCAAAATTTACTTTTATTAAATAAAACGGTGTCAAAAGATGCTTCTGAGGAAATGACGTAAGGTGACAAAAGGTGCCTCTGAGGGAATGACGTAAGGCGTCAAAAGGAGCTTCTGAGTGGTAATGAGTTAATTTATATTTCTCTTTCGAGTTGAATTGGCCCTTTCTAAAATCTTCTATAATTAATATATATGCTAAAAAATCATTTAAAAAATGTTGTTGATAACTGAAAACATATCTTGTGAATTTTAGTTGAGTTTCATTAAATTTTCTGTTGGTTGATATTTATTTTTTAGGTAAAACCTACTGAAACATGTTGTTTCCAAGCCTTGAAATAGTGTGTCTGTCATTTGCAGAATGAGGTTCCCAGAGGGTGAATTTAGTAATGCAACCCCGCATAGTGGGCTAGCATTACCAAATTCACCCTCTGGGAACCTCATTCTGCTGAGGTGTAAGCAGAATGAGGTCCCCAGAGGGTGAATTTGGTGATGCTAGCCCGCATTGCGGGATAACATCACTAAATTCACTCTCGGGGACCTCATTCTGCAAATGACAGACACTCTTCCAAGGCTTGGTTGTTTGGTTGCACTCGTTCCCTCTTGTCAAAATGATTATGATGACTGTAATCATTGATTCAATATTGAACTATTTGAAGATTTATTTTGATCCTTTTCTGTTTATATTCAATTATGGACATGTGATAAGTGTGACTACATGTAGACAGACATGTAGGTCTTTGTCCCATTATGACATTTTGTTTGAGAAACACCCAACTTATGATTTATTACAGGGTGAAATTACACCCGTCTTATGAATTGCGAGAGAAGTAAGTGCTCTTGTTGTGTTTTCCTCCTGGGAAGGACTGCAGTGGGACGTTATGTCTCTGTTCATTGTTGTGTTGATTATCTCTGTTGTTATGTTTAATTTCCAGGTAAAACATACTGTAACATGAGTTCGCCTTCCTTTCTCCAGTGGGATGCTATGTCCCTGTTTCTTGAATCTGTGATGTCACGGCTAAAGTTTACCGAAGAGCCGATCCCTTCAGACGAAGAATGTGTACAAGTGTTACAGTTGTTACTCACCTATAACACCCAGGTCTGTTAGAGTATTTATATCCCACCCCTGCCACCCTCCCTTTGGTTTTATATCACTCTAAAATCCAGAACGTAAACAGCAGATAGTCAGCTATCTGAGACATATGGAGACCGCAAAATATTCACTTAATAACAGCATAGATTGAAATTAAATCTGTTGTTGTGAGAGCTCTGTGTTACTAATAACCCACATATCGTCGCGTGAGAACTATAAAGTCATAACTCCATTTTGGCGGGAAATGAGTTTTTTATATCATTCGAATCGTGAGAAAAAATCCAATCCGATGGGCCAAACTGTTTTTGCATTGGATGGCAAACATTCTCACAAACCAGTGACACAAATGTCGTATCTCCAGCGATCTTCACAATTATTCGTGCTATAAGGTCGTATGTCCAACGTCAGCCAATCGGATTCTTCAGGTTGTCCATGTGACTTCTGTTTCGTGTTTGTAAATTATCAAATGTGTGCTATATGGTCGTATCTCCATGTTTGTCACGTGATCTTTTGATGATTTAAATTTTGTGCATTGTTACACAAATTTCTGTATGATGAAGTACATGAGTGAATATTCATAATGTAGAATAGGCACTTTTTAGTTCATAGACACATGTGATTGCCACCATATTTAGCTTAATCTGTATTTATTAGCCCAACTTCCTTATAGCACGGAAACCAATCGTCGTTGGCGTACGTAAAAGTCGTATCTCCAAACAAGTTATTGCTTTTTACAAGAAAACGAGGGAGTAAACGGAACAAATATGTGGTTTAATGGACAGCTGATGTCAGTTTTCATTTGGATAAATACAACAATACGTCATGCTTTGTCAACATTATGAGAAATGTTGACTGAAAACTTCAACCTTCATTTTCTCGGAAAGTTGAAAATGTGAGTTACGACATTATAGTTCTCACGCGACGATATGACATGCCTGTGTTTATAAATGACCCAGGGTACATAACTTGTACATCAATTGTAATTCTTAAAACACCTTCTCAAATACCATCAGGCTTATTCAGCATATATATATCGATGGTCTCTGGGTGACTGTGATTCAGATTTGGGTCAAATAGGGGTGGAGCCAGAGACATAACTCTTTTCCTCAATATTATTCTTAAAGTATCTTCTTAAGAATCAATTAGCATATTTAGCTTATATTTTGTATGGAGGGTCCTTGGTTGACTGGGATTCATATTTGATCAAATAGGGTCACCAGGTAAAATAGGGTCACCAGGTAAAATAGGGTCACCAGGTAAAATAGGGTCACCAGGTAAAATAGGGTCACCAGGTCAAATAGGGTCACCAGGTCAAATAGGGTCACCAGGTAAAATAGGGTCACCAGGTCAAATAGGGTCACCAGGTAAAATAGGGTCACCAGGTAAAATAGGGTCACCAGGTAAAATAGGGGTTAGACCAGGGGAATAACTCTTCCGACATAACAATTCTTAAAATGTCTTCTCTTCAAGAGTGATTAGACCTATTTAGCTTATAAACACATCAAAAAAAGAAAGTTCCCCCCTAATATAATATGTAATATTTTCGGAGATATTGTGTGGATTTTGATGAAACCTTTCATAAATGCTTGTTGGAGCTAGAGACACAATCCATGCGAAGGACAACCATGTGTGTGGTGGCTGACTGAGCATCGATTGAATGGGAGTCGGGTAGATTTAAAAAATGTCAAAAGAAATAACAATGAATCAATATTGCGTGTAGCCACTGTGTCGCTGGATAACATGCTGGCATCAGGAATACGGGATAGCATGCTGTCGATGAGAGGGCCGATTCTATGCTTGGAATGTTCCTCCATTCGTCCTGCAACAGACAGTGCATGTAATCGAGCTTGGTGTGGTCAACAGAAGGGCCCTGTGCCAATGCATTCTCTTATATATGCGAGTCGACCATAGGTCGCCTCGCATATATAAGAGAATGCATTGGCCTTTTTTAAACACTTTTTACCATTTTTTCTTACATTCTTTAACAATTTTATAATTTTTAATGTGTTAAGCCAATGCATTCTCTTATATATGCGAGGCGACCTATGGTCGACTCGCATATATAAGAGAATGCATTGGCACAGGGCCCTTCTGTTCGGTTAATTAATCTAAATTTAAGAAATATGTTAAAAGTTTATATTTAAATAATAAAATTGTCATTTTGACCACTGATGCCTTCTGGTTTGGATGAGTGTATCGGCTTTTAAAATCCATGTTCTATTATTGGAACGATGATAAACAGCTCTCTTCAGTTGGTCTCATAAATGTTCTGGGCTCCTACATTCAGATTCCCATTAACAGGAACAAGTTCAGTCTTATGTGTGGTGCTGATACATACCACTCTCGGACGTCCTCCTACGATATGTATCGTTACAGGAACGAGTTCAGTCTTATGTGTGGTGCTGATACATACCACTCTCGGACGTCCTCCTACGATATGTATCGTTACAGGAACGAGTTCAGTCTTATGTGTGGTGCTGATACATACCACTCTCGGACGTCCTCCTACGATATGTATCGTTAGTTAAATAACGATCTTGTCTAGCGGTTGTAACCTTCAGTCTTATGTGTGGTGCTGATACATACCACTCTCGGACGTCCTCTTACGATATGTATCGTTAGTTAAATAACGATCTTGTCTAGCGGTTGTAACCTTCAGTCTTATGTGTGGTGCTGATACATACCACTCTCGGACGTCCTCCTACGATATGTATCGTTAGTTAAATAACGATCTTGTCTAGCGGTTGTTACCTTCAGTCTTATGTGTGGTGCTGATACATACCACTCTCGGACGTCCTCCTATGATATGTATCGTTTGTTAAATAACGATCTTGTCTAGCGGTTGTAACCTTTAGTCTTATGGAGGGTGACGACCCCCCTCCCCCTGGCATCCGGCATCCGGCTTAAAATGGACCCCGGCATCCGGAATACGCCATAACAGAGAGACGGCATCCGGAATACTATTTAATTAAATTTATTGAAAACAGACTCAGAAACGAAGTAAACGTTGGCACGAGGTATTGGAATTAGTCTCCGTATTGGTTAGTAATGATTTGATTTAGCAGCTTTACGGAAAGATTAAACTTTTTACTAAAGGTATGATCTACTATCACACATATATACGCCCTGTCTAACTTACTCGCGGCCATATTGGATCCACCAGGTCCGGTTCCGTGGTTTTAGTGCTACAGGTCAAAGTTTTGGAGTAGCATTTCCATATACATGTATGACATATATGGAAGTTATGAATATTCAAAAGCTCGATATATGATCATATATGGAAATGCTACTCCGGAACTTTGATTTGTAGCAATAAAACCACGGAACCGGGGCTGCATGGAGGAATCTCTTATATCAATGAACCGGAACTGGTGGAACTAATATGGCCGGGAGTTAATGACATGACAGGGCGTATTGGGTGGGGATGAAAGGCATAGACCATGCTCCAAATGACAGGAGTGGTAAAAATCTTCCATTTGGATACTCGGGATCTCTTGCTAGCCTCTTCAGTGCAAATATGAACCTGTAGTTCGAGACTCCGAGTGTCTTAACCCATTCGCCAAGTGCATATTCTTTTCTCAACACCGCCCTGATTGTACTTAGGATTTAGTTTAGTCCAAAACTGCGAGTTTCAGACATTTTAATGGTTTTTATTAAATTGAAGTCGCATGCAGGCTTCTAAATACATTTTTTTTAAATTTAATAAAAGTTAATTACATATTGAATATATGATATTAAAAATTACTGTCAAGCAGACATCAGATGGGCGACAACTCTATCGGATAATATAACAAACCGATATCGCAGATCAGCATTGCGATTTATTTTAACAGTAGGCCTACCGTAGGTACTATATATTAATTATCACTATTTATATATGTCAGAATTGATAACGAGACGTATAATTAGCTAAATTGTGGATAATATTGTGTCCGAGCAAATAACTATAAATTAGCGGACGTAATTTGGTTGTGTTTTTGCTGTTAACGTCAAGAAAGATTATCAATGGAAGCATCCGGCATCCGATATATGTGCCCGACGGCATCCGGCGTACAGTGGTCTGGCATCCGGAATACGCCATAACAGACCCGGCATCCGGCATCCGAAAAGGGGGGTCGTCACCCTCCTTATGTGTGGTGCTGATACATACCACTCTCGGACGTCCTCCTACGATATGTATCGTTTGTTAAATAACGATCTTGTCTAGCGGTTGTAACCTTCAGTCTTCCAGTTCTGGGGCGATCTGCGATATTGCCAATCTGCTGGTTTCACTGTCTTAAATTCTGAATGGTTTTTGGCAACACCCCATGTGGCAGGCAATATGTTTCATGGAGAAATTCACCTCCAAAAGGCCAATAGCTATGCCTCTGTTTTTTGGTTGGTGTTCAACCTATCACTGGTTGATTTCAACCTTCCCAGCTAAAGGGGTATAGAATGACTGTAGGGAATGAGTATGGACTGGGTAGATACTGTTCCTATTCAGCAAAGTTATTATCTAAAGCATGTAGGGTGACTCCCAACATCATTTTTTGACAAACTACAGGCAGTGCACAATGTGTAATCAAGGAAACAATACTGTGGCCGAGATCACCCTACCTGTGTGTTTGCCATTTTTGAAAAGCACCCCTCCTCCAATAAACTCGTGCTCAGTCGTCCGTAACACCACTTACATGGCTGTCATTCGCATGGATTGTGTCTATAGCTCCAGTAATCATTTGTGGAAAGTTTCATCAAAATCAAACCAATATCTCCAAAAATATTACACATTATATTAAAGGGGGTCTTTCTTTTTTTGATGTGTTTATATAGTATGGTGGGTCCTCGGTTGACTGGGTTACAGATTTGTTAAAATGGGTTAAAATGGCATTAGGTGTGTCAGGTTGGAATTTTGCAACAGTTGGGGAAAGCTTGAGCTATCATTTGTAAAATTCCAACAGGTGCAATGGAATTTTTTACGAACTTGGGAGTATGTTTGCTTCAGTTGGGAGGGGACAGGCCATGGAGTATGTATTCCCATCTCGAAACGGACAGAAATGCTTGTAACCGGTTAACACAGAATGTATGCCCATCTCGAAACAGACAGAAAGGTTTGTAACCGGTTAACACAATGTATGCCCATCTCGAAACGGACAGAAAGGCTTGTAACCTGTTAACACAGAATGTATGCCCATCTCGAAACAGACAGAAAGGCTTGTAACCGGTTAACACAGAATGTATGCCCATCTCGAAACAGACAGAAAGGCTTGTAACCGGTTAACACAGAATGTATGCCCATCTCGAAACAGACAGAAAGGCTTGTAACCGGTTAACACAGAATGTATGCCCATCTCGAAACAGACAGAAAGGCTTGTAACCGGTTAACACAGAATGTATTCCCATCTCGAAACAGACAGAAAGGCTTGTAACCGGTTAACACAGAATGTATGCCCATCTCGAAACAGACAGAAAGGCTTGTAACCGGTTAACACAGAATGTATGCCCATCTCGAAACAGACAGAAAGGCTTGTAACCGGTTAACACAGAATGTATGCCCATCTCGTAATGGACAGAAAGGCTTGTAACCGGTTAACACTGTATGCCCATCTCGTAATGGACAGAAAGGCTTGTAACCGGTTAACACAGAATGTATGCCCATCTCGTAATGGACAGAAAGGCTTGTAACCGGTTAACACAGAATGTATGCCCATCTCGTAATGGACAGAAAGGCTTGTAACCGGTTAACACAGAATGTATGCCCATCTCGAAACGGACAGAAAGGCTTGTAACCGGTTACCAGAATGTATGCCCATCTCGAAACAGACAGAAAGGCTTGTAACCGGTTACCAGAATGTATGCCCATCTCGAAACAGACAGAAAGGCTTGTGGTTAACACTAATTCTGATTGATCCCCTCCCATGGCACCTGATGCATGAGGATTATTATACCCTACCCATCTGAACTATACCCCTCCCTCACTTATTGGGGATGGGCCACATAGCCAAAAAGGAGAAGACTTCATAATAGCCATCGGGCTTGTTATCTGATCCTTGTTTCCTTATATTAAAACTGTGCTTATATGTGTCATCTGTATATTATGTTATCTGTTTCGATTTGAAAATAAAAATATGTTTACACCATACAGGCAGAAAATGGCCATAGCATGTTTGCTGAAATCATCCCAAAAGTATGATACAGTAATGCCCTAAGTAATTGACTCCTTAACCACAGCAGAATTATGGGTAACTTTTCAGGATTTAGTTGGAAATATGTCATAAGATGTGCCACATGACATGGTCAAAATTTTTGGCATAATCGGACATGTGGGTGATGAGTGACATTATGACAGAGTTAGACACACACACAGACAAACACTTGGGCTTTTATATAGTGTATATTGAGCTCTGAAATGTGTCATTTGCATTTAATATTAATATTTTTTATTCCAGGATCCAATGATCTTATCAAGTTGGCTATCATCTATATCAGCATCATTTAATATTAATATTTTTTTTCCAGGATCCAATGATCTTATCAAGTTGGCTATCATCTATATCAGCATCATTTAATATTAATATTTTTTTTCCAGGATCCAATGATCTTATCATCTTGGCTATCATGTATATCAGCATCATTTAATATTAATATTTTTTTTCCAGGATCCAATGATCTTATCATCTTGGCTATCATGTATATCAGCATCATTTTCTTACATCAAATTCATGCCAGATAGATTACCTGTTCTTTTAGAAAAGGTATGTAGAAAGCAGACTAAAGTTATTTTTCCCCAAAGCTTTACAACAAGTAATTCTATGAATCTTGTATCATTATTCCACACGAGAAACATCTGGTATTGAAGATATTTCATTTAAAAGTGCCTTGAAGATACATCAAAAGTGCCTTGAAATATACATCAAATGTGCCTTGAAAGATTCCTTAAAAGTGCCTTGAAAGATACATCAAAAGTGCTTTGAACGATTCCTTAAAAGTGCCTTGAAAGATACATCAAAAGTGCCTTGAAAATACATCAAAAGTGCCTTGAAAGATACATCAAAAGTGCTTTGATAGATTCCTTAAAAGTCCCTTGAAAGATACTTTTTCAATCAAAACATACACATTGCAGTTAAACTGTGTAATGTTCTAAATATAGACACATTCCTATCCCAATTTATGGAAAAATTATTTACTAGTAACTTATAAGTTGTGGTGGATTGATGGTAACATGGTGCGATATTGATTATAAGTTATTGTTGTGGATTGATGCGATATTGACAGCTTAGAGTTTATGTCTAATAATATCACACCATTTTATGTTCAACAACATGTTATCATCAATCCACCAAAAAATGTGTGTGTTCCGCTGACAGTCCTGGTCATCCACATCAATGTTATCGTGTGTGTTCCGCTGACAGTCCTGGTCATCCACAGCAATTTGACATTTAGAATTTACAGCAGAAAATGTCAAAATCTCCTTTCGCTCTCTTAACCTTCCATGACTGGAGCTTCCTGTAGCGAGCCCCATACAGGTGGCAGCTTGTATTACTTAGTGTTGTCTGCTCATGTCTCTGAGGGGCTCCATAAGGTTAGTTTAACCCTTCCATGACTGGAGCTTCCTGAAATTTTGCAAAAACCCTGTTCCAATGTGTTCTCTTATAATTGTGAGTCTCCTTTAAAAGAGAAAATTGACCTACCATTTTTACCTTGATCTTGTAAGCAGTGCATTCTCTAATATATGTGAGGCTCCCAATGGCAGACTCACATATATAAGAGAATGCACTGGCACAGGATTTTTTATGCTACACCGGCACAGCATTCCCATCATGAAAGGGTTAATTACATAGCACTCCCGTATGGAGCCTCACATGGACCCAAGCAGACGACAGTCATCAGTGCATTGTTCTCTCTATCTGGGGCTCCATAAAGGGTTAATTACATAGCACTCCCGTATGGAGCCTCACATGGACCCAAGCAGACGACAGTCATCAGTGCGTTGTTCTCTCTATCTGGGGCTCCATAAAGGGTTAATTACAAGCAATTCATCCCGTAAATATTCTTATTAGTCTATAATTGCAAAGAAATTTAACCAATTCATTTACCAACCATTTTTTTCACCATTTTAGATATTATCAGCTGTTGTATTCAACATTCCTGGTCAGACGAAGTCGACGCGGAGTAAAGGTGTTAATAACTGTAGACAGCATGCGTGTTCTGTACTCGTCAAAATCTCAAAACAACACTCAGATATGATATATGTAAGTTTTATTAAATGACTCGCCTCTTTATCCACTACCACTATAGTTTGGGGTTCTTTTATTGACTATCAGAGAAGTCAAAGTTTTATTGGACTTAAGACTAAGGTTGTGTCTTATCTGATAACAATATCAAAAGCCTATAAATATAGCGAATATGGCGTTTTGGTAAAATTTTCATTTTCTTTTAAGAATTTTATGTATAAACAGATCGGACTGAAAATCAACTTTAAAAATAGACACCGAACCTACACAGTAGTCAAAGACACCCTCTCTCCTATTTCATTCGATATATCTCTCCAGTGTTTTTTTAACTTCTTGTGGAATACTTGCTGTTTAGCTCACTGTCACCTATTGTGACTTCAATTTCATCCAGTGGTTTGTGATAGAAGGAAGCGTATGGGTGTGTTCCGGTCTCTCATGTCGTATGGGTGTGTTCCGGTCTCTCATGTGCCTTGAATTCATTGTGGACCATAATGGAAATAAATGGTCTTAGGACGGTTTTCTTATGCTATCCCTGATGGTTTTTGGTCACCTGTTAGTGCCGGACAACCCTGTATAAACGCCATACTCATGCTGGGCATTGGTCGACTGCGGAAGTGGTAATGTACCATATGGTACATCACATCCTTCCGCAGGTGACCTATGTCCAGTAATAAATCAAATAATTTGATATTCTACATCTTTACAATTTCTGTTAATGTGTTACTTGTTACATGTATATCACATATATACCATGTATTCCTGTTTATTTTTATCAATACATGTATGTTGTCCTACACCAATATGTGCCTTAAAGACCATTAAAACATATCTTATCTTATCTTATCTTATTGGAGGTGATATGAAGACAGTCAGCCATTACTATATCACCCCTAACAATATTTGACCTTGATTTGACCATTTTGAAGGTCAATGTCAGGTCGGGGTCACGATTTGACTCGTCCAAAACGCTCCTCGATCAAAAGTTTCCCTAGGTATTAAATTTCATCGAAATCTGTCTGGCAGTTTTCCCGGCCATTGCTAATAAACAAACACAGACAGAAGTCCCAAAATGTATAGTAGATTAATATTATATTTATTTGTAATTGTACTTTTCATGTGTGTATATTGTAAATAAAATTATCATATCCTATCTTATCTTATCTTAACTCTCTGCTTAAACTCTTTTTTTTATAACAAAAAGCCCTTAGATTAAACATCACCCCAATTCAGCAGTATGACCATGTAAACTTGAAGAAACTCAACATTAATCGTGAGTTGTCCAGTTATGCATCTTTTAATATTCTTTTCCAGCCAGTATTTCCACAGTTGTATGACCATATAAAGAAACTGAACAGTAATCCAGACGAGTTGTCCAGCATGGAGAAATGTATTCTCACCGAATCACTTATACTTATCAGGTATATATATTAGTTTAATATCAATCCCACAATCATATATGGCTCTGGGGTTGAATTATCAGGTATATATATTAGTTTAGTATCAGTCCCACAATCATATATGGCTCTGGGGTTGAATTGCCCTCTTCCATAATTGTCTACAATTAAAGGACGATGCAGACAACATGGTAATGCCTTTATGACTCGAGTCCAGTCATGTTAAGTTTCGAAAATAGCAATCAGGGTGATTTTTGCGGGAGTGGCCACCTCCAATTTGCGACTGCATTTACTGTTCACCGACTGGTTTATATTATACTAGAAGGTGACCCGACTTCGTCCGGGCTTTGACCTTGAATTGTCCATTTTGAAGGTCAAGGTCAAGTGGGGTCACGATTTGACCAGTCCAAAACACTGCCCGAACAAAAGTACCCGACAAACGTGTCCGTCGAAATCCATCCGGTTTTACCCAATTTGACCTTGAATTTGATCATTTTGAAGGTCAAGGTCAGGTCGGGGTCACTATTTGACCCGTCCAAAACACTCAGTGGACAAAAGTAACCCTGTGTATAAAATTTCGTCGAAATCCCATCAAAATTGGCGATTTGACCTTGAATTGACCCGATGTCAAGGTCACGTCGCACGGGCAAATGAATATGCTTATGAGACTCCCCATACGAAAGTTTCCCCACATACCAAGTTTTAATCGAAATCCCGTGACATTTGGGCGTTTGACCTTGAAATGACCCGATTTCAAGGTCACGTCGCACGGGCAAATTATTAGGTTTATGCCACTCCCCGGGCGAAGGTACCCCCACAAACCAAGTTTCATCGAAATCCCGTGATATTTGGGCGTTTGACCTTGAAATTACCAGATGTCAAGGTCACGTCGCACGGGCAAATTAATAGGCCTATGTCACTCCCCGGCCGAAAAATACCCCCACATACCAAGTTTCATCAAAATCGGCTCGGCCGTTTTCGAGTCCATCGATTACAGACACACACACACACACACACACACACACACACACCCTCACACACACAGATCTTCCAAAATATATAATAGATATCACCTGCAATGGGCAATCACTTGTTAAACACAACCACTTATTTTCAGTTCAAAACAGAAATTCCACCTGTGTTGATCGAGAGACCACCACCATTTATTAAAGAGAAAGAAACTTCGTATAAACTAAGTAAAACTACTCAGAATTCCACCGGATACAGCCGGTACGAAATCGGAATAAAATGCAGATTGGACTCGTCTTACGGTTTAACCACAAAAGAAATGGACACATTCCACCATTTATCAACAAATTTTAAGAAGCAGAAACTTTGTTTAAAATATGTAAAAACGAATTCGAGTTACACAGGTTACAACCGGACATTTATGTTTGAAACCGAAAGTACAAATTGACCCATCTTTCAGTTTTACACTCAAACGAAATGGACATATTCCGTCCGCATTGTATACCACTAATCCTTTACAGGGTCCGCGCTGGACCAAAATTTAATTTTGCCAAATAATTTGCCAAATGAAAATATTTTTTGCCAAATTTTATTACAAGTTGCCAACTGTTATCCGTGATAGTATCATTTTCTGCAACCTTCATTGAATTTTATGTTTCGACACTCACGGTTTGAAAGTTTGATATCGTTAAGAAAGCAGTAAGTTAATAATTAATAATAATCTATTGTGGTTTAACATACAGCAATAAACCAATCACTGAACAATAAAACGGTAGTAGAGTTGCTTCATCAGAAGGGAACATCACAAGGGGATTAGCTACGTAAACACCGCCATCACACTAAATATTGGTAATTCCTCCATCCATCGATAATGTTACCAGATTAACTGCATCTTACTGGAGGTGTTAACTTTTCCGAAACCATATAAAACACCACTAATATAATTCTATTGTAATAGTTTCCTAAAATTGATTGACGATATTTTTCAACTTTATTGAGGAATTAAAAAGTGACTTGCCAAAACTTTTGCCAAATGAAAATATTTTTTGCCAAATGTGAACTATTTTTGCCATTGGCAAATGGCAGTGCAAACCCTGCTTAGAAATGTTCATCAATGGGGCTTTACAATATAGCTGCAATATAGCTGCAGACTTGTGATTATACGTATTGTATACTATAACAACACCCTTTATATTATACGTATTGTGTACTATAACAACACCCTTCATATTATACGTATTGTGTACTATAACAACACCCTTTATACATGTGACTTTACCAGAGTGTGAAAATGAATAAAGAGTTCACCACTGATCAGTCTTCAATTAGAGGGAACCAGACCTGTTCAGTTTTCAAAATGGCAATTCGGGAGAGCTTTCCGATGAATGGCAACAAGCCATATTTTCGACTAAATCCTGAAAAGTTACCCATAATTCTGTTGTGGTTAAGGGGTCAATTACTTAGGGCATTACTGTATATCATCTGCCTTCATGTTGGCATTTTCATGACCTGTTGATTTGCAATCTGTTCCACAATTTTCATTCACATCTTCTGTATTTCAAGCTGACATATTAGATGAAGTATGAAGTAATCGTGACACAGAATGACATTTGATTATTTTTTACCTTACCATTTAGAAATTTACAAAAACAAACGTAAATTGTGTCACATACGGAAGCCGATCACCATTTTTATAGATAAATTAAAATATGGATTTGCTGCTGTGGCACATTTGTTAGGCCTAAAAAAAAATACCTGTGTTTCCACTAACCCGACCGACCGTTAAAAAAGTCGCCGACTGAGACCATTTTATTGCAAATTAAAAAAAAAGAAATAAAGAAAGTACACTGTTTCTGCTAACCTGACCGACCGCCGAAAAAGTCGCCAACTGCCCCCATTTTATTGGGTTTTCAAAACATAAAAAAAATATAAACTACCAAGTTAATTTAAATTGATATCACGTGGTGCGTTGAGTGGGTACCTTGCCGCAGAAACGCGATGTATACTGCGTCTACAGACGGACAGGAGATGGTGTCATGTGGTCGGCCGATCGCGAGATCTCGTTGCACGAAAATGCACGATATTGACCGATTGTCGGACGGCCCAATTATAATAATAATTATGATCACCCAACCACAATCGGCCAATCGGGCCCGATCTTTCGTTTACGTTAGCTGTCAATGGGCATTCGAAACACCTCTGCTATATTTTCGTAGCGTCTCGGGCGATTGCTGTAATCGGAAATCGTTCCTCGAGAAAATCGCGAATCCCAATCCCCACCGTGCAGGCAATCTCGAGTTAATGATTGCATGTAGGCCTAGCTACAATCGGATTACGGAACTGTTATTGTTACAAATACATTCCGTTTGATCACTGAACAGTGGTCATCGGCACATGAGACCAGTGGTCACCCATGAGCGTCGACTTGCAAAAACAATATGACGCCTACTCAGACGGGAGACCCTCCGTGGTCTTCGTGTTGTGAAAACAACCTGTCAGTACTCATAAGTGAACACATTTTAGCATGTTAATACAATGGAAAGTTATGATATTAAATTTATTAGCTGGTTGTATAATTCTATTCGGGGTATGAAACAACCATAGTAGCCTATATGGGACGAATCAATCAAATTAAATTTCTAAGTTGGGATGAATCGAAGTCGTTTCGTACCCGGGACGAATCGACGAGATCCATATTTCACTACACTTCTATTATATGAATAGAGCATGGCTTGGAGGTGCCTACGCGAATGTAGTGGCCAGTGGGAAAGGTGTAGTTCCCGAGCCGCAGGCGAGGGAACTACACCTTTCCCACTGGCCACTACATTCGCGTAGGCACCGACAAGACATGCTCTACTCATTATATTATATCGAACATTCATAGACAAACTGATACTTTAATATGGTTACACCATCGGCCATTTCATATATATTTGTATTTATATTTCATTTATTTACATATTATTATATTATATATTATATTGAACATGAATTTACAAACTGATGTTCTCTAATATTTATATATATACATCATTTTATTTCTAACCCAAACGCGTAATAGATATGTTATCCCGCAAATGTACAAACGTATACTACCATGCAGTGGATTGAATTGAATGGTATATATATGCACGCCCTGGTCATTGTTTCGCTGTGTCAATTAGTGACGCTGGCGTATTTCAGACAAGCATGCTAGCTTGACAGCATATACATATCACAGCTTATAGCGTTCACTCTGAGTTATTGGTATAAAATATCCATTTGACAATAACTATGCACGCGCGATATGACTAATCTCTCAACAACACAGATCATAATCCCATGCATAGTGGTCTACGTCATAATCCCCTGGCCGTGCTCTACGCTTACGAAAATGGCCTATGTCACACCACGTGATATTGGGTACAAGCACTATGCACAATAGAGCCTGCCTCTCGGCCAATCAGCGACGGCGACACAACGGTAAGATATAATATTAATATATAGACGTGTTATGTCCATGAAATGCGAATGTTTGTTTCGATCCACTGTATTGAAACATTGATTATGCTATAGAAGGGGTATATAAGGGAACAGTCGCCACGGGCCTATATAAAACTTCTAAAGCGAAAGGCCGTCACGATAAACTTGACCGCGTTCCTCACAACTTCTTTCATATAGCGCGCATGTAAACTCATGCGGTCGCGGATTTAGATACGTACGGTACCAAAAAAAGATGGGAAATAATAGTTGCACGGGTATATAGGCCTACTTGTATACGACATTAATTAGTCTGACATCGTAACAATAGGCATATATATGTCTGGACACCAGCTGGCGACCGGCGGCGGCAGACCGGAGAGTATACTCACTGCACCGAAATATTCCGGAAACTATACTTTACCGGAAGTAACCACGTGGTTGAAGTTTGTAATGTTTTCAAATCAAAACTTTCGAAATGATGTATGAAATGCAGAAATATTAGCCAACATGGACATGGCATTGATACCAGTAACAGATTGTACACAATACCTCATTCCAGCACATTTTTGATGTTTTCCAACAGAATCATGGCCCGCGACTTGACGAAAATCAAATTCTGAGTCGGCAGATGTTTTCAAAGTTGAACCTTTGTGTATTGTGGTTGACGTGGTTAACACGTTTGGTGTGAAGGTGGCACAGTTCACATGTAACGCCAACGGGAATGGCTCAGACGGTCCCTGAGAGACCGCTACAAGACAGTTACTCCAATATGCTCTGCGTGTACATCATCTGGTCTAACCCCAGTGGTAGCCAGGCCCTATGGAAAACATGCCTGAATAAAATGTGTAACAACAACCTTAAGTGTTTTAATTTCTTCTCAAATCAAATTTGGCATCAACACATGCCATGGGAGCCATGCAAAAATTACAAAAAAACTGTGACTGCCTCTACTGATGCAAACTCAAATTGAACAAATGAGTAATGTTGCTTGATCATGAATCGCAGACAAATATTATCCCAAAAAGTTGCCCCGCCAAAATAGGTTAAAAAAAAAAAGAAGAAAAAAAAGAAGTTTACCTACCTACCGACCCAACATTTTTGGGACCCCGTTAGCAGAAACACAGATATTATTTTTTTAGGCCTTATTAACACTTTCATGATGGGAGCTTCCTGAATGTTTGCGAAAAACTGTGCCAATGCATTCTCTTATATATGCAAGTCGAGCATAGGTCACCTCGCATATATAAGAGAATACATTGGCCAAACAAATTTTATATTATTTTTTATAATTGTTAAAGAATGTAAGAATGTTTTTTTTAAATGATAAAAAAATGTTAAAGAATGTAAGAAAAAATGAGAATTTTTTTTAAGGAATGTTAAAGAATGTAAGAAAAAAATGATAAAAGAGGATAAAATTGTTAAAGGATATAAGAAAAAAATTAATTTATAAAGAACATAAAAAAAATTATAAAAATTGTTAAAGAATGTTAAAAAATGTAAGAAAAAATTATAAAATTGTTGAAGAATATAAGAAAAAAATTACAAAGAATGTAATAAAAAAATTATAAAAGTTGTTAAAGAATGTATGGTTGACTCACATATATAAGAGAATGCATTGGTTCAGGATCTTTAATGTTCCGCCAGCGCAGCTCCAATCATGAGAGTGTAAATCGGGTGGAATGATCTCTTCAAAAAATCATTTGACATAATGACAAAACACAAAATTTTGTTTATTTGGCTCCTCTAACTAAATATTCACTCAATATCGTACTTTAAAATACATTAGCATGAAACGCAAGTGTTGAAGCCAAGCACAAAGCTGTGATGTGCCCAATATGGACGGGAATACATAATATAGTCAGGGGTTGGGGGAATGTGGCCGTATTTGGGAAGCACATACCAGGCGCCTTGTCGGGAGACAATTTTGATGTTTATCACTGAAAAGTAGCCATTTCCTTGCACTTGAGACAAAAAGCAGGAACATTGAAGCTTCGTACAGAAACCAAATTAAAACAGATCATCTTTTAGATCTCATGTTAAAATATCAATAGTTATTATCAGTGTATTTATTCCCTATCCAATGGATACAAAATTATCCATTATACAAATCCAGCATGAGGCATGGCTTTGATTTTACAACAAATTGTTTTGTTCGGTAATGTGAACAAAATACAAAGAAAGCAGGCATGCAGAACGTACGTATAGCACGTGACATGAGCTCTGCTCATGACGTAACTAACACCTGTTACTGCAAGACAGTATGACAATGTATCTTTTGCCAACTGTGGTACGGTAGTTATCTTGCAGTAACAGGTGTTAGTTACGTCATGAGCAGAGCTCATGTCACGTGCTATACGTACGTTCTGCATGCCTGCTTTCTTTGTATTTTGTTCACATTACCGATCAAAACAATTTGTTGTAAAATCAAAGCCATGCCTCATGCTGGATTTGTATAATGGATAATTTTGTATCCATTGGATAGGGAATAAATACACTGATAATAACTATTGATATTTTAATTGTTTTATTTTTAATTAGACATCTCTTTGATACAGACCTTGTTTTGTGTCAGCACTCTTCATTGCATGCCGGTTCATGGTTGTAGCTCAGAATTCAGCCCCCCCCTAATGATTACCGATGTACCTGTATATTGCGCGCATTTTGAGGGGAAATAGTGGGTCAGAAAGTTTGGACTTATAGACAGAAATCTACGGTAAATTAAAATGGGAGAGGCTGATTACTACTAAACATTCGCCCGACAAAGCGTTACCCAGGATGGTGTAGACAAATGTGCACGTCGTCCACGCTACAGATTGTTTGTTATTCTGACAGGCACCAAGTGTAGGATTCCTTGTAATCTGTTAATCGTCAGTGTCGGTGATCGCTCGTCCTGTGTAAAAAGCGGACTGAGCTAAGTCTGTGGCTATTTTGTGACCATATTAAGTCAAGGTTGGAGAGGGGAATGAGGCCGCTGATATAGTGCTCAGATGTAGAGTCGACCATCTCATAAATGAATTATACAGGAAATAATGGGACAGATCTCAGCCAGTCAGAAGGCAGGAAAGTCACGTGAGATACAATATTCCCGACGGGACAGTCACGTGAGATACAATATTCCCGACGGGACAGTCACGTGAGATACAATATTCCCGACGGGACAGTCACGTGAGATACAATATTCCCGACGGGACAGTCATGTGAGATACAATATTCCTGATGGGACAGTCACGTGAGATACAATATTCCCGATGGGACAGTCACGTGAGATACAATATTCCCGATGGGACAGTCACGTGAGATACAATATTCCCGACGGGACAGTCACGTGAGATACAATATTCCCGATGGGACAGTCACGTGAGATACAATATTCCCGATGGGACAGTCACGTGAGATACAATATTCCCGATGGGAAAGTCACGTGATATACAATATTCCCGACGGGACAGTCACGTGAGATACAATATTCCAGACTAGTCAATTTCAAGCCATGCTCTACTTATTAAATGTTTCTGATTTCAGTAATAAACTACACGATTTACTTATTAAATGTTTCTGATTTCAGTAATAAACTACACGATTTACTTATTAAATGTTTCTGATTTCAGTGATAGACTACACGATTTACTTATTAAATGTTTCTGATTTCAGTGATAGACTACATGATTTACTTATTAAATGTTTCTGATTTCAGTAATAAACTACACGATTTTGACAAACAATCACAGTTCATTGGTGAAATTCTCTCCCCGATTAAAGAACTTCTGCTTTCTGAAGACATTACTAGGTGAGTACCTACATAGACATACATACATATTAATCGAGAATCTCAGACAACAATACGCACATACTAATCGAGAATCTCTCCCCAATTAAAGAACTTCTGCTATCGGAAGACATTACTAGTGAGTACCTACATAGACAGAACAATACATACATACTAATCGAGAATCTCAGACATAACAATATGCACATACTAATCAAGAATGTCGTACCTACATAGACAGAAGAATATGCACATACTAATCGAGAATCTCTGACAGAACAATATTGACTCACAAACTAATCGAGAATCTTATGGTAGAATTTGCAGTTAGTCTGATAAATATTCCCTACCAAAGAAGACACTGTTATGTGGGAGAGAAGCCTGTGGATAATTGGTCTTTCAGCATATTTCCTGGTCTACTCTGAATTACAGATAGGTATTGAATTGATATATTCACATCTAAAGAGAGCATTACCATTAACAATATTAAATTGATATATTCACATCTAAAGAGAGCATTACCATTAACTATATTAAATTGATATATTCACATCTAAAGAGAGCATTACCATTAACTATATTAAATTGATATATTCACATCTAAAGAGAGCATTAACATTAACTATAGGTCATGACAAAGTTTCACTTCAACAATTCATGAACAATTCTATGGGGAATACCCTTTGCTCAATGTTGTAACCATTTGAGATTGTAAGTGTCTTAATTATTATTAAAATTATAATTCCTTTGCTTGGTGTTTTATGAAGATGTATAGGTTGAATATGAGTTAATTCCAATTCATTCTAACGTTAAATAGTATTTTAACTTGTTTATCTTCATCATCACTGGCTGCTTGTTTTTTATTGAATTATTCCCCTTTATTACTCTTAAGATTTTATTATTGAATTATGCCCCTTAGTCCAGTAAAGTTATATTTTTGTTTCTCAAGCCAAAACTGAGAAAGTGAAGCAAATAATACCAGATAGAGAGAGGCATAATACACATGTTTTATCATAATATATGATTTTGAAGTCATCAGGTAGATGGTAAGGCTGCAGTCTTGACCGATTGGCTGACTTTCCACATGATTACTGATGAATGCAAATTTCATATATTCACTTGAAATAAATTTATGTGATTAAAAATAAATCAAACAATACATTAATATCTCAATTAATCTCATTTTCCCACGTTATTATGACTGATATAACACATTAATATTTCAATTAATCTCATTTTCCCACGTTATTATGACTGATAGAATACATTAATATTTCAATTAATCTCATTTTCCCACGTTATTATGACTGATAGAACACATTAATATTTCAATTAATCTCATTTTTACCACGTTATTATGACTGATAGAATACATTAATATCGCAATTAATCTCATTTTCCCACGTTATTATGACTGATAGAACACATTAATATTTCAATTAATCTCATTTTCCCACGTTATTATGACTGATAGAACACATTAATATTTCAATTAATCTCATTTTCCCACGTTATTATGACTGATAGAACACATTAATATCTCAATTAATTTCATTTTCCCACGTTATTATGACTGATAGAACACATTAATATTTCAATTAATCTCATTTTCCCATGTTATTATGACTGATAGAACACATTAATATTTCAATTAATCTCATTTTCCCATGTTATTATGACTGATAGAACACATTAATATCTCAATTAATCTCATTTTCCCACGTTTTTATGACTGATAGAACACATTAATATTTCAATTAATCTCATTTTCCCACGTTATTATGACTGATAGAATGCATTAATATCTCAATTAATCTCATTTTCCCATGTTATTGTGACTGTTAGAATACATTAATATCTCAATTAATCTCATTTTCCCACGGTTTTATGACTAATAGAACACTTTAATATTTCAATTATTCTCATTTTCCCATGTTATTATGACTGATAGAATGCATTAATATTTCAATTATTCTCATTTTCCCATGTTATTATGACTGATAGAATGCATTAATATTTCAATTATTCTCATTTTCCCATGTTATTATGACTGATAGAATGCTTTGGTGAGAAGTCTAATACATACTGAACACCATGGGTAGAAATTAATTTGTTTGTTTCAGGGGAGCAAACTTAACAAAAGCCCTTGGGCTTGTTGTTTAATCCCCTTTCCAATCAATCAATCATCTATACTATTCTATTTTATTGTAAAAACTTTTGTCAAATTTATATATGTTCTTATGATTGGAATAAATATATTTACACAAATTTGTTTGTGTTGACATTTTCATCATGCAGATTGTTTCCTCATATTATTGAATACTCTTAGCGCATTTATGTATTTATAGAACTTTTTGTTCATTTATAGAGATTTCTGTTTATTTATAGAGCTTTCGCCAATGTTGATGCCTTCATGAATTATTTCGGACTCAGCAAACCCGCTGTCGAGCCGAGCGCTGACGACTTGTGTGGCATCAGCCGAAGTCGGGTGGGTTTAAATTAAATTGTAATTTAGTTATAAGTTTTGCTGACACAAACTGTAAGAAGTCTGTTTGCATTGAATGTCTCACTAGATTTATATTAGAGTAAAACCTCTCCAAATCAGACCCTCTGTAAACCAAATCCCTTTCCATGGCGAACGACTTACCCGGTCCCGAATTCACGACCTACCCGGTCCCAAATTCACCCAAGTACATCCTCACTAAGAAAGCGCATGCACGTCAGATCAGTTGTTTTCATTCACTTTGCATTGGCACATGGTTTTCGCAAAATTTCAAGCAGCTCCAGTCATGAAAGTTAATAATGTGGTATTTGCGAATTGACCACTCTTTGTAAATGGCAGCTTCATGTTTTGTGATAATTGTAATCACTAGGTTATACATATAGGATCCTTGGTATGTGGGGCATGATCATTTTTTAGCCAAAATTCCTGCTAATTAACAAGGGCTCCTACTCTTGACCCTGTGACATCTTTAGCCACGAAAACATCATAAGTTATATTTGTTGATTCACTGTAACATTGTGTGACGACTTGGACTTTTTCAACCGAGTTTACCTTGTGATATCTTTAGCCACCACAACATCATTTTCTTCTGTTCACTTCTCTGTATTTTCAGGTATCTAATTGCTTACTTCTTGTTCTCGGTGTTATGAAGAGGACCACGTGGCCAGATGATATAGAGGTACGCTCCACATTCAGAAAGTCATTAGGTCTTTTTGAGGGTTTTGGTTCTCAGTTCTCAGGCCCCGCCGCATTAGACGTTTTCATTTTTAGCTCAACTTTACTTTGTAAAGTTTGACCTATTGCCATGGCTTGGTATCCGTCGTCCGTGTGTGCATGTGTGTGTGCATGTGTGATGCGTCAACAATTTCCTTTAGCACGGGCTACAGTTCGTACCTTTGGTCCGATTATTATGAAATTTGTCATGGATGTTGACATTGACATGTAGATGGGAACGAGTTATTTTGGGGTCATTCGGAAAAAAAACATGGCTGCCATCGCCCATCTTGGATTTCAAAATTCAATCCATTAGCACGGGCTACATGCCGTACCTTTAGTCTGATCATCATAAAATTTGTCATGAATGTTAATAATGACATGTAGATGGGAACGAGTCATTTTGGGGTCATTCGGCCAAAAAACATGGCCGCCAGCAGCCATCTTTGATTTTACTCTTTGTATGACTAAATCCTTTAGCACGGGCTACAGGTCGTACCTTTAGTCTTATCATCATAAAATTTGTCATGGCTGTTGACATTGGAATGTAGATGGGAACGAGTCATTTTGGGGTCATACGGACAAAAAACATGGCCGCCAGTGGCCATCTTGGATTTCAAAATTTAATCCATTAGCACGGGCCACAGGTCGTACTGTTCGTCTGATCATCATGAAATTTGTCATGGATGATAATATTGACATGTAGATGGGAACGAGTAATTTTGGGGTCATTCGGCTAAAAAACATGGCCTCCAGCAGCCATCTTGGATTTTACTCTTTGTATGACTAAATTCTTTAGCACGGGCTGCAGGTCGTACCTTTAGTCTGATCATCATGAAATTTGTCATGGATGTTAACAATGACATGTAGATGGGAACGAGTAATTTTGGGGTCAATCGCCAAAAAACATGGTCGCCAGCAGCCATCTTGGATTTTACTCTTTGTATGACTAAATCCTTTAGCACGGGTTGCAGGTTGTACCTTTAGTCTGATCATCATAAAATTTGTCATGAATGTTAATAATGACATGTAGATGGGAACGAGTCATTTTGGGGTCATTTGGCCGAAAAACATGGCCGCCAGCAGCTATCTTGGATTTTACTCTTTGTATGACTAAATCCTTTAGCACGGGCTACAGGTCGTACCTTTTGTCTGATCATTATAAAATTTGTCATGGCTGTTGAAATTGGAATGTAAATGGAAATGAGTCATTTTGGGGTCATACGGACAAAAAACATTGCCGCCAGTGGCCATCTTGGATTCAAAATTTAATCCATTAGCACTGACCACAGGTCGTACTGTTCGTCTGATCATCATGAAATTTGTCATGGATGATAATATTGACATGTAGATGGGAACGAGTAATTTTGGGGTTATTCGGCTAAAAAACATGGCCTCCAGCAGCCATCTTGGAATTTACTCTTTGTATGACTAAATTCTTTAGCACGGGCTACATGTCGTACCTTTAGTCTGATCATCATAAAATTTGTAATGAATGTTGATAATGACATGTAGATGGGAACGAGTCATTTTGGGATCATTCGGCCAAAAAACATGGCCGCCAGCAGCCATCTTGTATGACTAAATTCTTTAGCATGGGCTACAGGTCGTACCTTTAGTCTGAACATCATAAAATTTGTCATGGATGTTAACGATGACATGTAGATGGGAACAACTCATTTTGGGGTCATTCGGGCGAAAACATGGCCGCCAGCAGCCATCTTGGATTTAAAATTTCTCTTCATGTCTATAAACTAGTATTAGACATTCAACTTTCCACATTCCTAATCGCTCCATTGACTGTAATACATTAAATTATTCCCTTTCCAAGTTGAGCTACAGTGTCATTAACACTTTCATTTATTTTGATGCCTGATGTAATGACAAAACAACTTAAGAATTTTTTTTTATATGTGTTTTTATCAACTTTTTCTTCACTTGACAACTCGCTGTCATTATACTGACAATTATGAGCTGGTCCAGTAACTTTATAACCCTGTGGTGACTCCAGTAGCGTTCTTTAACGTGCTCCCCAAGAGCTTTCCAATGAAGGGCAACAAGCCATATTTCCGACTAAATCCTGAAAAGTTACCCATAATTCTGATGTGGTTAGGGAGTCAATTAATTAGAGCATTACTGTATTATGCAGTTCTTTTGATTTTATACAGGTTGCTAAGAAGGGTGGATACATTATCAGTTACGATGCACAGAACAACCCAATATACAGAAGTCCATGCACGTCTCACTTTTGTTGTCTGTTGGAGAACTTGCTGCATCTTCTCAAGTGAGTTATTTACCCTTAGTTACTTACATCGCCAACTCCTATACAGTATTCACAGCGGCGGTGGTGTATAACCTATTTATACCATAATTGCCTGTTCTATTGTTTGTATAACAGATATTTTGTAAACTTCATCTTTATAACCTACCCTGGGTATACAGCTTCCTACTGTGGGTATAAATTTCTACTGTGGGTGTAAATGTTCAAACGCAATGTTATGTGTTGGAGGTGATATTCATGGATTGAACTTATCTGACTGAACAGTGTAGAATAAATACAGAACACAACTTGCATCATAATCTCAAATATTTATTGAACTTGTTGCGGACGGCGCAAAGTTATATTTCGCTCGAGCTACGCTCTCACGAAATATATCCTTGCACCATCCACAACTCATTCGATAAAAGATTCTCGATTAAGATGCGTGTTCTGTCTATATATAAGAGAATGCACTGGCACATGATCTTTAATGCTGCACCAAGGCAGCTCCCATTACGAAAGGGTTAAATCATTCCAGACGCTATACAACCTCCATTTTTTTATCCCAATGATCCAAAACTGCCTTAGAGTGCCCCATTCTTATATCACCATCATCTTTTGTATATTTAACCCTTCCATGAATGCGGCTTCCTGTAATTTTTCGAAAACCATTTGCATTCTATTATATATTCTCTTGGCCTAACAATATTTACCTTGACCTTGTAAGCAAGTGCATTTTCTTATATGTGTGAGACTCCCTTTGGGAGACTCGTATATATAAGAGAATGCATTGGCAAAGGATCCTTAATGCTGCACCAGCGCAGCTCCCGTCATGGTTGGGTTACATCCTTCCAGACGCCGTACAACCTGCATTTTTTATCCCAATGATCCAAAACTGCCTTAGAGTGCCCCATTCTTATATCTCCATCATCTTAGATGGGTTGTGAATGATCTTTTGTATATTAACCCTTCCATGAATGCGGCTTCCTGTAATTTTTCGAAAACCCTGTGCCAATGCATTCTATTATATATTCTCTTGGCCAAACAATATTTATCTCGACCTTGTAAGCCATGCATTCTCTTATATGTGCGAGCCTCCCTATGAGAGACTCGCATATATAAGGGAATGCATTGGCAAAGGATCCTTAATGCTGCACCAGTGCAGCTCCCATCATGAAAGAACAATGCGGCAAAGAGTATAATATATATTATATTGGCCTAACAATATTTACCTTGACTTTGTAAGCCAGTGCATTCTCTTATATGTGCGACTCGCATATATAAGAGAATGCATTGGTAAATGATCTTTAGTGCTGCAACAATGCATCTCTCTTCATGAAAATGTTAACAATGAGACGAAGAGTATCTGCATGTTGCAGCAGGGGGGGGTGGGAAAAAATTTGCAGGCACGTATGCTGATTTTTGACTTTCGACCCTTGTTGGGACCCACCCACCCCCGCGTCCAAATTTTTTTCCGTTTTTGGCAGTTTTTTCCGACCATTTTTGGACACCCACCCCCCTTTTAACACTAAAACAGAGATTTGCGTGGGGAAATTCACAGTAAACAGCTGTATATGAATTTCTGTGCATACTTATTAGTCATGGATGTTAACATTGACATGTAAATAGGAACAAGTCATTTTGGGGTCATTCGGTAAAAAAAAACATGGCTGCCAGCAGCCATCTTGGATTTCAAAATTCAATCCATTAGCATGGGCTACAGGCTATACTGTTTGTCTGATCATCATGAAATTTGTCATTTATGTTAATATTGACATATATATGTGTTTTAAGCCAAACTCATTGCAAAAACAGTCAAAAAGACTTGCAGGAAAAATATTTTTGAGTTGCGGAAAAAATTGTTTGTTGGTCCTATCGATCACCCACCCACCCCGGCATACGTGACAGGAAAAAACTTTTTTCCACCCCCCTGGTTGCAGGCCAAATTAAGACATCTTTCGAAATTGTGCCACATAAGAAAATTAATGACCTCAGCGGAAAGTCATCTTGCGGGGAATACACTGTGTAGAGCGCTTTATTTTATTATCTTTATTGTATTTTTCAGCACACTTAATTGCCTCCGGAGGTCTGATCAACAATGTAGGCTACATAAAGACTTTGCGAAATCCTATGAATTGATGGAATGGGAGAAGGAGACAATATTAGGTATTTATATCATTGAAGATACTTTATCTGTTTCTGGTACCATAGGTTTATATCTATCGGACCTACAATGAGCATAGACTCACTTGCGATCGAAATTCATCAAAATCCCTGTGCATAAGATAATGCCACATACCCAGTTCTTTAGACCATACTCGCACTTTTAATTTGGTTTATCTCCCGCATCGATGTGTGGGAGATCACCAAAGATATATTTGTGTTATTTATGTGAAAATTAGCCGAGTCGCGATACATGAATCGTTACAAACACTTTGTGTATATAACACATTTATCTAACATTGATGTGACAGAATCCACCGCACAAATTACATTTTAGGAGTTTCTTAAATTCCAAAATTGTTGGATTTGTGTCCGACGATTAGCTATATTGAGTAAATTCACCTGCAAAGGTTGCTGTGACACGCGATTACCTCGCTTTGCTAAATTCTCCCAACCTGTAAGTTTACGCGAATATGCCTAACGGAAATTGAATTCAATGGACAAAATCTCTTATACCTGCATGTTTTATATAATTTATAATAAACACTGAATAAATACATATTAGTTACTTTGTGATATGTCATACCCTAACACCCATGATGATAGGCAATAAAATAATGTTAAAACCTAGGAACTATTTGTTTATAGTACGCAAGAATATACGTTGGAATGTCATTTTGATTTTTTACGCGATTGATGTGATGTCAGTTCATTCATGTTTTTGAACCAGTAACGAGCACCTTGTATTGCAACTGCAGTAACGATACAGATGTTTCTATCGCCAATTCGTTATCGCCAATTGTATCAGGGAATTTCACAGGAAATGGTAGATATATAAGAATATGTGAAGACTTTTGGAATCTGATACACCCTTGATCAGCTTTCCATCAAATTTAGCATAGTACTACTGCAGAATTTATACAGCTGGGGTCACACAAACAGGACCACACATAGTGAATCGTTATGACAACTGGAATTCTGCAGAATGCAATTGCTTACAAGGTCAAGGTCAATATTTTTAGCCCAATGTATTCTCTTATATATGGGAGACTCCCATATATAAGAGATTGGTAACAGGGTTTTCGCAAACTGTCAAGAAGCTCCAGTTTTGGAAAGGTTAATCAACCTTGATTCATTCACAGGTATACCTTCTTAATAACCTTCGATTCATTCACAGGTATACCTTAATAACCCTCGATTCATTCACAGGTATACCTTCTTAATAACCCTTGATTCATTCACAGGTGCACCTTCTCTGTCCGTGTGTCGATTAAACGGGCGTAATAACTTTGGATTCATTCACAGGTATACCTTCTCCATGTGTCGATAGAACAGACGTAAGAACAACAAAGACACCATTAGAGCGAATGCAGCAATTCATGTGCCAAATAATAGACAGCGGGTATGTACAAAAATAAAAGTGATTAAAAACCAACTCACTGATTCGATTCGTGATTCAATTTGACTGTAAACCTACGTTTTGCAGGGTCCTAGTTGTCTGTCCATCTGGGTTGTCCGGATGTTTAACCCACATGGAGCCTCACACAGATGGAAGCATTCACTATGGAGTCTCATCCGCTCCTGTCTATGTGGGGCTCTCTATGGGTTAATTATTCACTATTGTTTTCCAGGCATGGTTGTATGTTTAACCCACATGGAGCCTCACACAGATGAAAGCATGCACTATGGAGTCTCATCTGCTCCGGTCTATGTGGGGCTCTCTATGGGTTAATTATTCACTATTTCCAGGAATGGTTGTATGTTTAACCCACATGGAGCCTCACACAGATGGAAGCATGCACTATGGAGTCTCATCTGCTCCTGTCTATGTGGGGCTCTCTATGGGTTAATTAGTCACTATTTCCAGGCATGGTTGTATGTTTAACCCACATGGAGCCTCACACAGATGGAAGCATGCATTATGGAGTCTCATCTGCTCCGGTCTATGTGGGGCTCTCTATGGGTTAATTAGTCACTATTTCCAGGCATGGTTGTATGTTTAACCCACATGGAGCCTCACACAGATGGAAGCATGCACTATGGAGTCTCATCTGCTCCTGTCTATGTGGGGCTCTCTATGGGTTAATTAGTCACTATTTCCAGGCATGGTTGTATGTTTAACCCACATGGAGCCTCACACAGATGGAAGCATGCACTATGGAGTCTCATCTGCTCCTGTCTATGTGGGGCTCTCTAGGGGTTAATTAGTCACTATTTCCAGGCGTGGTTGTATGTTTAACCCACATGGAGCCTCACACAGATGGAAGCATTCACTATGGAGTCTCATCTGCTCCTGTCTATGTGGGGCTCTCTATGGGTTAATTATTCACTATTGTTTTCCAGGCATGGTTGTATGTTTAACCCACATGGAATCTCACACAGATGAAAGCATGCACTATGGAGTCTCATCTGCTCCTGTCTATGTGGGGCTCTCTATGGGTTAATTATTCACTATTTCCAGGCATGGTTGTATGTTTAACCCACATGGAGCCTCACACAGATGGAAGCATGCACTATGGAGTCTCATCTTCTCCTGTCTATGTGGGGCTCTCTATGGGTTAATTATTCACTATTTCCAGGCATGGTTGTATGTTTAACCCACATGGAGCCTCACACAGATGGAAGCATGCACTATGGAGTCTCATCTTCTCTGGTCTATGTGGGGCTCTCTATGGGTTAATTAGTCACTATTTCCAGGCATGGTTGTATGTTTAACCCACATGGAGCCTCACACAGATGGAAGCATGCACTATGGAGTCTCATCTGCTCCTGTCTATGTGGGGCTCTCTATGGGTTAATTAGTCACTATTTCCAGGCATGGTTGTATGTTTAACCCACATGGAGCCTCACACAGATGGAAGCATGCATTATGGAGTCTCATCTGCTCCGGTCTATGTGGGGCTCTCTATGGGTTAATTAGTCACTATTTCCAGGCATGGTTGTATGTTTAACCCACATGGAGCCTCACACAGATGGAAGCATGCATTATGGAGTCTCATCTGCTCCGGTCTATGTGGGGCTCTCTATGGGTTAATTAGTCACTATTTCCAGGCATGGTTGTATGTTTAACCCACATGGAGCCTCACACAGATGGAAGCATGCATTATGGAGTCTCATCTGCTCCGGTCTATGTGGGGCTCTCTATGGGTTAATTAGTCACTATTTCCAGGCATGGTTGTATGTTTAACCCACATGGAGCCTCACACAGATGGAAGCATGCATTATGGAGTCTCATCTGCTCCGGTCTATGTGGGGCTCTCTAGGGGTTAATTAGTCACTATTTCCAGACGTGGTTGGAAAACTGTCTGAAATTTATTTCAGGCTTTATCTTGCTCAGATCAAACCTGAGTTTACGGCACCTAGTTTGACTCTTTTTAGCAATTTTATGACTGTTAACCCTTTACCCAACAAACCGGCCAAAACCGGCCAAATAAAGCTTCAACAGCCTAAAATATCTTCGGTATGTCTCAATAGAACCATACAAATATGGATATCATTGGAACCGGCTCCTTGACCACATTGTGATAGTCACAGTTATGCCCTGTGCCAATGCATTCTCTTATATATGCGAGTCGACCATAGGTCGCCTCGCATATATAAGAGAATGCATTGGCCTAAAAAAAATCTTTTTTAACACGTTTTACCATTTTTTCTTACATTCTTTAACAATTTTATAATTTTTAATGTGTTAAGCCAATGCATTCTCTTATATATGCGAGGCGACCTATGGTCGACTCGCATATATAAGAGAATGCATTGGCACAGGGCCCTTCTGTTGGGTAAAGGGTTAACACGATAACTTGAACAAACGTCAACCGATTCCATTCATGTTGGGTATATGAATCTTTCACAACCGTATCTCTATTAGTTGTATGTTT
The DNA here is from genome assembly GCA_032622095.1 of Siphonodentalium dalli. NCBI lineage: Eukaryota > Metazoa > Mollusca > Scaphopoda > Gadilida > Siphonodentaliidae > Siphonodentalium > Siphonodentalium dalli. Next base: position 447,505 of record CP136066.1, read on the forward strand.
AACCCACAGGGAGCCTCACACAGGTGGAAGCATGCACTATGGAGTGTCGTCTGCTGCAATCTATGTTGTGCTCTCTATGGGTTAACAGTATCTTGATTGTGTTCTACAACTAGGTTTCTCAGTTCATCCATTTTTAGTGAACTTTCAGACGACCACGATACAATCATAAGTGGCGGAATCAGGCCCGACGAGATCGTGGATAGTTTGTTCACACGATTGCGATGTCGTCGTACATTATGATATCGTAGGTTGTTCCTAAAGCATGTGATTGACTACCCTACGATAATTTCCAGCTACGATTCTTACGTACACACGACTGCGATTACGTCGCAAGTGGAGGTAGCCAAGGATACGCCACGATTTCACATCTAAAATCAAACTTTGCATGATATTGTTTTTTTACTTGCGGCATTATCGTGAGCATGCACAATCCAACTACCGGTTACTTCCTAGGATGGAAATCTTTCCACTTACGATTTAATCGTGGTCGTCTGAACATTCACTTAATGATTCTCTGTCTGACAGATTCACTCTGAGAGCTATCTTTGATGCCCTAAGTAATTGACCCCTCACTGAGAGCTTTCTGGTGAATGGCAACAAGCCATATTTCCGACTAAATCCTGAAAAGTTACCCATAATTCTACTGTGGTTAAGGGGTCAATTACTTGGGGCATTACTGTATCTTTGATGCGCAACCCTTGTTTTATTTTTAGGTATCATCTGCTTGGGAATGCTTGCAGCTGTTTGGGACGGGAGTTCTACGCCTTACCAAACTTATCTGACATGATAAGGGTATCTGTGTTTACAAACCTAGGTCTCCTACCAGAGAATAGACTCCGAGTTGTTGTTAATATCCTTTTATTAGGCAAAAAAAAAAAGGTTTTGATTCTCGGGCAATTTTTTTTGAGAATCGATGAGGGAGCAAGGGTTTTATTTTTATTTTTTATTTTTGTTATGGGGATAATGCCCATAGTTAGCATGGGTTATTATACCTTCCCAGGTTAAGAAAATCTAAGGAGAACATTGTTTTGATATAAACTAATGTATTCCACTATAAAGAATGACCAATTATCACATTATACTACCCGTACATCATATATATATTGTTGGTATATTTGATATATGTATGTACCTTTTTATAGTATATATCTATTTATATCAGACCTGTTTACTTTCATAATTGGAAATAGGGAGATTTGTCCTCCGAAATAGGGAGATTTAGTGAAAAATAAGGAGATATTTTTCAATGTTAGTAACATGGAAAACACTTCATATTTTTTATTTAAATGTCATAGACTTTTTGTTGCATCTAATTTTAGTTTGCATCTGCCACACCTCAGTTACCTGTTTATTGATTTTCTGCATTCAAAGGCACACCCTTTCGGTAGTATTCACAGTTTAGTACATCTACGTGTGTATGATCTATGCACAATTAACGGCCTTGACACCGACTACCGAGTGTCTCTAATTTCTAAAATCACTGAATCATTGGGAATAAAATTACGATTTTTCCGCTAAAGGATGCCTTCACACTGAACTATATGGATATATTTCCTGCTTTTGTAAACCATAGTAGGAAACGGGTTAACTTTTTGGTCGCATACGATTGGATTGCTCGGAATCAGTCACGCATGCTCAGTCCCAATATAACTCACTTTACAGATTGAATTCGTCAGTTTATTTTCTGCTACGGAACCGAACGGAAGTCTAAGGGAGTAATTTTCCGAATTTGTCGTTTAACAACTAGACAACAAATTCAATTTATCGATACAATAATTACTGATCGCCTACGCGTTCGTTTTTATAATTATCGTTTCGAATTCATGGACCGTTTCGCTTCAAAACATACAATTGTCCGTGTTTTCGAACAGGCGGCGAACTTAAAAAATTTATCGAATATGAAAATCGACATTTCGCCATAATCAGCCGCCATTTCAAGGCTTTATGAGGCGCATAGATTATTGTGAGAAATACATCTATGGAATTATTATAGCACCTATAAGGTATGATAGAATTTGTCAGATATCAAAAATGCCACGTGATTCGCTACAGGAAGTCTCCTAATTTCGTGGGAATTTATTTATCTGTGAAGTTTTACGCGTGAAAATTTATTTAGCAATAATTCCATCGCTACTGACGCTATCTATCATAATGTTATGAACAACATGCTTTCACATAATACTTTGTTGTTTTATGGTTCAATAAAAATGATCCAGATGTGTTTGTCACGTTTGAACTTAAAGTTGATTACATCTTGGTTTATCAATGTCAAAACAGGTAACTAAGAATAAGTCAGGCTAAATTACCAAATTGACAGAGATTGATATTTGACAAGTGTTAGAATTCTGTTCATAGTTTGATTCTCGTAACGGAGCATCAACTTTAATGTAACAATCTCAGCCATGTGCTAGCGGACCGGGGATCGCAACCTGGTCAGGGTATTCTGACAGAAATCAGAACTCGGTCCGATAACAAGTTTGTCAGGCTAAAAAGTCTCATTCGCGATTACTGAATTAAAAATCCGAATGCAAAATGCCGACTTTCCCCATTACAACACTTGTCCAGGTATGTTGTCGTGGGTGCACTATGCTGTCCGATCGGGTGCGGACATTAATGGCTGACCCGTGTACACACCTAGGTGTGTGCACGTTAAAGAACGCTACTGGAGTCACCACAAGGTATTAAAGAAAGTTACTCGGCCATGGTAGCACCTGGACCAGTGCGTCTACAACCAGAATTGGTTCCTGCACTGTAATATCTACAGATACAGCCAGCCGGTTCAGCAAACCGGTCTGAACCGGTGGGCTTGTAAAATTTCAGAGAAGGATCCAGGGATTGATACCTGTTATAGGTTTGGACGCTCAAACTCTGGAGACCCAAATGTTCTCAAATTCCAAGTGGATAGTATTTATTCAAGTTGGTTTTTCCATTATTTTAAGGAATTTTCTATACTTCAATACCTTGTAATGAAAATCAGATAGGGCGGCCTATATGATATAGAGCCTTTATTTGCACAATCTCTGGATCCTTCCCTGTTTGTATTGCTCGGTCATGATCTCTTCTCGGGCAGGAACAGTTCACGCTCCCCAGATTACGCCTCGGTGGTACAATCAGCTATTGAGCTATTGGGGAGGTGACCGGTGGCGATGAAGGGGTACTTGGGACCTCCAGGACATTTTGTCCCACACCGGCACGAGCGGTTCTGTGTGCTGAAATTGCCAAATCGCGTGCTAACGTATCGCCAATGGCTGTGCGGCCTACAGCAACTTCGGCGCAGGGCAGTGGCCCTACCCTAACGTACAGCGGTAGAGAGTCCGGTCCCCCTGGTCAAGATATTTATACAGACACGGCCTTGCCTGCCTCTCAGCCGTCTTGGGGTTCTGGTTCGATGGCCTCTACCCATCGTCCTGCTTGGACAGGACATTCAGCTTGGTCGGGACCACCTGCATGGGGGGGGATAGGATAGGATAGGATATTTTTATTTACAATACACATATGAATAGTACAATAAATTAACATAAAACTAGAATAATTCAGTATATTGCTGGGGGGAACATAGCCCTGCCGGGCTGTCTTCCTGTTTCCCCTCCTGATCTCACCCGGGTCAGATGGCTCCAACCCCTTCCGGTTATTCAACCCCGTTTTGGCCATGGGGATCTCCATTTCCACCCTGGACTCCGAATTGGAACTCAGGTTATCAGCCTTCCGCTCAGGCAGTTGGCAGTAATTTAAATCCCCATTCCGAGGTGTTTACCCCTCGATCGAGCCATCGCCGGTGTGGATCTCTCTCCACTGTTTTGTCGTCCTTTTCGGACACTGCAGGTCGTTCCGACGCTAGGGTAGAGAGTGACACGCTGTCCTTACACCCCAAGGTGTCTGAGGCTTTCGTTGACGACGCGTCTGCGCACGATACGTCAGACTGGGGGTCTTTTCAGTCGTCACAGTCTGGCATCGGTAAGGTAGAGGCTGCAGATCGTGATTTTCTATCCAAGGTTTATCTCATCTATAGGCTTCTTCCTACTGAACTATGTACTCTCAAGCTCGCCTGGCTCGCCCTGCGCATTCGTACCACCGTCTTCAACTGCATCGAGAACACGATCTATCTTACCTGTGATATACATTTAATAGGTAAGGTACAATGACTCGCGTCTGACGCAATGGTGAATAGACTTCACACATGAATGAAGCACATTTACATGGAAAGCATTTATATTGTCACGTGCCACAAAGCCACTGCCAATAGCCTTTCCGAAAGAGTCCATCTCATGGCTCTTCATACTTCTATTACCAATATCAATTTGATTATCTGGCATATAGAACATAAAAATACAAACAGGCAAAGACGTTTGCGCTTTCCAGCTCAGCTTTCGAGGAAGCTCATTGACTAGCATTACAGACCTTTCCTTGCAGGCAGGGGACCACCCCGTATGAGTGGATCCCAACCCCATGGCACCAGACGCCCGATCATAAGGGCCTGAAACCATGCTGCCAACTCTGCTCACTTCGGTTTATGCTGGATTTGTCCTATTTTCCTTAAACATGCCTTAAACAGGACCACTTAGGTAGGGGGAGCTCCTCTCTATCATGGCTATTAAAATTCAATAAGTAACATTATAAAGGGATGGGTGTCCTTTACTAGGAGGATGATAATTTCATTTGTTTCCTTCAAAGGGGAGCCATTTTTAGAGCGGGTCTTCCCCTAGTTTGCTGCATGCTTCACACTAACCTACCTATCACACACCTAGGTCGTTCTGCTGCATGTTTGGGGGAAAAGTGACAGGATGTTCTGGGCGGAGGCCCAGAACTGAATATCCCGTATGGTGACTGTGACAATTTACCCGTGTTTCTCATCTGATTACATTGTACATCATTTGACCTGATTTCAGTTGTCAAAGAGACAACTACATGTATTTGAATATTCCGCTACAATTGGTTCACTAAGTACATTATATCGACACGGTCTGCGCACCTTCATTTCTTAAAATCAGATCGCGGTGGGTATTCCACTGGGAATGTGGACTGCTCTCAGGTGTCTAATGGCCGTGAGGGCCTACTAATAGTGTTGGGATTTAGGCTGAGAGTAGCGGTTTGCTTTCCCGGTGGCTGCTCTGGTCACCTGCAGTGTTCGGACATGAGCTCCCGGTGCTTATGGCTGTTAGTCATGTTCTCTGAGGGGCTATATATCTATATTTAGTGATACATTGGATCATGCTAGGGATCTGTGCTCTGGCTCCGCCATTGGATTGATGGACGCAGCTTTGGTAGGGCCTTCTGACATGGTCTCATGCTGACTTATATATCACCCTGATATATATATTATATCATTTTATATATTTATATACACGAAACATTTGTATCACAGGGTTTCTGCAATGATATCTTGTGATACATCGGTACCTCAGAGGCATGTGCGCATGAATCATCCCCGGCCGACCGGCGTTGACAGCCCCTCTGTTCCGATGGCTTGACTTCATTATCATTGTACAACCCGTTTGGCCTAATGGGTTCTAAAATCGGTCCCTGTGCCACAAATTGGGCATCAGGTTATCTGCCTTTTTGCTTTGGCGAACAGCAGTTAGATAATGTTGGTTGTCTCGCCATCTTCGGAGTGGGCCTCCTGTGCACGTCGTTCTGTTGCTAAGGCGGACAGTGAGTTAGTCTCCTTCCTTCATGATCCTGCATCATGGGACTTTACGGGTGGGACCTTAGAACGGACAGATGAAGAATGAAGAAGACGACACAGAAGAACGAAGTGTTTCTTCTTCCGTTATACTTGCTCGGTTCGCTCGCAACTATGAATTGGATGGCACCTCATGGGATGTTTCTTTCACAACAAGGGGGACGGTACACATTTGAGCAATATAGCACTCTAACTATGAGTTATTTCACGTAAATAATCCTAACAGATTCATTAAAGAGTTCATATATGGTACAATCTGTTTTAGAAGAGTACCTTTACTCAAAATTTGGCTATTAACTTTATTGCTCGTGCCTCCTCCTGGGCTTGCATTCTAATCCATATAGTTCAGTGTGAAGGCTTCCTTTAGCGGAAAAATATTATTTAAAAAAGTATAATACATTTTTCCTTAAAGAAAGCCTGAACACTGAACTATCATAGGGCCCTCCCATGGCGGTGCCATTCCCAACTCCGCAACTCGCCAATCTCCTGATTGAGTTGAAAATAAACTGACAAATTCAATCTGTAAAGTGAGTTATATTGGGACTGAGCATGCGTGACTGATTCCGAGCAATCCAATCGTAGGCGACCAAAAAGTTAACCCGTTTCCTACTATGGTTTACAAAAGCAGGACATATATCCATATAGTTCAGTGTTCAGGCTTTCTTTAAGGAAAAATGTATTATACTTTTAAAAATAATATTTTTCGGTTATGGATCATGCTTTATTTCCAACAAGCCAAAATACAACGATTAAAAATATATTTGCACATTATAAAATGGTGCTCTCGGATAATTTTGTCGCCAAATATATTCAGTAACATCGGTGAATTTAAACTTAATTAAAGAGAATACGCATGGACAGATTTGTTTGAGGTCCGTTCGATTCTCATTCTCTGTTACTGCGTATATAAAACACGGAATACAACAAAGACGGAAACGGAACTAAAACAATCAAAGTTTAAATCGGAATTATACATTTTATATCTATCTATATACTTTAATATTTATCCATCTATACTATAGTAACTATACATGCTAGCCATAAAAACTTCAAATACTATTAAATTAAACCAGCATACATATCGCCAATACGCACCATATTTCTTTCCAGTTTGCGTTCCCGAAATTGGAAATCACATAATTGTTTACAGCACGGAAACACATTTGACTTAATAAACTTGGGGTTTGGGCAGCTTGTGGTGACAATATACCTGGTAGTTATCGTTGCCTAGTGTCTAGACCCCGAAGCCACGACAAATAGTTTTCATGGCTGGCTCAACCGATTTTCGTGGCTGGTTAGCTAGCTAAGCCGGCTCAGTCACGACGTTCGTGGCTGACGAAATATGGCGGCTCAGCCGGCTGAGATGTTATCATTCAGCGTATTTCCGTTTCCGAAATGTTCCTAATCCCCTGTTATCGGTTATAGATGCCGTTTTTTTTAGCGTTTGTGGTGAACCCGTAGAATTCCAGACCACACGTAATCTTTTGATGTTGGGCTTTTCCATTACGGCGAAATTCACGAAGGACTGGCATGGATATACTATGTAGTTTCCCATCTAATCGGTATAAGTAGTTACATTGGGACTTCTGTCAACTTCAGACTGCTATCATCACTGCCATCTTGCGATATATGCATGCATCATTGAATGATGAACCGGATAGTAATGATATATACTATTTCAAACTATTTTCTATTCTTATGTGTATATATTGACAAATGCCAGTGATGTCTGAGACTGGGTGTTGTCGATATAAACAATTTATATTTTAACCCTTTCAATACCGAATGGATGCGCCCATTCAGTTATATGAAAGCATGCATTGGGATAGTCTATTCCATATTAAGGGGCCAGGTGTTCTGATAATATAACAACCATGCGAGTATGCCAATATTAGGCAATGCGGTTTAGTTCTTTGCGATTCACAGTACAGTTGTGCTTTACATATAAGCCCATGCACATGGCTCAGCCATTTTACAATTCCGGCGGCGGAGATTTTTAAATGTGGCTGGCGTTAGAAATAATATGGCTGGCGGCGGCTTGTGGCCAATATGGCTGGCGGCGGCGGCGTACGATGGCGGCTTCGGGCTCTACTAGTGTCTGTTGTTGAATACCAACACATACACCATTGTATGTCTATCATATTCGATGTTTAAAACATAACTAATTTCTCTTTTCTAGTTTCCCATTTTCGTGTTATCATTTGACAGCATCGGTCAATTTAAAAATCGTAATAAAATGCTTCAACACAGGCCTTTTTTCCAGACGCGGCTATGCCCGAGAATCAAAACCCTTTTTTTTTTTGGCCTTAACTGTTTATTTTGTTTAAAAAAAATTATGGAATGATAAACAACCCGTAGAAAGTCCCACATAGACTGGAGCAGACGACACTCTATTGTGTGAGGCTCCCTGTGGGTTCAACTTGCAACTAATTCAGGGGCTGATCTAGTACTTCCGGAGTTTGGGCGCCCAAACAAAATTTACTTTGTAGATAATTTACCCAGTTGATTTCGGCCATATGATATTCTAACACTAGATTCGTCACACAATGAATTAAATAGAGTTATAACAGAGAATGGGCATGTAATAGTTAGTAAGATTTTATTACCAAAAATGATGGAAATCTAAATGGTTAGCATTCACAACGCAGAATGTAAAAACTTTTTTAATTTCCTGGTAGAGGTTTTTAAAAAGATGGATTAAGTTAGGCCACAATGAACCGGAATCGTAAATATGCATATATTTTAATTTCAAAGACAATATTTTTAAACATATTGGTATGAAAATGGTAAACCATTCAAAGTGACCTTCTAATAAACAAAAGAATAGTTTAGGGTGTTGTGCACTGAGTGAGTTGGGTGAATAGAAACAAACTGAATTTGGTCTCATAACCTTTAATTATCAGAGCACTGAGCATGCAATAATGCATGCAGAAAATCACTAACAATTAAGAATTTGGTGTATAAAATATGACTAAGTTTACCAACATAATTAGCACAATATACGACTGCAGAACACCACGGATTCACTCTCAGAGCATTGGATTTTCAAACATTTCCCAGACCTCCCGCTATTGTGAGGGGTTGGCCACCCCCTCCCAAACCCATGTGCACCCCCTTGGGCCTGCGATATATCATGCTAAGACCTAAAGGGTACTCAAACTTTATTCCTGGAACAGCCCCTTCTAATTAACCATTACCAAACCTGGATGTTGTGTCTGACATTTGCAGCATGAGGTTCCCAGAGGGTGAATTTAGTGATGCTTCACCCTCTGGGAACCTCATTCTGCTGAGGCCTTGTCGTATGAAAATTAGGGGATATAGAAAAAGAACAGAAGAGAAAAAGTAACTAAAAACAATGTTAATTTGAGACTATAGATACTTTCCAGAAGGTGAGGCCTAAGCAGGGTGAGGTCCCCAGAGGGTGAATTTGGTGATGCTAGCCCACTGTGCGGGGTGAAGTATAGCGGCAGAATAGCCTGTTTGGCTAATCTGCCGCAAACAAAAATATGTATGACACTGTAATATGCCAACTCTCCTTTCATCCATTTGGACACATGGCGCTTGACGATCTGGATGGTTTAACTGTCCCATTTCCAATATACATAAAAAACTGACAAAAGAATCTCCTACCGACAGCACTTTTACACAGACGACGCCATTTTTACCGACTTCGCGTGCTATGACATGATGGATAAGTACAATATTTGTGCCGACATAGGCTATTCTGCTGCTAGCGCATAATAAGATTACACTCTTATTCTGCTGCTAGCGGCAGAATAGCCTTTACCATAAAACAAGTATGAATTGGCAATATTAGATATTTTCCATCATTCCCTGACTGGTGGGAGGGGATGATTGGTCCTCGGTGTCAGGGGGACTATTATTAATAGAGTTGTTACCCTTTGTATGACAGTGTGAGTAACGCATTTTCCACAAAAAATGTTAGCGATATATAAAATCTTTATTTAACATTAAATTTGTATATTGAATTTCCATTCAACCAGCTTCTATGAACTTTCATCTGTTCGATTGCTTCCCTCGTTAGGCCCCTGCGAAGATTCGATTCGTGTCGACAACGGTGATCAAGACAAGGATCGATACCGAAATTGACTCTCTAATTCGTATATTTTCGATTCAGCCTATTCTTTGCATTCTCATATAAAAGAAAGCCTGATAATGCCACTTTTTATTAAATTAAGGGATAAAATTCAGATGATGGTTAGATAGAGTTACCTCCCGTCAAACGGAATACATTATTACAAGTAGCCATCCAGGTACTGATGCGGTGGGTCATGTGCATCAATATGTATGCAATTGTTTATGATACAGCATACAGTAATGCTCTAATTAATCGACCTCTTAAACACAGCAGAATTATGGGTAACTTTTCAGGATTTAGTAGGAAATATGGCTTGTTGCCATTCATCTGAAAGCTCTCGCCAAGTGAGAATAAAGATGAGAAGGATGTCAGTCGCAAAAAGTTTATATGTGAACTCTGTCTTGGTTCTTTGTTTCATATTCGAAAAATGTCTCAGCTTTCATGACAAATAAGTTAGAAGGATACTAATTAGAAGGATACCAGCTATGATTTTTCACCATCTCGAGCTTATCCTGATTCGATGTCGATGTCGACATCGGACAGCCTATTCGAATTGAGATTCGATTCGGTTGGCGATTTTCCGATTCGCAGGGTCATATCCTTCGTACTCTGTACTTTGAATTTTGTGGCTAAGTTGAAACCTGGTTAAACTGACTTTGTTGGTTTAAACATATTTAATACTGCAATTGTTATGTGTACGCATACCATAGTATGGTACACATAGTGTCGACGTCCGGATCGACCACTCATCTGTTCGTCCGTCCATCCGTCGTACCGTCCGATATGTCTGTCCGTCTGTCTGTCTGTCCATCCATAGACACTTTATGCATAACGCGATAACTCAAAGAGTTTCTATCCATTCGTAACCAAATTTTGTATATGAGTTTCTCAGCCCAAAATAATAGTTTGAATATGGGTTTGATCCAATTTTTTTAACAGAGTTACAGCCCTTTTTCCGAAAAAAAAATTCACTATTAAATTTTTTTATTTTTTTTAGATTGAATTGCTTATTCAGTTTAAATATATATATATCTCCTTCAAAGGTATCTTGCCCACTGAACTATATGGTATATATCCCAATGTAGGAGGGGTTAACTCTCCGAGTTGTAAAAAAACGGTACATATCTTCTGTTGTGTTCACGACCGTGTAATCACGTGATCTCCGACACGTAGCGCAATCGCCATATTTTTCATCCCTCCTAGGCCGGAAGGACGTCTCTCCCACGAAGCTAAGTTACAGTTTTTTGTATATCAAAAACAGTTTTGTTTTTGTATTATACAAACAACATTATTTCTTTGCTTATAGTTGAAAATTATGTACAATTCACATAAAGATTACGCGGTTTGTTCCGAATATAATATCGGAATCGGATGACTCGTTTCGTTTTAACGGACTTTGTCTTCCATAATTTTAATCGGTCAATGATTTCATATCCGTTGTCTATGCACACAATATGCAGCGTTTATTGCCTATTAAAGGCAGAACAATCGAGGCACCATTGGATATGACTACAGACGCTGATCGTTTTCTTTATAACAAATCTATGGCATACAGATGACGTGTTATTTAAGTTACCATGTGCGTTGACGGTGGTTAAAGGTATCACGAAATTAGGTGACTTACTTTCGAGTTCATTTTTTCGTTTGACGGCTTTCTTTAGACGTTGACAATCATCGTCTGGTGTACAACTGACGGAAAAAGCAGTGTTTAAACGCTTGTGAAATAGGCTGATAGGATTGTAAAATCCCGAATGTAAATTTGAACCTTTTTCACCCTGGATGATTAACAATGCTGGATGCCAATGGGGCCGTTACTGCATTGGTTGCCACATACATGGTAACATAACACAACAGGTGTATTTGTGATTGTTCGCAATCACATTAATTACTTTCACAGGACTGCTAATCGAGGTAAGACCAGGTTCATGAATCGCCTTCCCCGTAGCTCCCCTTGAAGTCGCTTTCCCTCGTGTCGAGGGTCCCAAGAGTAGAGAACGAAAGTCGATATATAGGGTTCCTCTACTTGGCGTAATTAGCACTCGGAGCGATAGTCACACCACACAGGACGCAGGTTGGGGCTACCCATCGAACCCGTAGCTTCCACGAGTTGCTTCCCCTAGGACACTGACACTTGCCGATATATCGTGTTCCTCTAATTGGCGTAATTAGCACTTGGGGCGATAGTCACACCAAACAGGGCGCGGGTTGGGGCTACCCATCGAACCCATTAGTCACAGTTGGTGCGCTCCCTGGACTATCGAACGGGACGTCAATCTGCTTCCTCGGGTCGACCGTTGGCGGTTGGCGTGCCCAGGACGGCTATGATTGAGCTCTACTAACACTCGACACACGCCGTCCATCGCTACAAGTTGTCATCTCGGGGTCAGCGCGGCTGAGGGATACACCCTGACCATGCTCTCCGGTGCCTTATGATAATAGTGTGTGGGAATTTGGGCTAAAATTACTAGTAGAATGGCCATTTTACTTTGTCTCAATTCAAATTAGGAAACATTTTCTATAAAAAATTATTACGTTTACGCTATTATTTGGAACCTGAAAGTTTATCCTTTATGCCTTCTGCCCCAGCTGGGCTTGGAATGGGATCACAGTTCACAGGCTTGTTTCCTCCTTATTATAAGCCACCACCTCCGGGGGCTTGGCAGACAGGTTACTGGCCGCATTCTGGCCAACAGCTGCCAGTAACTTCGGGTTTGATTTTCAATGAAAACCAAAGATCTTATTCCCTGACACCATTATAGCAGGAAGCTTGCTAGGGAACTGGTACCTACTAACCTCCCATCGCCAGTTCGGTCGGTTGGATATCGGGATCAGTACGAGCTGCTGCTCCATCCCCGAGATGTACAGGCTCTGGACATTCCTCAGGGGTCCCCAATGACCAGACCTCACATGCAATTAGAAATGAAGCTTGTCGTGGTGTCTTGTGCTGTTAACACCCCATCGCCGGCTTTGACGGATGGAGATCGGGATCAGATCGAGCAGTAGCTCCAGCACGAGGTGAAAGGGCTTTCGACATTCCTTTCGGGTCACCTTTACATGCGCTTACGAGGGAGCTCAGTTAGTTGTTCAGTGTTCTCTGATGCAGCCAAGCGCAGGAAGAAAATTAATGTCGAATTTTGATTAGCAAATAACCTCAGATTGACATGATTTGATAGCATTGTTCTACAATCATATACAATTTAACAGAACATCAGAGTGCTTTCCCATGTTTCGAGGGTTCCAAGGAAGGGATAGAACCATTTACGACCAGGACACTGGTCTATATATAGTGTTCCCTTCATTGGCGTAATTAGCGCTCAGGACGATAGTCCCATCAAACAGGACGCGGGTTGGGGCTACCCATCGAACCCATTGGCCGCATTTGGTGGGCTTCCTGGACTATCGAAAGGGACTCCAATTCGTATACTCGGGACGACGGTTGGCGTACCCAGGGACAGTAAAATGAGGAAATAGGATCCAAGTTGCATGGCTTTTGTTCGCATTTGGGTAGCAACTTGCCCTGTGAGGTCGGTCAATTTGTACCCTGCACAAACGTCGTCAGAGCTGGGTGGTTATGCCATCGGACTGCACACTTGGCGACATGGGATCGACCATCCTGAGAGGTATTCAAACATTTTACTGTTCTCGGATTGGGATGTGTTCAACTTCTTGCTTTATAAGTTGTTGCTTCTTTCAATGTTCCATCCAGCTCTTCCATGGTCACGGGCTTTGCTGGAGAATGTCTATAGTCTTTAGGCGTATTCTTTGGAGGGGGGGGTCATTCATATCACTAGATTAGTATATGACTCTCGCCCTTTCATTTTCCTGACTTTTAAGACATGTTCTGGACTGGTTCGGGTGCGCGAAAGGGTAAATATTTACATCTCGATTTGGGACGCAAGAATTGGAGATAAACAAGCATACATGCTTTATCTCCGACCTCGCTGTGTTTCCGTAATAGATACGAATGACATTGGGTGCGTTGGAACTGTGGATTAACTGAGTCGGAATAATTCTTCGTTTCTGTTTGCTCATCCTACCGGAGTGTTTCATCTCACTTTAATAAGGAAACCACCTACAGGTATGGTTGCCAAATAACCAGCTATAGGGTTTATCCTCTCAATATGGTTGTATATTTTAGGTGGGTGCATTTGCATATCTTTTGTCTTCGGGTTGCTTTCAGTTCTAACTCAACATGGATTTCACTTTTGTTGTCCAGTCATACATAGATGAGTCCATTATCCATAGTTCGACATATGCTCAATTTCAGAACGCTGTTGACATGAGGTCTAGTTCAGCCACCCCGCTCGGGCTTAATGGGCAACACGGCGTATTAGCGTGGAAAAGAACGAAATGGCTTCCGTGATATCGGCCTTTGGTTCTAATATGTCATTCTTCTTATGGGCTCGGTTGTTGGTACATAATGGTTTTGTTTTCCCTGATAGTGCTTGATTCGCCTAGTGGTCTCATTTAATATACTAAGCCAGGTCTTTTGCTGACCGCAGGAATTGCCAATGCAGGATAATGTTGCATCTAATGGGCAGCATATGAATCGTGTTGGGCACACTTCATACAGCCGGAAGAAGATTCTTGCCAGCTGCTTCCCCTCGTGCGAGATTCACTAGCATTGGGTGTCGGATGTCGGGTGGGGGGGTGTTACCCGTACCTTTCCCGGCAAGTACTCGGCTGATATATTATTAACCCTAAGCTCCGAAGCGAATGTCGTCTCCGTCTCCATGTCTTCTGAAGCTATTTACTTTACTTGCAGGTGTTTTAAACTCTTAAGTGGACACTTTTGTTCGTTTGAGCCTTCTGACAGGTATTAGTTTTAGGGTGTAATATTACATTGGCTTATGGTCCTATTGTGCATGTGTATATATATATGTATATACATAAATATATATACTAGAAGGTGACCCGACTTCGTCCGGGCTTTGACCTTGAATTGTCCATTTTGAAGGTCAAGTGGGGTCCAAAACACTGCCCGGACAAAAGTACCCGACAAACGTGCCTGTCGATATCCATCCGGTTTTACCCGATTTGACCTTGAATTGATCGTTTTGAAGGTCAAGGTCAGGTCGGGGTCACGACTCGACCCGTCCAAAACACTCAGTGGACAAAAGTAACCCCACGTATCAAATTTCGTCGAAATCCCATCAAAATTGGCGATATGACCTTGAATTGACCCGATTTCAAGGTCAAGGTCACGTCGCACGGGCAAATGAATATGCTTATGAGACTCCCCATACAAAAGTACCCCCACATACCAAGTTTCATCGAAATCCCGTGATATTCGGGCGTTTGACCTTGAAATGACCCGATGACCTTGAAATGACCCAAGTTCAAGGTCACATCGCACGGGCAAATTAATAGGTTTATGCCACTCCCCGGCCTCATGTATCCCCACATACCAAGTTTCATCGAAATCCCGTGATATTCGGGCGTTTGACCTTGAAATTACCCGATGTCAAGGTCACGTCGCACGGACAAATTGACCCGTCCAAAATACTGCCCGGACAAAAGTACCCGTACTTGTCCATTTTGAAGGTCAAGGTCAGGTGGGTCACAATTTGACCCATCCAAAACACTGCCCGGGCAAAAGTACCCGTCGAAATCCATCCGGTTTTACCCGATTTCACCTCGAATTGATCATTTTGAAGGTCAAGGTCAGGTCGGGGTCACGATTTGACCAGTCCAAAACACTGCCCGGTCAAAAGTACCCCTATGTATAAAATTTCGTCGAAATCCCATCAAAATTGGCGATTTGACCTTGAATTGACCCGATTTCAAGGTCGAGGTCACGTCGCACGGGCAAATGAATATGCTTATGAGACTCCCCATACGAAGGTACCCCCACATACCAAGTTTCATCGAAATACTGTGATATTCGTGCGTTTGACCTTGAAATTACCCGATTTCATGGTCAAGGTCACGTCGCACGGACAAATTAATAGGCCCATGCCACCCCCTGGCCGAAAATACCCCCACATACCAAGTTTCTCATCGAAATCGGCTCGGCCATTTTCGAGTTCATCGCGAACACACAGACACACAGATACACACACAGACACACAAACAGATCTTCCAAAATATATAATAGATGCATATGCATGTGTATGTATATATTGTAGGTTATCAGGTCAGTCCAGTTCTTTGATTCAGATGCATTCAGATGCATAGCGGTGTTTCCTCGTGGCCTCCACCTGCTAGAAAATTCTATTCTT
This sequence comes from Siphonodentalium dalli, assembly GCA_032622095.1. Classification (NCBI taxonomy): domain Eukaryota; kingdom Metazoa; phylum Mollusca; class Scaphopoda; order Gadilida; family Siphonodentaliidae; genus Siphonodentalium; species Siphonodentalium dalli. The sequence goes on from CP136066.1 coordinate 463,505, forward strand.
TACCATATAGTTCAGTGGGCAAGATACCTTTGAAGGAGATACAATATTTTCCAAAATAAGTAAAATATATATCTCCTAGAAGTATCTTGCCCACTGAACGCTGAGCTCCCTCCCAGGGCTTCGCACCCACCCCGCTCACGAGGAATGTCCTACTGGGGATGAAAAATATGGCGATTGCGCTACGTGTCGGAGATCACGTGATTACACAGTCGTGAACACAACAGAAGATATTTACCATAGAATTTTCGTACCTACCTTGGGATATATACCATATAGTTCAGTGGGCAAGATACTTCTAGGAGATATATATTTTACTTATTTTGGAAAATATTGTATTTTTTTAATTTAATTTAGATTGAACTCCTTGCCCAATTAACAAATTTTTTTATTATTACACTCCTATGCGCGATTTCCATTGAAAACGCTGTTAATAAAAAATGGTAATGTCACTAGTGAATTATGTCATTTCCCGTGACGTCATTGACGTTACGTCGCTTACTGATCTAGACTGAATTTTCGATGGTTGATCTTTCTCCACATCGGGACTTTCATGAATTAATTCTGTGTGTTTTAATCATATTTGGCGGAGCAAATTGATGCAGAAGTGTAATAAATAGAGTAATCAGTTAGTTCCGAGTATTACGTTTAATAATTCACTCGAGGCGAGAGACGTTTGGGTAAAAACTCGTTAGCGCACTCGTTTCTTACCGACGTCTCTCGTTATTATTTTTTTAAGTTATCAAAATTTGAAAAACTAATAAGATAACTTCCACTCTGTAGGAAGACTCTTGAACATTTTCGTCTATGTAATGAGGTTTATATCATACTTGTTGATAACATCCAGGAAGAATTATCAGCGCAAGGTGCCATGCTGATCAAACCTTACTTAAATTTGTTGCTTCCTTTGGGGAAGATGGTATCCATTGACATGGTTTTAACCATTTCATGACTGGAGCTGCGCTGGTGCAGCATTACTGATCTTGAGCCAGTGCATTCTCTTGTGCGAGTCTCCCTATTTGACCCATAAATTCTAATAATTTGTTTTATTATGTACATATGTCTATAATAGTATATAACAGTATAATTCAACATCAAAACTCTAAATTATGATTCCGATCATAGTAATTTACTGTCGCTAAGGGATGGGTTAAACATCTGCCCATCGTGCGATTGGCTTCTCATTTTGAAAAAAGTTAGAACACCTCTCTCCCACCAACTGCCTTTCTTCAATGCAATATCTTGCGATCTTGAAATGAAAGCAATTGATCGGCAGTTGTTTCTGAAGCACAAAAAAACTTATGAACCTTAACCTGTTCACGAATACTTATGAAGAACCTGATTAATACGTGTCCCACTGACCTCTATGTGTCGTCGTTGTTACCGATATTAGAGAGTTTCTGCATTCCGATGTATCATGTAAGTAACGTGTCTCGTGACCTCTATGTGTCGTCGTTATTACCGATATTAGAGAGTTTCTGCATTCCTATGTATCATGTAAGTTATGTGTCTCAGTCAGTGACCTCTATGTGTCATAATTACCAATATTAGGGAGTTGCCGGTGTATAATGTAAGTAAGTACAACCTCTATGTGCATTCCGATGTGTGTCGTCTTTAATAGAGACTTTCTTCATACCAATGTACCAAGTTCGTATTAGTGATTTGTACCAAGTTAGTATTAGTGGTCTGTACCAAGTTCGTATTAGTGATTTGTACCAAGTTCGTATTAGTGATTTGTACCAAGTTAGTATTAGTGATGCATATTTTACATTGTTGGTACTATTATCCCCTTCTATTGTGATTTTAATGATGTTAAATGCAACAGATTTTTGCTTTCCTTGTGATTTTATTCAATCACATCTATATTGAAGTGATAAATCACACAGGAGGCTAAAATCACATTAGATTCAGATTTAAGTCTCCAGATGGTGAAGATGGTGATGTGCACTCATTAAAATCACATTAGATTCAGATTTAAGTCCCCAGATGGTGAAGATGGTGATGTGCACTCATTAAAATCACATTAGATTCAGATTTAAGTCTCCAGATGGTGAAGATGGTGATGTGCACTCATTAAAATCACATTAGATTCAGATTTAAGTCCCCAGATGGTGAAGATGGTGATGTGCACTCATTAAAATCACATTAGATTCAGATTTAAGTCCCCAGATGATGAAGATGGTGATGTGCACTCATTAAAATCACATTAGATTCACATTTAAGTCCCCAGATGGTGAAGATGGTGATGTGCACTCATTAAAATCACATTAGATTCAGATTTAAGTCTCCAGATGGTGAAGATGGTGATGTGCACTCATTAAAATCACATTAGATTCAGATTTAAGTCCCCAGATGGTGAAGATGGTGATGTGCACTCATTAAAATCACATTAGATTCAGATTTAAGTCCCCAGATTGTGAAGATGGTGATGTGCACTCATTAAAATCACATTAGATTCAGATTTAAGTCCCCAGATGGTGAAGATGGTGATGTGCACTCATTAAAATCACATTAGATTCAGATTTAAGTCCCCAGATGATGATGTGCACTCATTAAAATCACATTAGATTCAGATTTAAGTCTCCAGATGGTGAAGATGGTGATGTGCACTCATTAAAATCACATTAGATTCAGATTTAAGTCCCCAGATGGTGAAGATGGTGATGTGCACTCATTAAAATCACGTTAGATTCAGATTAAAGTCCCCAGATGGTGAAGATGGTGATGTGCACTCATTAAAATCACATTAGATTCAGATTTAAGTCTCCAGATGGTGAAGATGGTGATGTGCACTCATTAAAATCACATTAGATTCAGATTTAAGTCCCCAGATGGTGAAGATGGTGATGTGCACTCATTAAAATCACATTAGATTGAGATTTAAGTCCCCAGATGGTGATGTGCACTCATTAAAATCACATTAGATTCAGATTTAAGTCCCCAGATGGTGATGTGCACTCATTAAAATCACATTAGATTCAGATTTAAGTCCCCAGATGGTGAAGATGGTGATGTGCACTCATTAAAATCACATTAGATTCAGATTTAAGTCCCCAGATGGTGAAGATGGTGATGTGCACTCATTAAAATCACATTAGATTCAGATTTAAGTCCCCAGATGATGAAGATGGTGATGTGCACTCATTAAAATCACATTAGATTCAGATTTAAAGTCCCCAGATGGTGAAGATGGTGATGTGCACTCATTAAAATCACATTAGATTCAGATTTAAGTCCCCAGATGATGAAGATGGTGATGTGCACTCATTAAAATCACATTAGATTCAGATTTAAGTCCCCAGATGGTGATGTGCACTCATTAAAATCACATTAGATTGAGATTTAAGTCTCCAGATGGTGAAGATGGTGATGTGCACTCATTAAAATCACATTAGATTCAGATTTAAGTCCCCAGATGGTGAAGATGGTGATGTGCACTCATTAAAATCACATTAGATTCAGATTTAAGTCCCCAGATGGTGAAGATGGTGATGTGCACTCATTAAAATCACATTAGATTCAGATTTAAGTCCCCAGATGGTGAAGATGGTGATGTGCACTCATTAAAATCACATTAGATTCAGATTTAAGTCCCCAGATGGTGATGTGCACTCATTAAAATCACATTAGATTCAGATTTAAGTCCCCAGATGGTGAAGATGGTGATGTGCACTCATTAAAATCACATTAGATTCAGATTTAAGTCCCCAGATGGTGATGTGCACTCATTAAAATCACATTAGATTCAGATTTAAGTCCCCAGATGGTGAAGATGGTGATGTGCACTCATTAAAATCACATTAGATTCAGATTTAAGTCCCCAGATGGTGATGTGCACTCATTAAAATCACATTAGATTCAGATTTAAGTCCCCAGATGGTGAAGATGGTGATGTGCACTCATTAAATCACATTAGATTCAGATTTAAGTCCCCAGATGGTGAAGATGGGGATGTGCACTCATTAAAATCACATTAGATTCAGATTTAAGTCCCCAGATGGTGAAGATGGTGATGTGCACTCATTAAAATCACATTAGATTCAGATTTAGTCCCCAGATGGTGATGTGCACTCATTAAAATCACATTAGATTCAGATTTAAGTCCCCAGATGGTGAAGATGGTGATGTGCACTCATTAAAATCACATTAGATTGAGATTTAAGTCCCCAGATGGTGAAGATGGTGATGTGCACTCATTAAAATCACATTAGATTCAGATTTAAGTCCCCAGATGGTGAAGATGGTGATGTGCACTCATTAAAATCACATTAGATTCAGATTTAAGTCCCCAGATGGTGATATTTTACATTGTTGGTACTATTATCCCCTTCTATTGTGATTTTAATGATGTTAAATGCAACAGATTTTTGCTTTCCTTGTGATTTTATTCAATCACGATCTATATTGAAGTGATAAATCACACAGGAGGCTAAAATCACATTAGATTCAGATTTAAGTCTCCAGATGGTGAAGATGGTGATGTGCACTCATTAAAATCACATTAGATTCAGATTTAAGTCCCCAGATGGTGAAGATGGTGATGTGCACTCATTAAAATCACATTAGATTCAGATTTAAGTCTCCAGATGGTGGAAGATGGTGATGTGCACTCATTAAAATCACATTAGATTCAGATTTAAGTCCCCAGATGGTGAAGATGGTGATGTGCACTCATTAAAATCACATTAGATTCAGATTTAAGTCCCCAGATGATGAAGATGGTGATGTGCACTCATTAAAATCACATTAGATTCACATTTAAGTCCCCAGATGGTGAAGATGGTGATGTGCACTCATTAAATCACATTAGATTCAGATTTAAGTCTCCAGATGGTGAAGATGGTGATGTGCACTCATTAAAATCACATTAGATTCAGATTTAAGTCCCCAGATGGTGAAGATGGTGATGTGCACTCATTAAAATCACATTAGATTCAGATTTAAGTCCCCCAGATTGTGAAGATGGTGATGTGCACTCATTAAAATCACATTAGATTCAGATTTAAGTTCCAGATGGTGAAGATGGTGATGTGCACTCATTAAAATCACATTAGATTCAGATTTAAGTCCCCAGATGATGATGTGCACTCATTAAAATCACATTAGATTCAGATTTAAGTCTCCAGATGGTGAAGATGGTGATGTGCACTCATTAAAATCACATTAGATTCAGATTTAAGTCCCCAGATGGTGAAGATGGTGATGTGCACTCATTAAAATCACGTTAGATTCAGATTAAAGTCCCCAGATGGTGAAGATGGTGATGTGCACTCATTAAAATCACATTAGATTCAGATTTAAGTCTCCAGATGGTGAAGATGGTGATGTGCACTCATTAAAAATCACATTAGATTCAGATTTAAGTCCCCAGATGGTGAAGATGGTGATGTGCACTCATTAAAATCACATTAGATTCAGATTTAAGTCCCCCAGATGGTGAAGATGGTGATGTGCACCTCATTAAAATCACATTAGATTCAGATTTAAGTCCCCAGATGGTGATGTGCACTCATTAAAATCACATTAGATTGAGATTTAAGTCCCCAGATGGTGAAGATGGTGATGTGCACTCATTAAAATCACATTAGATTGAGATTTAAGTCCCCAGATGGTGATGTGCACTCATTAAAATCACATTAGATTGAGATTTAAGTCCCCAGATGGTGATGTGCACTCATTAAAATCACATTAGATTCAGATTTAAGTCCCCAGATGGTGATGTGCACTCATTAAAATCACATTAGATTCAGATTTAAGTCCCCAGATGGTGAAGATGGTGATGTGCACTCATTAAAATCACATTAGATTCAGATTTAAGTCCCCAGATGGTGAAGATGGTGATGTGCACTCATTAAAATCACATTAGATTCAGATTTAAGTCCCCAGATGATGAAGATGGTGATGTGCACTCATTAAAATCACATTAGATTCAGATTTAAAGTCCCCAGATGGTGAAGATGGTGATGTGCACTCATTAAAATCACATTAGATTCAGATTTAAGTCCCCAGATGATGAAGGATGGTGATGTGCACTCATTAAAATCACATTAGATTCAGATTTAAGTCCCCAGATGGTGAATGTGCACTCATTAAAATCACATTAGATTGAGATTTAAGTCTCCAGATGGTGAAGATGGTGATGTGCACTCATTAAAATCACATTAGATTCAGATTTAAGTCCCCAGATGGTGAAGATGGTGATGTGCACTCATTAAAATCACATTAGATTCAGATTTAAGTCCCCAGATGGTGAAGATGGTGATGTGCACTCATTAAAATCACATTAGATTCAGATTTAAGTCCCCAGATGGTGATGTGCACTCATTAAAATCACATTAGATTCAGATTTAAGTCCCCAGATGGTGAAGATGGTGATGTGCACTCATTAAAATCACATTAGATTCAGATTTAAGTCCCCAGATGGTGATGTGCACTCATTAAAATCACATTAGATTCAGATTTAAGTCCCCAGATGGTGAAGATGGTGATGTGCACTCATTAAAATCACATTAGATTCAGATTTAAGTCCCCAGATGGTGATGTGCACTCATTAAAATCACATTAGATTCAGATTTAAGTCCCCAGATGGTGAAGATGGTGATGTGCACTCATTAAAATCACATTAGATTCAGATTTAAGTCCCCAGATGGTGAAGATGGGGATGTGCACTCATTAAAATCACATTAGATTCAGATTTAAGTCCCCAGATGGTGAAGATGGTGATGTGCACTCATTAAAATCACATTAGATTCAGATTTAAGTCCCCAGATGGTGATGTGCACTCATTAAAATCACATTAGATTGAGATTTAAGTCCCCAGATGGTGAAGATGGTGATGTGCACTCATTAAAATCACATTAGATTGAGATTTAAGTCCCCAGATGGTGAAGATGGTGATGTGCACTCATTAAAATCACATTAGATTCAGATTTAAGTCCCCAGATGGTGAAGATGGTGATGTGCACTCATTAAAATCACATTAGATTCAGATTTAAGTCCCCAGATGGTGATGTGCACTCATTAAAATCACATTAGATTCAGATTTAAGTCCCCAGATGGTGAAGATGGTGATGTGCACTCATTAAAATCACATTAGATTCAGATTTAAGTCCCCAGATGGTGAAGATGGGGATGTGCACTCATTAAAATCACATTAGATTCAGATTTAAGTCCCCAGATGGTGAAGATGGTGATGTGCACTCATTAAAATCACATTAGATTCAGATTTAAGTCCCCAGATGGTGAAGATGGCGATGTGCACTCATTAAAATCACATTAGATTCAGATTTAAGTCCCCAGATGGTGAAGATGGTGATGTGTACTCATTAAAATCACATTAGATTCAGATTTAAGTCCCCAGATGGTGAAGATGGTGATGTGCACTCATTAAAATCACATTAGATTCAGATTTAAGTCCCCAGATGGTGAAGATGGTGATGTGCACTCATTAAAATCACATTAGATTCAGATTTAAGTCCCCAGATGGTGAAGATGGTGATGTGCACTCATTAAAATCACATTAGATTCAGATTTAAGTCCCCAGATGGTGAAGATGGTGATGTGCACTCATTAAAATCACATTAGATTCAGATTTAAGTCCCCAGATGGTGAAGATGGGGATGTGCACTCATTAAAATCACGTTAGATTCAGATTTAAGTCCCCAGATGGTGAAGATGGTGATGTGCACTCATTAAAATCACATTAGATTCAGATTTAAGTCCCCAGATGGTGAAGATGGTGATGTGCACTCATTAAAATCACGTTAGATTCAGATTAAAGTCCCCAGATGGTGAAGATGGTGATGTGCACTCATTAAAATCACATTAGATTCAGATTTAAGTCCCCAGATGGTGAAGATGGTGATGTGCACTCATTAAAATCACGTTAGATTCAGATTAAAGTCCCCAGATGGTGAAGATGGTGATGTGCATTCATTAAAATCACATTAGATTCAGATTTAAGTCCCCAGATGGTGAAGATGGTGATGTGCACTCATTAAAATCACGTTAGATTCAGATTAAAGTCCCCAGATGGTGAAGATGGTGATGTGCACTCATTAAAATCACATTAGATTCAGATTTAAGTCCCCAGATGGTGAAGATGGTGATGTGCACTCATTAAAATCACGTTAGATTCAGATTAAAGTCCCCAGATGGTGAAGATGGTGATGTGCACTCATTAAAATCACATTAGATTCAGATTTAAGTCCCCAGATGGTGAAGATGGTGATGTGCACTCATTAAAATCACGTTAGATTCAGATTAAAGTCCCCAGATGGTGAAGATGGTGATGTGCACTCATTAAAATCACGTTAGATTCAGATTAAAGTCCCCAGATGGTGAAGATGGTGATGTGCACTCATTAAAATCACATTAGATTCAGATATAAGTCCCCAGATGGTGAAGATGGCGATGTGCACTCATTAAAATCACATTAGATTCAGATTAAAGTCCCCAGATGGTGAAGATGGTGATGTGCACTCATTAAAATCACATTAGATTCAGATTAAAGTCCCCAGATGGTGAAGATGGTGATGTGCACTCATTAAAATCACATTAGATTCAGATTAAAGTCCCCAGATGGTGAAGATGGTGATGTGCACTCATTAAAATCACATTAGATTCAGATTAAAGTCCCCAGATGGTGAAGATGGTGATGTGCACTCATTAAAATCACATTAGATTCAGATTAAAGTCCCCAGATGGTGAAGATGGTGATGTGCACTCATTAAAATCACATTAGATTCAGATTTAAGTCCCCAGATGGTGAAGATGGTGATGTGCACTCATTAAAATCACGTTAGATTCAGATTTAAGTCCCCAGATGGTGAAGATGGTGATGTGCACTCATTAAAATCACATTAGATTCAGATTTAAGTCTCCAGATGGTGAAGATGGTGATGTGCACTCATTAAAATCACATTAGATTCAGATTTAAGTCTCCAGATGGTGAAGATGGTGATGTGCACTCATTAAAATCACATTAGATTCAGATTTAAGTCCCCAGATGGTGAAGATGGTGATGTGCACTCATTAAAATCACATTAGATTCAGATTTAAGTCTCCAGATGGTGAAGATGGTGATGTGCACTCATTAAAATCACATTAGATTCAGATTTAAGTCTCCAGATGGTGAAGATGGTGATGTGCACTCATTAAAATCACATTAGATTCAGATTTAAGTCCCCAGATGGTGAAGATGGTGATGTGCACTCATTAAAATCACGTTAGATTCAGATTTAAGTCCCCAGATGATGAAGATGGTGATGTGCACTCATTAAAATCACATTAGATTCAGATTTAAGTCTCCAGATGGTGAAGATGGTGATGTGCACTCATTAAAATCACATTAGATTCAGATTTAAGTCTCCAGATGGTGAAGATGGTGATGTGCACTCATTAAAATCACATTAGATTCAGATTTAAGTCCCCAGATGGTGAAGATGGTGATGTGCACTCATTAAAATCACGTTAGATTCAGATTTAAGTCTCCAGATGGTGAAGATGGTGATGTGCACTCATTAAAATCACATTAGATTCAGATTTAAGTCTCCAGATGGTGAAGATGGTGATGTGCACTCATTAAAATCACATTAGATTCAGATTTAAGTCCCCAGATGGTGAAGATGGTGATGTGCACTCATTAAAATCACATTAGATTCAGATTTAAGTCCCCAGATGGTGAAGATGGTGATGTGCACTCATTAAAATCACGTTAGATTCAGATTAAAGTCCCCAGATGGTGAAGATGGTGATGTGCACTCATTAAAATCACATTAGATTCAGATTTAAGTCCCCAGATGGTGAAGATGGTGATGTGCACTCATTAAAATCACATTAGATTCAGATTTAAGTCCCCAGATGGTGAAGATGGTGATGTGCACTCATTAAAATCACGTTAGATTCAGATTTAAGTCCCCAGATGGTGAAGATGGTGATGTGCACTCATTAAAATCACATTAGATTCAGATTTAAGTCCCCAGATGGTGAAGATGGTGATGTGCACTCATTAAAATCACGTTAGATTCAGATTAAAGTCCCCAGATGGTGAAGATGGTGATGTGCACTCATTAAAATCACGTTAGATTCAGATTTAAGTCCCCAGATGGTGAAGATGGTGATGTGCACTCATTAAAATCACATTAGATTCAGATTTAAGTCCCCAGATGGTGAAGATGGTGATGTGCACTCATTAAAATCACGTTAGATTCAGATTAAAGTCCCCAGATGGTGAAGATGGTGATGTGCACTCATTAAAATCACATTAGATTCAGATTTAAGTCTCCAGATGGTGAAGATGGTGATGTGCACTCATTAAAATCACATTAGATTCAGATTTAAGTCCCCAGATGGTGATGTGCACTCATTAAAATCACATGAGATTCAGATTTAAGTCCCCAGATGGTGAAGATGGTGATGTGCACTCATTAAAATCACATTAGATTCAGATTTAAGTCCCCAGATGGTGAAGATGGTGATGTGCACTCATTAAAATCACATTAGATTCAGATTTAAGTCCCCAGATGGTGAAGATGGTGATGTGCACTCATTAAAATCACATTAGATTGAGATTTAAGTCCCCAGATGGTGAAGATGGTGATGTGCACTCATTAAAATCACATTAGATTCAGATTTAAGTCCCCAGATGGTGAAGATGGTGATGTGCACTCATTAAAATCACATTAGATTCAGATTTAAGTCCCCAGATGATGAAGATGGTGATGTGCACTCATTAAAATCACATTAGATTCAGATATAAGTCCCCAGATGGTGAAGATGGTGATGTGCACTCATTAAAATCACATTAGATTCAGATTTAAGTCCCCAGATGGTGAAGATGGTGATGTGCACTCATTAAAATCACATTAGATTCAGATTAAAGTCCCCAGATGGTGAAGATGGTGATGATGGTGATGATGGTGAAGATAGTGATGTGCACTCATTGGGGTTACCTCAATTCAATGCGTTTTGTCGTCTGCCAATTTGGGGATATAGAGAAACTAAACCAAACAATAAACTTTCTAAAGAAACTAAAACAATTGTTAATTCGATAATAAAGATACTTTCCAGAGAATATGTGGCCTAATTATAAACAGAACGAGGTCCCCAGAAGGTGAATATAGTGGCCTAATTATAAACAGAACGAGGTCCCCAGAAGGTGAATATAGTGATGCTATTAATTCGATAATAAAGATACTTTCCAGAGAATATGTGGCCTAATTATAAACAGAACGAGGTCCCCAGAAGGTGAATATAGTGATGCTATTAATGTTAATTCGATAATAAAGATACTTTCGAGAGAATATGTGGCCTAATTATAAACAGAACGATGTCCCCAGAGAATATGTGGCCTAATTATAAACAGAACGAGGTCCCCAGAAGGTGAATATAGTGATGCTATTTATTCAAATCGAGTCATTTGTAGAGATGATAAGATGATGAGATGATGAGATTATGAGTTCAACAAATAACATGCTTGTTTAACCCTTTCAGTGCCAGGTCCGATTTTTGTATCAACCCATATACCCTGTGCCAATGCATTCTCTTATATATGCGAGTCGACCATAGGTCGCCTCGCATATATAAGAGAATGCATTGGCCTAACAATTTTTCATCATTTGTTGTTATTTTTTACAATTTTAATAATTTTTTACAATTTTTTACAATTTTTTATATTCTTTAACAGACTTATTTTGTAGGTTCAGTGCTAGGGAATCTTACGTTTTTCTTGGGCATCAAAATTATTACTATGAATACTTGGTGATAGTTTTGAGTTATAACATGCCCCTAAGGTTTTATAGTTTGTTTTTAAATTCGCTATAGCATGCTTAAGCATACCCAAAAAAATTTAAACCAATTTTTTTTAATTTATTTAAATTTTTTAGGGCCGATTTTAAAAATAAGCAGACGACAGATAATACAAATACAGAAGATGTCCAATTTAATTGACGGAAATGTTCAGAACTTCAACAAAAGATTATTGTCTAAACAAGTAATAACTACTCGTCAATGAGAAATGGTTAATTATATGTGTCTTCTGTTGCAGAGACTGGAGTCCAAATGGGTGAAGATCAAACAGATATATGATCTAATAACGTGAGTCAAATATACTCCAGTTACATTTTAATATTGTACGACATTGAAATAAAATATCAGTGTTCTCAGGCAATTTTATCTCAATTTTTACCATTAGCCATTTCTATACTAAATGTATATCTCCATCAAAGATATTTTGCCCATGTAATCTTCGATAGATCTTAATCCTTCGTGGACCACTCGGTCTCCACTTTGATAAAACTTGAATGCCAAGGTATGTTATGTCTCTTTTTCCCTTTCTATCTAGAGCTAACTTTACTGCTAAATTATACAAAAAACATTATTTCCTTTTATAATTATTGTTTTTGTGAAGTGCACTTGCGTATTTTATAGTGCTTTTATCTTACCGAATGCAGTTTCATGTGGACAAAATGTTCCACTTTAAAGCAATTATTTTTTTCATATTTTAATAAAGCCGATAAAATGAACCCATATGTATAAATTTTCAGTTCCGAGTATCCAGCCATTTCTGTATAAACAATCAGTAGATAAAATACAATTGCGACAGGCATTAATGTTTGACACTGTGTGTCACTAGTAGTTCCTTGTGTGACATCAATGAAGGAAGATTAACGATTCAGACTGCGTAATCTATAATGTAATTTTCGATCGCATGAATCATCATAACTTAGTGATGGGCAGCCGATCACAAAAATACTGACTGATAAAAAATACACTGATGTAATCTGATGTAATCCTTTAAAAACAAGGCATTTTCAAGATTTAGAAATGAAATTTTATCATGAACTTTTTTATTTGAATGTTTCTTTGAACTTTTCTCTATCTTCACTCATTATACAGTCGATACAATGGTTCGATTCGAGATTCGATAAGATTCAGAATATGTTGCCCAATTCGATTCAACATTGATTTTGAAATGATAACCCCCCAATTGACCTATCCCCATCTTGTGAAATATATTCTTAGGCCATAAAATGTTTCATAAACGATCCTCAGTTTGTTCTTTCTTTTTATAATGTTTATCTAATTGCAGTGAAGGTGTTTATAATGTTTATCTAATCGCAGTGAAGGTGTTTATAATGTTTATCTAATCGCAGTGAAGGTGTTTATAATGTTTATCTAATCGCAGTGAAGGTGCTTATAATGTTTATCTAATCGCAGTGAAGGTGTTTATAATGTTTATCTAATCGCAGTGAAGGTGTTTATAATGTTTATCTAATCGCAGTGAAGGTGTTTATAATGTTTATCTAATCGCAGTGAATGTGTTTATAATGTTTATCTAATCGCAGTGAAGGTGTTTATAATGTTTATCTAATCGCAGTGAAGGTGTTTATAATGTTTATCTAATCGCAGTGAAGGTGACGCTGATTATGAGAGGGAAACAGATGAAATATTAGAGGAACAAATTACAAGACTTATTACAAGGGATTATTTCGATATGTTAGGTCAGTCAGTTAATTAATTATTATACACCCTTTAGAAAAAAGGTTGTACTATGTAATCTGTCTGTCCGTCTGCCTGTCAGTTTGTTTGTCTGTCCCTCCATCGGTTAACATTTTTGTTTTCCAATCGATAACTCCAGTTTGCATGATTTCATCTGAACCAAAGTTGGTATGTGTATTTCCCAGCTAAAAATACAGGGCAAGTTCGAATATGGGTTACATCCAATTATTATACCCCCTTTTTTTTAAAAAGGGGGGTATACTGTTTTGCACCTGTCCGTCCGTCCGTCCGTCCGTCCGTGCGTGCGTCCGTCCGTCCGTGAGTCCGTACGTCCGTCCGATGTCTGTTCGTGTCATAACATGAACAGTAGTGCTCGGATCTCAATGAAATTTGGTATGTATGTTCACTATTATGAGGACATTAAATAGAGGGTTCCATCGTTTTGTTTGGATTTTCCATTCTAGAGTTATTCATCTTTGTTTATCTGGAAATAGTGGCTTTTTGGTCCGTCTGGTGTCTGTTCATGTCGTAACTTCAACAGTTGTGCTGGGATTTCAACCAAATTTGGTGTGGATGTTCACAACTATGAGGACATTAAAAAGAGGGTTCCATCGTTTTGTTCGGATTTTCCATTCTAGAGTTATTCATCTTTGTTTATCTCGAAATGTTGGATTTTTGGTCCATCTGGTGTCTGTTCATGTTATAACCTGAACAGTAATGCTCGGATCTCAATGAAATTTTGTATGGATGTTCACTACTATGAGGGCATTCAATAGAGGGTTCCATCGTTTTGTTCGGATTTTCCATTCTAGAGTTATACATCTTTGTTCATCTGGAAATGTTGGCTTTTTGGTTCGTCTGGTGTCTGTTCATGTCGTAACTTCGACAGTTGTACTGGGATCTCAATGGGATTTGGTATGGATGTTCACTACTATGAGGACATTAAAAAGAGGGTTCCATCGTTTTGTTCCGCTTTTCCATTCTAGAGTTATTCATATTTGTTCATCTGGAAATGTTGGCTTTTTGGTCCGTCTGGTGTCTGTTCATGTCGTAACTTCAACAGTTGTCCTGGGATCTCAATGGAATTTGGTATAGATGTTCACTGCTATGAGGACATTCAATAGGGGGTTCCATTGTTCTGTTCTGCTTTTCCATTCTAGAGTAATTCATCTTTGTTTATCTGGAAATGTTGGCTGTTTGATCCATCCGATGTCTGTTCAGCTCATAACTTGAACAGTAATGCTCGGATCTCAATAAAATTTTGTATGGATGTTCACCACTATGAGGACATTTAATGGCACATTCAAATGTTTGTTTTGGTTTTTTGTTCTATAGTTATTCATCTTTGTTTATATGAAAATGCTGATTTCTGGGTCCATATGTCTGAGTCTAGCTATCATAAGTTATAGATGTGCCCACACTAGGCGGTATGCCATGAGGGGGTATGCACCGGACGACAGTCCATCTCTTGTTTTTACATGAGTTACGACCCTTTTTCAACTTAGAATTTGACCATCTGTTAACATTTTTTGTTTCCAACCGATAACCACAGTTTGGATTTTCTGATATCTATCTGACTACTATGTCTATAATGCATACAGTTAGGCCAAAAAAAAAAGGTTTTGGTTCTCAGGCCCCGCCGCATTGAATAAAAAGGGCTGCATTAGGCCTTTTTATTGCAATGCCTGATGTTATGATAAAACAACTTATGAAAAAATAAATTTGAATTTGTTTTTGTTACGGATTTTTATAATAATGTCCATAGTAGATATGTGTTGAATATTAGTGTGCATTGAGCTCTAACGTGTAATGTGTTAAAAAGTGACTTGCAGGCTTGCAAGTGTTGGCAGTGGATATTGCTGTTAAAATAGTTACATCAATTAAACTGTTAAAAACATCAGTAAACAGAAAGATTATTATATTATAGACATACTTTGTTCTGATACAAATCATATATTTTGCGTAATTTGCATGTTATTGTCATGTTAGTACTCTGTGTTATGTAAACAAATGCCATGTTATGTAAACAAACAGTATTAAAGAGAATACGATAAGCAAAACACTCAACACCAGGGAGACCCCACTAAGGGAACTTTAGTTAGAAATGCCACCAAGTTGTTTACAATATAACGGATTAGCTAATCAAAGCCTCTCAAGATTTGGGTGTTAACCCTTTACCCAACAGAAGGGCCCTGTGCCAATGCATTCTCTTATATATGCGAGTCGACCATAGGTCGCCTCGCATATATAAGAGAATGCATTGGCTTAACACATTTAAAATTGTTAAAGAATGTAAGAAAAAATGGTAAAAAGTGTTAAAAAAAGATTTTTTTTAGGCCAATGCATTCTCTTATATATGCGAGGCGACCTATGGTCGACTCGCATATATAAGAGAATGCATTGGCACAGGGCATAACTGTAACTATCACAATATGGTCAAGGAGCCGGTTCCAATGATATCCATATTTGTATGGTTCTATTGAGACAGACCGAAGATATTTTAGGCTGTTGAAGCTTTATTTGGCCGGTTTTGGCCGGTTTGTTGGGTAAAGGGTTAAATGGGTCACCGTGTATCACTTTCCTATAATAAATCTCCACAGTGTTTTGTTTATCACTTACTATATGACTATGTGACTTCTGTCTCACATCCCATTATACATATGTCCCGATGGCATATTTAGAGTATATTTACTGATTATAATGATGTACTTGTCACTATAATAGTTTTATTAATGGGTTTTTGTGTTGTATAATACTTATTGGATTATGGAATGGTAATGCTGGAGTGTAAATTGAACTTCAGCCATTGTTTGTTCCTTGTCCACTTCGACCTAATAACCAAACAGGGAGAATTGACATCCCCCAATCAAGGAGAAGAGACTTCTCTCAAATTGAAACCTCTAGGCTGGTACCTGACCATATCTGAATGAATAGGAATCTAGGCTGGTACCTGACCATATCTGATTGAATGGGAATCTGTATGGTGTTGCTCTGCCTTTTGTATATTTCACATAACAACCACTATTATTCCAGGTTATATATTCTTTTCACATAACAACCACTATTATTCCAGGTTATATATTCTTTTCACATAACAACCACTATTATTCCAGGTTATATATTCTTTTCACATAACAACCACTATTATTCCAGGTTATATATTCATTTCACATAACAACCACTATTATTCCAGGTTATATATTCATTTCACTTAACAACCACTATTATTCCAGGTTATATATTCATTTCACATAACAACCACTATTATTCCAGGTTATATATTCATTTCACATAACAACCACTATTATTCCAGGTTATATATTCATTTCACTTAACAACCACTATTATTCCAGGTTATATATTCTTTTCACATAACAACCACTATTATTCCAGGTTATATATTCTTTTCACATAACAACCACTATTATTCCAGGTTATATATTCTTTTCACATAACAACCACTATTATTCCAGGTTATATATTCATTTCACATAACAACCACTATTATTGTTATATATTCATTTCACTTAACAACCACTATTATTCCAGGTTATATATTCATTTCACATAACAACCACTATTATTCCAGGTTATATATTTATTTCACATAACAACCACTATTATTCCAGGTTATATATTCATTTCACATAACAACCACTATTATTGTTATATATTCATTTCACTTAACAACCACTATTATTCCAGGTTATATATTCATTTCACATAACAACCACTATTATTCCAGGTTATATATTCATTTCACTTAACAACCACTATTATTCCAGGTTATATATTCTTTTCACATAACAACCACTATTATTCCAGGTTATATATTCTTTTCACATAACAACCACTATTATTCCAGGTTATATATTCTTTTCACATAACAACCACTATTATTCCAGGTTATATATTCTTTTCACATAACAACCACTATTATTCCAGGTTATATATTCTACAATAGAAAATCAGGTCAGAATAAGAACCATACCTCCGCAGATGCGGCCGGACAGGACGACGGTATGATGGAAGACTCTGAGATGGCTGAAGCCACATGTTCCCGCGACGAGAGTGTTAGCGAGCTCGGAAAACTCGTTCTCAAATCAGAGGTTAGTCTTACTCTTAATTATTAACCACGTGTTCCCGCGACAAGAGTGTTAGTTAGCTCAGAAAACTTGTTCTCAAATCATAAGTTAATTTCCCCACATAATGAAGGTGGTACATAAATGTATGGATGTCAAAAGAAAGGAGAGGATGTCTGCTGGGCATATTAAAGAAGATTAGAGACTAAATATATGATGACCAAGGTCCCAATTTTTCGCAGAAATATTGCTCCTCGTTTTAATGACATGAAGTTTTAGGTGGAAGCTGGATCCTGGAGCAGTTTAATGGAATTTTGAAAATAGTTTTAGAACATACCCCACAAAATCAAGATTTTATATTATGCCAAAAGTAGAATTTAGACATTTTTGGAAATTACTCCCATTGAGTTTAAAAGATGCCAAAATGTTTGGATAATAATATCATCAGTTGCAGATCGCTGACTATATGCCATACTAAGCGCATGTCACATTACGTTTCGACTCGTTACAGATTGCTGACTATGTGGCATACTAAGCGCATGTCACATTACGTTTCGACTCGTTACAGATTGCTGACTATGTGCCATACTAAACGCATGTCACATTATGTTTCGACTCGTTACAGATTGCTGACTATGTGCCATACTAAGCGCATGTCACATTACGTTTCGACTCGTTACAGATTGCTGACTATGTGCCATACTAAACGCATGTCACATTATGTTTCGACTCGTTACAGATTGCTGACTATGTGCCATACTAAACGCATGTCACATTACGTTTCGACTCGTTACAGATTGCTGACTATGTGCCATACTAAGCGCATGTCACATTACGTTTCGACTCATTACAGATTGCTGACTATGTGCCATACTAAACGCATGTCACATTACGTTTTCGACTTGTTACAGATTGCTGACTATGTGCCATACTAAACGCATGTCACATTACGTTTTCGACTTGTTACAGATCGCTGATTATGTGCCATACTAAACGCATGTCACGTTACATTTCGACTCATTAGGACATTGAATGAGAGAGCCATACTAAGCGCATGTCACGTTATGTTTCGACTCGTTAGGACAGATGGTGATTCGGTGGGGAAGTTTGGGAACACTGTTTCGGAATTTATATCGACTGAGTGTCTTGATGCGAATATATGTTCTAGAATCATTTTAAATAGGTTAATTTTACACCAGCAAGTACAGTTTAATAGTTTACGGGTGTGGTGTCTTGTTTTTGTGCAGTTGGAAACAGAGATCAGATTTCGCTTTGTGAAATTAAAAAGTATGTAATTCAGCATCAGACACTTCTATACGCCGAGAGATGCATCGAAAGGGACGTTTATTGCATATTAATTCCCCCCCCCCCCCCCCCACAGGCTTGTGAAGGCTCCTCTCTTTAGCTCAACTTTACAATGTAAAGTTTGAGCTATTGCCATGGGTTGGCATCCGTCGTCCAGGGTGCGTGCCTCAACAATTTCCTTATCATTAAACTTCATATGTAGATAAGAGCTATCAAATTTCCAAATTTCGATGAAAAACATGGCCACCAGCAGCCATCTTTGATTTCAAATTTTAATCCATCGGCACACCCTTCAGCCCGTATTTATGACAAGATAATTATTTAATTCTGCAGGCACGATGGGGATCGCCTGTAGATGGGAGCTATCGAATTTGAAAATTTTTCAATGAAATACATGCCATCTTAGATTTTACTCTTTGCATGAATAAATCATTTGGCGCACCCTACATACCACATCCCTCATCTGATCACCACCAATCTTCATATGGATTTTCGGGGTAACCTGTAGATGGGAGCCTCCTATTTTGACAAAAATTTGTTGAAAAACATGACCACCAGCGACCATCTTAGAATTTACTTTTTGTATGACTAAATCCTTCGGCACACCCTACAGGCCACATCTCTCATCTGATCCTTACCAAACTTCATATGGATCTTTGCGGTGACCTCTAGATGGGAGCCTCCTATTTTGACTGAAATTTGTTAAAAAACATGGCCACCACCAGCCATCTTGGATTTCAAATTTGAATCCATCGGTACACCCCGGAGTCAGCATTTATTGTAGAATTGATTAAAAAATTTACAGGCATGTTTAGAATCGCCTGTAGATGGGAACTATCAAATTTGAAACATTTTCAGTGAAAACATGGCACCAGCAGCCATCTTGGATTTTACTCTTTGCATAACTAAATCCTTTGGCACAGACCACATTCCTCACCTGATGATCACCTAACTTCAAATGCATTTTTGGGGTGACGTCTAGATGGGATCCTCCTATTTTTACTGAAATTTGTTGAAAAACATGGCCGCCAGTGGCCATCTTGGAATTTACTTTTTGTATCAAACTGGAAGCATTCAGTATCTGGACCCTCAATCTTTACCATCATGAAGGAGTTCAAACTTTTGATAGTTAGATTCAAGTGTCTCTAAAAATTAAAACACTGAGTCATTGGGAAATAAATTAAAATTTTCCGGTACTAGTACTGTTTGTTTGCCATTGAAGAAGGCAATACAAAGTTTAAATATGTATTTGTACACTATAAAATGGTGATCTCGGATAATTTTGTCGCCTAAATATATTCAGTAACATCGGTGAATTTGAAGAGAGTCTGTTGAGGTCTGCTTGATTCATGTTTCATGTTGATTGCGTATACAAAACACGGAATACCACCAAAAAGACAGAAACGGAACTTGGGTTTACACAGCCATAGTATCTGCTTAGTTAATTTAGAGTTACATCCCATTGAGTGCATGCCACCAAATAATCTTGAATTTCTGGACAATCAAACCAAATGGCACCAACTTGTTGAGTGACGCATTTGCTTTGTTTTTACTGGTATCGCATTTAGCTTTGTAGTTTGGTCAAACTGGACGTTGTTTCTTTGCTTTGTTTAGCGTTTTACAATGCCATGGGCATTGGTTGTCAACAATGAAAGTCAAACAACATACGTGCCAGACTACACGCCTGTATTAAACTTTTACGCTCCGGGACAACAAATATACACACCAATTGCGCACTGGTGACTGACTACGTCGGTCCCTGTGTTTTGTATATTAAGGTTTCCAAGGAGTGCTCTCAGTGAGAGCTTTCCGATGAATGGCAACAAGCCATATTTCCGACTAAATCCTGAAAAATTACCCATAATTCTGATGTGGTTTAGGAGTCAATTATTTAGGGCGTTTCCTTAGTCAACTCACAGTCTAGAGACACCGGTCCTTAAATTCATTTCCGAGATGGACGGGGAATTTCCCGTTCGTGACAGCTCATTAATATTTATGTTTTCAAATAAAGCACTGGATATGTATGCAGTGGGTCATAGGTCAGCGATGGTGTGATGACATTCAAGTACAGTTTACTGTTTTGATTGACGTGCGACAATTACTACATGAGTGAATAAAGATGGCTGTCACTTCAATCCCTGGAAAGCCAATTGGGTCTGAAATGAGTTGCCGTATCCGTCTTTTCTGGTTATAAATAAACTCAGTATAATATGCTTCTGTTCTTGTTTCAGCGAATCAATACATATTATTTTGCAATATGTTCTTAATTGCAATTTTGATCATTTGGATATTGCCAAAATCAACAATTGTTTTCGCAATGCCTCGCTTTCATTCATCATTTCTCCACTTATTTTTAGAAATATTGGGCAGGGCTTGTATGAATAATTATTATTGAGTGCAGAATGTGAATAGTTGATGGTTTTGCAGGAAGCTGTTGTACACACACTCTTTTATGTGCATTGGTTGGATTTCTCCCATTATAAATAATATATTCCATGAGTGTCTCAAGACCATAAGTGGAAAGTTTTTGAAAATTAGGTCTAGTTCTAATAAGACTCATAAAAGCGCTGTGTTCTGGGACCATGTAAGCACCCCTGAAAAACATGCGCTGGTTCTGGGACCATGTAAGCTCCCCCCCACCCCCCCCCCTGAAAAACATGCGCTGGTCCCGGGACCATGTGGGCTCCCCTGAGAAACATGAAATTAACTTTGAATGGCCCAATCATAATATGTTTTCCTCAGATGACTTGCTTCATTGTATCCAATATGCTCAGGGAAATGATGACAACTTTCACTCATATTCTTCGATTGTGTCATTGGGGGGTAATTTCTGGTGTGTAATATAACATATCCACCTTAACCCCCCACTTGACCGTGTCTAGACAGGAAAGAGTGAATAATTATGCACTCACATAAAGCAATCTATAAGTTATTAACACTCAGGGCCTGTTTATATGAGACAGGGCTGATATATGACGAAAGCTAGCTGAGATGCCGAATAACCCTTTTTATACTAAAACATGTACAGTAATGCTCTAAATAATCAACTCCTTAACCACAGCAGAATTATGGAAATATGGCTTGTTGCTATTCATCGGAAAGCTTTCTGATGAATGGCAAGAAGCCATATTTCCAACTAAATCCTTAAAAATTACCCATAATTCTGCTGTTGATTATTTAGGGCATTACTGTAGCTGGTGAGAGAAAGCCTGCTGATAAGCGGAATAACCCTTTTTATTATACGCTCAACGGTGAATTATAGAAAAAAACGCTTTTAGATAAACATCGATATCACCCAGAAGGGGATATAGAAGAATATACTTTCACACTAGCTCGCGCTTTTGACCGATTCACTTGCGTGTACCAATACTGTTTCCGGGTTGTACTGTTGAAGAAGGACAAATTGAAAGAACCCATTGTGATATTCTAATTTATATTATATTCACTGATATTACAGTTATAATTAAAATCTAGTTTATGTTGAAATTTGACATATTTATGGGGAAAATAAAGGTAAGAATACGGGAACTATATTTTTTATTCTGCGGACGGTGAAGTAGCATTGCGTGAACAGGCATCGATCAGCTGGTGGCTTCAAAAATGATGCATCGATTGAAGACGATTGTGGGATCATTTAACGTCGTAAATGGTGAATTTCTTTGGAAATGCGTATAATAAAAAGAATATCTAGTGTTTTATGAGTGGATACCGAAAAATATGTCATTCGTGACCGCGACAAATGTTTATTTTCGTTCGCGGCAAGCCGCTCGTGAAAATAAACATTTGACTCGCTCACTGATGACATATTTTTCGGTATCCACTCAAAAACACTAGATATCCTCTATTTATACTAAAGCATTATTGATGAGTAGTTATCCCATATTCCATTCCCATGTGTGTAATAAGTTATGATACATCTGTTAAAATGTATCGCGAGATGATTCTTCAGAAAGAATCGCAAATATCTGTATCACGATTAATTGTTACAGCCCTAAGTTACAAATACATAATTGTTTAGGTTCAAATGAGCCATGCCCACTTAACCCTTTCAGTGCCAAGTCCGATTTTTGTATCAACCCATATTTCCTTCATCATTTTTCAAATTTATTGATTATAATAATGTGATACATTGATGGAAAGAGCTCTTAGAGCTGAAAAATACCGAGTAGTCGAGACAAGCTATTGTTTATATCAATTTTCTACGATTCTAAGTTTACCCTGTGCCAATGCATTCTCTTATATATGCGAGTCGACCATAGGTCGCCTCGCATACATGTATATAAGAGAATGCATTGGCCTAACAATTTTAATAATTTTTTCTTGTATTCTTTAACAATTTTATAATTTCACCCATACGGAGCCCCAGACAAACATGAGCAGACGACACTCTTCTATATGCTTCTATATATGTGTGGGGCTCCCTGCATGGTTGCTGAAGGATTTTATGTGAACCATGTCCATTTAATCCTTCAATGACTCTTATATATGCGAGTCCCCATAAGAGAATACATTGGCCTAACAATATTTACCTTGCCCTTGTTTTTTTCTTGTCAGTGCATTCTCTTATATATGCGGGGCTCCCTACTGGAGACTTGCATATATAAGAGAAAGCACTGGCTTTAATGCTGCACCAGCTCAGCTCCCATCATGAAAGGGTTCAGCATGTTACCAAATGAATGCTTTAATTTGTAATAGCTGACAAACAAATGAATGGGAATTAAATACTAATTATATATTCATCAACATGCATCAATTTTCAAAGGGTCAAAATACTAATTGTGTCCTGTTGCCTGCAGACTCATGGTGAAGACATGAATCGGTCTCCACCGGATGTAACTAATTGTTCTCGTTGTTATGACATGAAGCGGTCTCCACCGGATGTAACTAATTGTTCTCGTTGTTATGACATGAAGCGGTCTCCACCGGATGTAACTAATTGTTCTCGTTATGACATGAAGCGGTCTCCACCGGATGTAACTAATTGTTCTCGTTGTTATGACATGAAGCGGTCTCCACCGGATGTAACTAATTGTTCTCGTTGTTATGACATGAAGTGGTCTCCACCGGATGTAACTAATTGTTCTCGTTGTTATGACATGAAGCGGTCTCCACCGGATGTAACTAATTGTTCTCGTTGTTATGACATGAAGCGGTCTCCACCGGATGTAACTAATTGTTCTCGTTGTTATGACATGAAGCGGTCTCCACCGGATGTAACTAATTGTTCTCGTTGTTATGACATGAAGCGGTCTCCACCGGATGTAACTAATTGTTCTCGTTGTTATGACATGAAGCGGTCTCCACCGGATGTAACTAATTGTTCTCGTTGTTATGACATGAAGCGGTCTCCACCGGATGTAACTAATTGTTCTCGTTGTTATGACATGAAGCGGTCTCCACCGGATGTAACTAATTGTTCTCGTTGTTATGACATGAAGCGGTCTCCACCGGATGTAACTAATTGTTCTCGTTGTTATGACATGAAGTGGTCTCCACCGGATGGTGATGACATGAACCGGTCTCCACCGACATGAAGTGGTCTCCACCGGATGTAACTAATTGTTCTATAACTGATCCTGTCCAGTGCGCCTGCACTCCATCACTTTCTAAAATCCTTCTTATAATTTTTTTACCCTGTGCCAATGCATTCTCTTATATATGCGAGTCGACCATAGGTCGCCTCGCATATATAAGAGAATGCATTGGCCTAACAATTTTTATCATGTTTTTTAAATAAATGTTTCTTACAATTTTTAGGACATAAAATAAAAAAGATCCATTACCCTACAGGGAGCCCCACACATATATAGAAGCATATAGAAGAGTGTCGTCTGCTCATGTTTGTCTGGGGCTCTGTATGGGTGAAATTATAAGTACAAATTTTTATATTGATCTATCTTCCCCTATTATATAATAGACAGCACCCCTGAATGTTTGAATGAACTATGAACTCCTCAGGCCATTGACCCCCTCCCCCACCTCCCTCCACAGTGGTCTAGCATCACAATATTTATCCTCTTGGAACCTCATTCTGCTTTATATAGGCCTCATCTTCTGGGAAGTATCTACAGTCTCAAATTAACATTGTTTTCAGTTAATTTTTCCCTTCTGTTGAGTTTCTATAGCCCCTAATTTGCGGAAGATAAAATGCATAATCGACGTGACTAATGGGTGAACATCGCCAACTTTAACTGGGGAACTTCTATCTGATCCCAGGTCTCCCATAGCAGAATGAGGTCCGCATAGGGTGAATTTGGTTATGCTAGCCCACTGTGCGGAAAAGAACGTTCGCCATTATAGCTATTGAAAATGTCGCATAGACCCTCTAGGGACCTCATTATGTTGAATAGCCCAGATATTACTAAATTCACCCTCTGTGGACCTCATTCTGAAAATGACGCAGCCTTGTTAGAAACCGAAAATCATAGAAGAATTGACTCCCTCTAAAAAGTATAGTTTGGAAGTTGGTTATCCCTCCACCCCCCCCCCCCCTGGGCCCACACCTCCCCCAAATCCCCCACCCCCACACTCGGACCCTCTAGCCACATCCTTCTGAACACCTTGTGGATTATTCCATTTTTTTACATTGATCGAAATCCCCAATCCCCTGTATGTAGCACCCCTAAATATCTTAATGAACTTAAGAACTACCTCAGGTCATTGACTCCTCCATAGAAGTGTGTCTAGCGTACCGACATAGTAAACACACATATTTCCTTCAGACAGCCAGACATTGTAAACACACATATAACGGTGCACTACAAGTCATTGACCGCAAAAAACCAAGCCTGAGTTTAGTGTGCCTGTCATTTGCAGAATGAGGTCCCCCAGATGGTGAATTTAGTGACACTATTCCACATAGTGTGCTAACATCACCAAATTCAGCCTCTGGTGACCTCATTCTGCTTAAACCTCATCTTCTCTGAAAAGTTTCTTTATTATCAAATTTCTATAGAAACTTCTTCATATAGATTCTATTTCTTTTTTAGTTTAGTTTCTCTATATCCCCAAATTGGCAGACGACACATTACAGAATGAGGTCCCCCAGAGGATGAATTTGATGATGCAAGCCTGCTATGCGGGATACCGTCACTGAATTCACCCTCTGGGGACCTCATTCTGCAAATGACATGCACACTAAATTCATGCTTGTGAAGCACTGATAAAATTATACAAATTAGGCCTCTGTATGGATGTAAAACAAGCCTGCAAATAGCGTGTCTGTCATTTGCAGAATGAGGTCCCCAGAGGGTGAATTTAGTGACGCTACCCTGCATAGCGGGCTAGCATCACTAAATTCACCCTCTGGGGACCTCATTCTGCTTAGGCCCTCAACTGCTATGGTAGATCTAGGATCAGATTGAAGTTCCCCAGTTGAATTTGTTGATGATCACCCATTGGGCACCTCGATTATGGGTTTTACCTTCTGCAAATTAGGGGATATAGAAACCTCCAGGTTGGGAAAACGTAACTAAAAACAATGTTAATTTGATACTATAGATACTTCCCAGAATATGAGGCCTAAGCAGAATGAGGTCTCCAGAGGGTGAATTTTGGTGATGCTAGCCCGCTGTGTGGGATAGCATCACTAAATTCACCCTCTTGGGACCTCATTCTGCAAATAACAGACAGGCTATTGCAGGCTTGTGTTAAAAGTGGATGTGAAAGATTCCCTGTAATTTCTGCAATAGATTTGTTCTCTGTCAGTTGGTTTATGTAAATACTGCATCAGGTTTTGGAGAAGTGCATCTAGATTTGATCATGTGAGGAAGTCATGTTGAGATAATTTATCCATGTGACAGCATTCAAATAATTTAAATTTACTTCAGATAATTTATGCCTGCTGTGTGACAGCATTCAAATAATTTAAATTTACATCAGATAATTTAAAATGAGTGGAAGACGTGCTAAATTTACTTTCTTAACACCTGATAATTTAAAATGAGTCTATTTCATGCTAAATTAACTCTTTAACCCTTTCAGTGCCAAGTCCGATTTTTGTATCAACCCACTGAAAGGGTTAATTAGATTGTGTGAGGACATCATGTTTGTTAAGATAATTTATTCATGCTGCGTGACAGCTTTCGGTGTTCCCTGTTCATCTTTAAGAAATCATCAACGTCTCCACCCAAGCCTTGAAATAATATGACTGTCATTTGCAGAATGAGGTCCCCAGATGGTGAATTTAGTGACGCTATCCCGCATAGCGCGCTAGCATCACTAAATTCAACTCTGGGGACCTCATTCTGCTTAGGCCCTCAACTGCTATGGTAGATCTAGGATCAGATTGAAGTTCCCCATTTGAAGTTGTTGATAATCACCCATTGGGCACCTCGATTATGGATTTTACCTTCTGCAAATTAGGGGATATAGAAACTTCCCAGATGGGAAAACGCAACTAAAAACAATGTTAATTTGATACTATAGATACTTCCCAGAAGATGAGGCCTAAGCAGAATGAGGTCTCCAGAGGTTGAATTTGGTGATGCTAGCGCGCTATGCGGGGTAGCGTCACTAAATTCACCCTCTGGGGACCTCATTCAGCAAATGACAGACATGCTATTTGCAGGCTTGCTAAGCAGAATGAGGTCCCAGAAGGTGAATTTGGTGATACAAGCCCATCATGCGGGATAGCATCACTAAATTCACCCTCTGGGGACCTCATTCTGCAAATGTCAGACACACTATATCCAGGCCTGGTGCTACTGTAATGTAAGACATCCATCTAAAACCTCACTGATAGGTTTAATGTTTAACCCACAGGGAGCCTCACACAGATGGAATCATGCACTACAGAGTGTCCTCTGCTCCAGTCTATGTGGGGCTCTCTATGGGTTAGACACACTATATCCAGGCCTGGTGCTACTGTACTGATGTTGTTTTCCCTGTTTTCATGTGATACACTTTGATTTATTGGCAACACTTTGATGAGACAATGATAGTTCTGTGTTAATCTGTACTGAAGTGACTCGATTGATATTACAATGAATCAATAAGCTGCCCGATTTATCGTGGGCGTAGATCTCCCCATTTCAAACTGTCAAACTTGGAACATTCCAAGTTATTGCACTCAGTTGAAAAAGGTTGTTTGTTTCTAACCCTGATATCGAGGATTTAACCCTTCGTGTAGTTACCTCCCTTATTAACCCTTCCATGACTGGAGTTACCTCCCTTATTAACCCTTCCATGACTGGAGTTACCTCCCTTATTAACCCGTCCATGACTAGTTACCTCCCTTATTAACCCGTCCATGACTGGAGTTACCTCCCTTATTAACCCGTCCATGACTGTAGTTACCTCCCTTATTAACCCAGGGATTGGGGTGTTTAACCCAGGGATTGGGGTGTTTAACCCAGGGATTGGGGTGTTTAACCCAGGGATTGGGGTGTTTAACCCAGGGATTAGGGTGTTTTACCCTGGGATTGGGGTGTTTTACAGCTATATTCCAGGGTTCAAAGGGTTAATCCTTTATATCCTAAATACTCATTAAGGAGTAATTCCCTTAGGAAATGTTCAGATATTAAGTTACTTATTAAAGACATATTATGTACTTGTTCGGGTGCATGAAACTGATAAGTTAGTACTCAGGCGATATGCCAACTGTGGGAATGTGGCATTTTACTAACATCACCAAAAATCTCAAAGAAATCAACCACACCACTCCACTTATATCATCGTCTGAGCTACGCATAATTGTAAATATTTACATCCCGATTCGGAATGCAACAATCAGTGATAAACTATATATATAACGCAATTGATTTCGCCATCGAGAGTCATTACATTTAATTAATATATAAGAATGATGGTGTGTGTGCTGGAAATTTGAATTAATATTCGTAAAAATAACTACTTTGAGCAAGATTATTCACCATTTCTATTAACCCTTTCAGTGCCAGGGGCCGATCTCATCGGCCCTAATTTACATTCTGTAAAAACGGCCCTAAAAAATAATTGATTTTTTTTTAGATTTTTTTGGGTTGAATAGCATGCTTTAGAAAATTTAAAAACAAACTGGATAAAACCTTAGGGGCATGTTATAACTCAAAACTATCACCAAGTATTCATAGTAATAATTTTGATGCCCTTGAAAAACTAAAGATTCCCTGGCACTAAACAAACATAATAAGTCTGTTAAAGAATATAAGAATTTTTTTTTTAAATTGTAAAAAATTATAACAAATGATGAAAAATTGTTAGGCCAATGCATTCTCTTATATATGCGAGGCGACCTATGTGCATTGGCTTCTATTCTGTGTTCGTGATAACTGTTGTCAGCTCAATTTTTCTGAACAGCCCTCCAAATGAATAATAGCCTGTTCCAACATTTACTTTGTTTAACTGGTTGGGAGAATCTATTTAGTATAGAGATAACTGACTGACTGATATTACAATGAATCAATTGGATGACCGATATAATGGAAGGACGTTTATCTTACCGCTTAAAACAATCCACTTGGAACATTTGTACCTGATATTGATATGTTGTAGTTATAGGTCTCATGGTATTGATATAAGAGTGCGCATTAGTGCTGCATGCCTGCTGTACAGTAATGCTCTAATTAATCGACTCCCTAACCACAGCAGAATTATGGGTAACTTTTCAGGATTTAGTTGGAAATATGGCTTGTTGCCATTCATCGGAAAGCTCTCAGTGAGAGCTTTCCGATGAATGGCAACAAGCCATATTTCCTGAAAAGTTACCCATAATTCTGCTGTGGTTAGGGAGTCGATTAATTAGGGCATTACTGTATATCTTAATTCTATTTCCTATATTTAATCCCTTCTTTTACTTTCTATACTAAATGGATTCTCCCACCCATTCAGTTATAAAAGTACACATTGGAACAGTCTATTTTTCATTTGGAGGGGTGTTCAGGTAATAAAAACAGATGACAGAAAATCCAATAGTACACAAGAGCAGAATTATTCATATTCATTGGTGGGAAATATGGTCGTTTGTTGAACTTATTATCTGAACATTTCCTAAGGGATAACTACTCGTCAATGAGTATTTATTATAGAAAGGGTTAAACATATAATCTGAAGATTTCCTAAGGAATTACTACTCGTCCATGAATATTTATTAACTCTTTCCCTACTAAATACTTATTGACGAGTAGTTATTCCTTAGGAAATGTTCAGATTATAAGTTTAACCCTTTCTATAATAAATACTCATTGACGAGTAGTTATTCCTTAGGAAATGTTCAGATAATAAGTTTGACCCTTTCTATAATAAATACATATTGATGAGTAGTTATCCCATTGGAAATGTTCAGATTGTTGTTTAACCCTTTCTATAATAAATACTCATTGACGAGTAGTTATTCCTTAGTAAATGTTCAGATAATAAGTTTAAACCTTTCTATACTAAAGCATCATTGATGAGTAGTTATCCCATAGGAAATATTCAGATAATAAGTTTAACCCTTTCTATACTAAAGCATCATTGATGAATGGTACGTTATAGGACATGTTCAGATAATAAGTCTAGCCCTTTCTATACTAAATACTCAATGATGAGTAGTTATCCCTTAGGAAATGTTCAGATAATAAGTTTAACCCTTTCTATACTAAAGAAAATTACATTATTTAAGGGACTTTGTGGGCTATTTTGGTTTCATGGAATCATGGAATTTCTCCAGGCTAATTAATTCAATGCTTTTTGCGATATCACTAAGGTCACTAAAAAGTATGCCATTTTGAGCTGGGACCACCCTGTTCTGAGCTGGGACCACCCTGTTCTGAGCTGGGACCACCCTGTTCTGAGCTGGGACCACCCTGTTCTGAGCTGGGACCACCCTGTTCTGAGCTGGGACCACCCTGTTCTGAGCTGGGACCACCCTGTTCTGAGCTGGGACCACCCTGTTCTGAGCTGGTAATTTTTTTGCACATTCAGCTATGGGTGGTGGCAGAAAATGGTTAATAAAGTAAGAACACAGACGTATTTCGAACCAAATTTATTTATTTTGACGTGGGTATATAAATGGACGCAATTTAATATAGTTTGGGCGACTTTCTTGTCTTCCCACTGACCGCTATAGGAATCACTGAACTAAATGGTTTCCCATAGGCGACAGTGTTAACGTTTCGGCCAAATTCACTGAATTGAAGCCTGCACGCCATACCAGTGATGTTTACCCAGCTAGATTGACACCAGTTGATCACGAAAATGCAAGAAAAATCATAGGTCATGTGTTTACTTTTTAAAATAAATCCCCAAGTGTACGACAGGGCTATCCCACAGCCAAATTTGATCTGGAAAAACCCAGATCTACAACAGCTAGTTAAATACATTTCCCGCTCACAAAAATCCGTTCCCCCATTCATTCACCAGTTTAAATTATTTAGATATTATGTACAAATCAAATAAACACGATGTCATCCTTTAATAACATGTTGCATGTATCAGGTGAAGGTCATTCTTCAGTTACCTTCACCTTTAGCATTCCACGGTGTACTCGCTCCCCGACTCTAGAACACATATAGCTCCCTGATTCCTATAGGTTACAATACACCAAATACAAATAAGTAGAGTGATTTCCCCTGGGACCCCCAAGCTAGGATCAGCATAAAAAAAATTCTGGCAGCTGAATGGTCAATGATACATGGATGAAAATTGCACGAAAAAATGCACAAACATGTTTCCCGACGAGAAACATCAAATATAGCCACATGGTGAACAGTTACGGCTGTCAAAATGGGCGAATAATTTATGGGAGGTGTTGGTGTTTTTTTCGATGTCATTTTTTTCTCAATTTTAAGGGTAGTGTGACGTTTGTCAAACTGCAGCGAGATCGAGATCGTTGACAAGTACTTTTGAGCACATTTTCTTGTGTCTAAAAGGGCGTTCTTCAATTTTTTATACTCGTGCATGGTCAAAGCTTTCCCGCGAATACAGGCCAGCGGGATTTGTTAACACTGAGGCCTATGCAAATCATTTGGTGTATTGTGACCTAGTGACAGCCATCCCACCACTTAAATTAAACAGTTGCATTTTTATGATTCAAGCTAGTGTCAGCAGCAATCATATGGTGACTGATATACACAGTATTACAGGAGCTTATGTACAGTAATGACCTAAATAATCGACTCCTTAACCACAGCATAATTATGGGTAATTTTTCAGGATTTAGTCGGAAATATGGCTTGCTGCTTGCTCATTGAGAGCTTTCCGATGAACTGCAACAAGCCATATTTCCAACTAAATCCTGAAAAATTACCCATTATTCTGCTGTGGTTAAGGAGTCGATTATTTAGGACATTACTTTCCCCAGTTGTAGAGGTTCTTATGTAGTCCTGTGTGTCTAATATCATCGGACTTAAACCTTTAAAGGTGCACTTTTATGATTCAAGATAATGTTAGCAGCAATCAAAAATTACCGTGACTGATATACCCAGATATAGGATTACATTATGACCGGTTCAGCCATTCCCAGTTCTAATAAGTTACTTAATATACTGTCACCAATATACCACAGATAGGATTACATAATGAACTGTCACCGATTTACCTCAGATAGGCCGGGTTACATAATGAATGTGACGACTGACATGCAACATTCCAATACAGACCCAATATCTACCCATAGAGAGCCCCATACAGACTGGAGCAGACGACACTCTGCAGTGCATGCTTCCATCTGGGGAGGCTCCCTGCGGGTTAATATGCAACATTCCAATACAGACCTAATCTCTACCAGCTGTCTGCTAAAGTAAATTTTTGTATGCTATTTAATTAATCTGATAATATCACAGAGTTAACCCTTTCAGTGCCAAGTCCGATTTTAGTATCAACCCATATTTCCTTGATCATTTTTCAAATTTATTGATTATAATAATGTGATACATTGATGGAAAGAACTCTAATTTATTGATTATAATAATGTGATACATTGATGGAAAGAGCTCTTTCCATCAATGTATCACATTATTATAATCAATAAATTTGAAAAATGATCAAGGAAATATGGGTTGATACAAAAATCGGACTTGGCACTGAAAGGGTTAATACTTGAAACATGAAATTTGTATGGTATAAAACAATGTGGTGCATCAGATGTCTCTGTGGAACATATCATTCACGCCATTTCATAGTCATAATACCATAATAAGATATAAGTAGACAGAATAGACCCATGCAAATTTGACATTATTTGCGAAACTCATTAATATGGACTGGTTTGAGCATGATTCTGGTAGCATTAACCTAGCTTATGAGAGCTTGATACAGACCCTCAGCATGAGCCTGACATTTACAGAATGAGGTCTCCAGAGGGTGAATTTATTAATGCTATCCTGCACAGCAGGCTAGCATCACCAAACTCACCCTCTTGGGACCTCATTCTGCTTGGCCACATCTGCTAGGTGAGACATAGACTCAGATTGAAGTTCTCAAATGGTGAATATTGTGATGTATACCCATTGAGAAACTCGTTATGCAATATGTCTTCTGCCAATTTGGGGATATAGAGAAACTAAACTAAAAAAGAAATAGAATCTAAGTTTCTATAGAAATTTGAAAATAATGAAACTTTCAGAGAAGATGAGGCCTAAGCAGAACTAGGTCACCAAAGGGTGAATTTAGTGATGCTAACCTACTATGTGGGATAGCGTCACTAAATTCACCCTCTGAGGACCTCATTCTGCAAGGACAGGCACGCTATATATATAATCAGACTTGACCGTCTGGGAGAAAAACTGAAGTAGTCAACTAATTCACACTGAGTTAATAAATCTGAATCGAGGCTGTTTGTTGAACTTACTAAACATACGGGCGGCCTTTCTGGTGGGTATTGCTGTTAAATCATCTGCTAAAAACGCCATAAACAGAAAGAATATTATTAATAAACAGATGTTGTTCCTATATAAATCATAAATATCGCATACATTGCATGTTATGGTCTCGTTATGTAAACAAACACCAAAAATGTTACAGAACCATTTGTTTATAGACAAACACTCAGAACTACCTGATCGTCCAATCAAAATGTTCCGTTGCACTGTGGAAGGCCAAGATAAAATTAATGGCACCATCAACAATCGCAACCAAATTTTTATTTTAATCGACCCATTCTACCCGCTGTCAGTTCAAAATCCAGCTAATGAACGTTACGTCATGATTGGGAAATGATCAGACAGAAAACGAGTTTTAAGTTGTTGACCCATATACCCTGTGCCAATGCATTCTCTTATATATGCGAGTCGACCATAGGTCGCCTCGCATATATAAGAGAATGCATTGGCCTAACAATTTTTTATCATTTGTTTAAATAAATGTTTCTTAAAAATTTTAGGACATAAAATAAAAAACATCCATTACCCTGCAGGGAGCCCCACACATATATAGAAGCATATAGAAGAGTGTCGTCTGCTCATGTTTGTCTGGGGCTCTGTATGGGTGAAATTATAAAATTGTTAAAGAATACAAGAAAAAATTATTAAAATTGTAAAAAATTGTTTGGCCAATGCATTCTCTTATATATGCGAGGCGACCTATGGTCGACTCGCATATATAAGAGAATGCATTGGCACAGGGTAAAAAAAAATCCCGACTTACGACTAATCCAGCTAATGAACTGGGAAATGATCAGACAGAAAACGTGTACATAATATAATTGTTCTTGCAAAGAGATGAATATATTTCAATCCAGTTTAATAGTATTTTCTATGATAGTATTGTGAGTTGTAAGTTGTTGACGCAACAAATTAGGGGTTTTACAACGTATAATGCGCTCGAATCTAAATAAGGAAATTACCCAATATCGCGACTCTGCTTATAAACAATTCACTGTGCTTTTTTGCGAGAAACTGAACAACACTCGACCTGCATTTTCTCTGACGCAAAGTGTATTTTGGGATTATTATCACATTCATACCATCATTATGTTATACTATTAGTTTATTCTTGAGGAAATTATCATAATTTGTTAAATGTTATTTCTAAATTATAACCTACAGTAATGCTCTAAGTAATCGACTTCTTAACCACAGCAGAATTATGGGTAAATTTTCAGGATTTAGTCGGAAATATTGCTTGTTGCCATTCATCGGAAAGCTCTCGGGGAGACAAGCAACAAGCCATATTTCCGACTAAATCCTGAAAAGTTATCCATAATTCTGCTGTGGTTAAGGAGTTGATTACTTAGGGCATTACTGTATACCCAGTATTACTGGTGCTTATGTACCCCCATGTGTCTTATTGTGCGATATTAAACACTTGCACTTTCATGATTCAAGCTAATGTTAGCAACAATCGATTTGTTAAACAGATACACCCAGAAATAGGATTATATAATCGGGACATTCCAATATAGACCCTCGGGTGGAAAGTCTAAAGAAGTCAACTGTTCCGTACTTTGTTTATACATGTATATAGATCTGTATCGAGGTGGTTTGTACTTTAGATAAATTCCATGACGCAAGCTCAAGACTGCAAATAGCATGTCTGTTATTTGCAGAATGAGGTCCCCAGAGGGTGAATTTAGTGATGCTATCCCGCACAGCGGGCTAGCATCACCAAATTCACCCTCTGGAGACCTCATTCTGCTTAGGCCCCATGTTCTGGGAAGTATCTATAGTATCAAATTAACATTGTTTTTAGTTACATTTCTCTTCTAGGAAGTTTCTATATCCCCTAATTTGCAGAAGATAAAATTCATAATTGAGGTGCCCAATGGGTGAACATCACCAACTTCAACTGGGGAACTTCAATCTGACAATTGGTCTGCCATAGCAGTTGAGGGCCTTAGCAGAATGAGGTCCCCAGAGGGTGAATTTAGTGATGCTAGCCTGCTATGTGGGATAGCGTCACTAAATTCACCCTCTGGGGACCTTATTCTGCAAATGACAGACACGCTATTTGCAGGCTTTCACAAGATAATGTTTAATAGCAGAATCAATAAGGAAGCCATTATACCCAAGATATGCTTACTGTATCATTATTGGGATGAATGATGTG
The DNA here is from genome assembly GCA_032622095.1 of Siphonodentalium dalli. Lineage (NCBI taxonomy): Eukaryota > Metazoa > Mollusca > Scaphopoda > Gadilida > Siphonodentaliidae > Siphonodentalium > Siphonodentalium dalli. The sequence goes on from CP136066.1 coordinate 499,351, forward strand.
GGACAATCCACCCGCCCGCTTCCATGGGAAGACAAGTAGTATTGATAAATATAAATTCAAAAGACCTAAGAACACACTAGAGTATAGGTCGTTAAACTCATGGGACATTACAGTACACACTCTTGGTAGCCTATATATTGATCTGTACTAATTATAAATACCTCAATGGTCAGTACACTGAATTACATGGATTCATGTCCGTCTGTCCATGTCCGTCTGTCTGTTCATCCATTGTACCCCACGAAAGAAGTCAATGCATGATGGGTGAAATTTGCAGAATGAGGTCCCCAGAGGGTGAATTTAGTGACGCTATCCCGCATAGTGGGCTAGCATCACTAAATTCACCCTCTGGGGACCTCATTCTGCTTAGGCCCTCAACTGCTATGGTATACCTAGGATCAGATTAAAGTTCCCCAGTTGAAGTTTGTGATGTTCACCCATTGGGCACCTCGATTATGCATTTTATCTGCTGCAAATTAGGGGATATAGAAACTTCCCAGAAGGGAAAACTAAAAACAATGTTAATTTGATACTGTAGATACTTCTCAGAAGATGAGGCCTAAGCAGAATGAGGTCCCCAGAGGGCGAATTTAGTGATGCTAGCCCACTATGCGGGATAGCAGCACTAAATTCCCCCTCTGGGGACCTCCTTCTGCAAATGACAGGCACACTAAACTCAGGCTTGGTCAGTAATGTAAGACATCCATCTCAAACCTCACTGATAAAGTTTAATGTTTAACCCACAGGGAGCCTCCCCCAGATGGAAGCATGCACTTCAGAGTGTTGTCTGCTCCAGTCTGTGTGGGGCTCTCTATGGGTTAGACACACTAAACTCAGGGTTGCTTTTAACATTATTAACCCAGTTGTTGAGCAATGCCCAGTCTAATTCCAGCTGCCATTTTATAGGTGCTTCACCAGAGTGATCAGACACGTAGCTACAGTAATGCTCTAAATAATAGACTCCTTAACCACAGCAGAATTATGGGTAACTTTTCAGGATTTAGTCGGAAATATGGACTGTTGCCATTCATCGGAAAGCTCTCATTGAGAGCTTTCCGATGAATGGCAAAAAGCCATATTTCGGTTTAATGTTTAACCCGCAGGGAGCCTCCCCCAGATGGAAGCATGCACTGCAGAGTGTCGTCTGCTCCAGTCTGTGTGGGGGCTCTCTATGGGTTAGACACACTAAACTCAGGGTTGCTTTTAACATTCTGATTGATTTGGGGCCTCTGATCATCATAAGTCGGAAATATGGCTTGTTGCCATTCATCGGAAAGCTCTCATTGAGAGCTTTCCGATGAATGGCAAAAAGCTATATTTCCGACTAAATCCTGAAAAGTTACCCATAAGTCTGCTGTGGTTAAGGAGTCGATTATTTAGGGCATTATACTGTACACCTCCACACGAACTTACACTTGCCCAACACACCAGGGTCCTATTTCTTGTCAAGGTACCACGAAGCAATCACAGGATGACTGACCTTTCTGTGGGAGACTCAATATCCAGAGGCTGGGCGCGAACTCACAATGCTGTGGTGACAGCAATACAAGTCCACTGCACTGACATTTAGCTATCGAGTTCCCAGGGTATAATTAGTTTAGTGTTTCATAACTGGAGGTATGAAACGCTGAGTACATCTTTAACACGTTCACTGCCGACGCCTATACAATTACATGCAAAAAGTACGAGATAACTCGTAGTCAACAGTGAACGTGCTAACCTCATAACTTTGAAGCCTGCAAATAGATTGTCTGTCATTTGCATGATGTGGCTAGCATCACAAAATTCATCCTCTGGGGACCTCATTCTGCTTAGGCCTCATCTTGGAAGTATCTATAGTCTCAAATTAACATTGTTTTTAGTTATTTTTCCCCTTCTGGGAAGTTTCTACATCCTCTAATTTGCAGAAGATGAAATGCATATTAATCAAGGTGACTAATGGGTGAACATCATCAACTTCTTCTGGGAAACTTCAATCTGATCCTAGGTCTCCAATAGCAGTTGAGGTCTAAGCAAAAATAATGAGATAACTCGTAGTCGGCAGTGAACGTGTTAACCTAATAACTTTGAAGCCTGCAAATAGTGTGTCTATCATTTGCATAATGGGTTCCCCAGAGGGTGAATTTAGTGATGCTAACCCCGTTACGCTAAGTGGGCTAGCATCACAAAATTCACCCTCTGGGGGACCTCATTCTGCTTGGGCCTCATCTTCTCAAAGTAACATTGTTTTTAGTTATTTTTCCCCTTCTGGGAAGTTTCTACATCCTGTAATTTGCAGAAGATGAAATGCATATTAATCGAGGTGACTAATGGGTGAACATCATCAACTTCTTCTGGGAAACTTCAATCTGATCCTAGGTCTCCAATAGCAGTTGAGGTCTAAGCAAAAATAATGAGATAACTCGTAGTCGGCAGTGAACGTGTTAACCTAATAACTTTGAAGCCTGCAAATAGTGTGTCTATCATTTGCATAATGGGTTCCCCAGAGGGTGAATTTAGTGATGCTAACCCCGTTACGCTAAGTGGGCTAGCATCACAAAATTCACCCTCTGGGGGACCTCATTCTGCTTGGGCCTCATCTTCTCAAAGTAACATTGTTTTTAGTTATTTTTCCCCTTCTGGGAAGTTTCTACATCCTGTAATTTGCAGAAGATGAAATGCATATTAATCAAGGTGACTAATGGGTGAACATCATCAACTTCTACTGGGAAACTTCAATCAGATCCTAGGTCTCCAATAGCAGTTGAGGTCGAAGCAAAAATAATGAGATAACTCGTAGTCGGCAGTGAACGTGTCAACCTCATAACTTTTAATTCTGCAAATAGTGGGTCTGTCATTTGCATAATGGGGTCCCCAGAGGGTGAATTTAGTGATTCTAACCCGCTCCGCTAAGTGGGCTAGCATCACAAAATTCACCCTCTGGGGACATCATTCTGCTTAAGCCTCATCTTCTGAGAAGTATCTATAGTCTCAAATTAACATTGTTTTTAGTAACTTTTCCCCTTCTGGGAAGTTTCCACATCCTCTTAATTTGCAGAAGATAAAATGCATTTTAATCAAGGTGATCCTAGATCTCCGATAGTAGTTGAGGCCCAAGCAGAAATAATGAGATAACTCGTAGTCGGCAGTGAACGTGTTAACCTCATAACTTTTAATTCTGCAAATAGTGGGTCTGTCATTTGCATAATGGGGTCCCCAGAGGGTGAATTTAGTGATTCTAACCCGCTCCGCTAAGTGGGCTAGCATCACAAAATTCACCCTCTGGGGACATCATTCTGCTTAAGCCTCATCTTCTGAGAAGTATCTATAGTCTCAAATTAACATTGTTTTTAGTAACTTTTCCCCTTCTGGGAAGTTTCCACATCCTCTTAATTTGCAGAAGATAAAATGCATTTTAATCAAGGTGATCCTAGATCTCCGATAGTAGTTGAGGCCCAAGCAGAAATAATGAGATAACTCGTAGTCGGCAGTGAACGTGTTAACCTCATAACTTTCAAGCGTGCAAATAGTGAGTCTGTCATTTGCATAATGGGGTCCCCAGAGGGTGAATTTAGTGATGTTATTCCTCAAACCAGAGCAGAATATAAGACATTCCCTATTTTTGAGTCAACCCATCTCTGTCACAAGTACATGAGAACCTGAACATCATTGAGATCTGTTTGCTCATCTTTGATAGATAATTCATTGATTCTCCCAGAAGCAAAGTAACTAGGTTTTTAACCCTTTACCCAACAGAAGGGCCCTGTGCCAATGCATTCTCTTATATATGCGAGTCGACCATAGGTCGCCTCGCATATATAAGAGAATGCATTGGCTTAACACATATTAAAAATTATAAAATTGTTAAAGAATGTACGAAAAAATGGTAAAAAGTGTTAAAAAAAGATTTTTTTTAGGCCAATGCATTCTCTTATATATGCGAGGCGACCTATGGTCGACTCGCATATATAAGAGAATGCATTGGCACAGGGCATAACTGTAACCATCACAATGTGGTCAATGAGCCGGTTTCAATGATATCCATATTTGTATGGTTCTATTGAGACAGACCGAAGATATTTTAGGCTGTTGAAGCTTTATTTGGCCGGTTTTGGCCGGTTTGTTGGGTAAAGGGTTAAAGCCTTGAAATAGTGTGTCTGTCATTTGCAGAATGAGGTCCTCAGAGGGTGAATTTAGTGATGCTATCATGCACAGTGGGCTAGCATCACCAAATTCACCCTCTTGGAACCTCATTCTGCTTAGGCCTCAATTTTTAAGGGAGACCTTAGGATCGGATTGAAGTTCCCCAGTTCACTTCGATTATGCATTTTCTATTCTGAAAATTAAGGGATATAGAAACTGAACAGAAGGGAAAAAGTAACCAAAAACAATGTTAATTTGAGACTAAAGATACTTCCCAGAAGATGAGGGCTTAGCAGAATGAGGTCCCAGAGGGTGAATTTAGTGATGCTAGCCCACAAGGAACAAGTTTTTAAACGCACTTACATGCTGATGCACATTCCAGTTAATCCATTACAAGCTGTAATAAAGCAATGCATGACGCAGGCAAGTATAATGATACATAAAATAATATATACAACTGCGGTATACAGTAATGCCCTAAATAATTGACTCCTTTAACCACAGCAGAATTATGGGTAATTTTTCAGGATTTAGTAGGAAATATGGCTTGTTGCCATTCATCGAAAAGCTCTCACAGAGAGCTTTCCAATGAATGGCAACAAGCCATATTTCCGTCTAAATCCTCAAAAATTACCCATAATTCTGCTGTGGTTAAGGAGTCGATTATTTAGGACATTACTGTACTAAAACATAAAAATGGCACCTATAACATGTCTATAATTGATATTTATTGCATTCAATTTCAAATTAACAATTTTGCCATCTTCATACCTGATTTTTTTTATAAAATGAAAAGAAATTAAAATCCAAAACCCATATTATTTTTAATATTTTCCACGCCTCCTGACCTATCTTTTAAAAATAATTATTTGTAAACCAACAAATTTTTAAAAAGTGGCCTTAAAGTGATGTGAAACACTATACTGTGGTGTTCCAAACGGAATAACAATAAACATGCCAAAATAACTTATTTTCATAAATTTGATATCCAAATAGTCAGAAAACAGAGTCATTATTATAAAAGAATTAAACGCAGTGACTATTATTACCACAATTATTGCTGTAATGTTTATACCCGATAATGTGTCCAGAATTATATAGTAAACTAGAAGGTGACCCGACTTCGTCCGGGCTTTGACCTTGAATTGACCATTTTGAAGGTCAAGGTCAGGTGGGGTCAAACACCAACACCCCAAAAATGGTGGAAATCGGCCCAGTGGATACCGGGAAATCGGCCCAGCGGATACCGAGATACCCTATGCATCAAATTTCGTCCGTAAAAATCCGCCAGTTTAACCCGATTTGATTTCCACTCAAGTATATAAACGCGCCTCATATACACACGCTCATTAATTATCAAGTTTCAACGTAAAGATAAATTACCATCGGTGCCCGAGATATCGCCAAGACGTCTGAAACAGTCAAATGCATCGGCCGGTTAAGCGTTAACGTGATCTAACGTTATGACCTCTAACGACGTCATAGAAGTTACGCATTGTTTTTAACCTGATGGAAGATAGTACCACTTCTTCTTGATAATTGAGGCAGATAACTAAAACGGATACGTACCCATTATATATCGTTGGAAAGAGGAAACACGAAAGATTCTCACAGTGTCATTATTATGACTGGCATTTTATTATTCGCGCTGTTTCGAATCGATTTGTAAGCACCGAACTCAAATGAAAGTCCCGTAACACAGCGTAAAAACAGATTTGACCTCGGCACGTGAAAAGTTGACCTCGGATATGAAAATTAATATGCCTATGCCACTTCCAGACCGATAGTACCCTCACATACGAAGTTTCATCGAAATCGGGTCGGCCGTTTTCGAGTTCATCGCGAACACACACACACACAGACAGATACACCACACACAGACAGATCTTCCAAAATATATAATAGATATCCTATTTGTGCGTAGTTCAACCGTCGTGTTCTATGAATTGATACAGTCGATGTGGTTGGAATTTTCGTTGGAATCTTAGTTCATTGCTACATTCTTCCAATGGGGATAATCATTTCAGATAATATTAAACTGATTGATTTTATTCAATGGAATAAGTCCGCAATATGACTTTAACCCATTCATGATTGGGAGCTTCCTGAATTTTTGTAAAAATGTTGTGCCAATGCATTCTCTTATATATGCGAGTCGACCATAGAGATTCCATTGGCCTAACAAATTTTATATTATTTTTTATAATTATTAAAAAGTGTAAAAAATTATTAAGAAGAGAATGTAAGAAATAATGATAAAAATGATAAACATTGTTAAAGAATGTAAGAAAAAATTATAAAAATTGATTTGTATAATTTTGTTCTTACTTTCTTCATCAATTTTTATAATTTATTTCTCATATTCTTTAACAATTTTATCATTTTTAACATTTCTTTCTTACATTCTTAATTGATTCTTTTACAATTTTATCATTTTTTATTACAATAAAAAATGATAAAATTGTAAAAGAATCAATTAAGAATGTAAGAAAGAAATGTTAAAAATGATAAAATTGTTAAAGAATATGAGAAATAAATTATAAAAATTGATGAAGAAAGTAAGAACAAAATTATACAATAAATGATAAAATTGTTAAAGAATATAAGAAAAAATTATAAAAATGTTATAGAATATGAGAAAAAATTATAACAAATGATAAAAATTGTTAAAGATGTAAGAAAAATTGATAAAAAATTATTAGGCCAATGCATTCTCCTATATATGCGAGGCGACCTGTGATCGACTCGCATATATAGGAGAATGCATTGGCACAGGGTCTTTAATGTTGTGCCAGCGCAGCTCCCGTCATGAGAGGGTTGAAGGCAGTAGTCATGATCATAAATGAGGGGAAATTGTGAGTGTAAGAAAAAATAAATTTTTTAAAGAATGTAACAAAAAATAATAATAAATGATGAAAATTGTTAAAGAATGTGAGAAAAAATGATAAAAAGGTGATAAAATTGTTAAAGAATATAAGAAAAAAATATAAAATTTCTTATAGAATTTGAGAAAAAATTATAACAAATGATAAAAATTGTTAAAGAATGTAAGAAAAATTGATACAAAATTGTTAGGAGAAAGCATTGGCACAGTGTCTTTAATGTTGAGCCAGCGCAGCTCCTATCATGAAATGCTTAAAGGCTGCAGTCCAGACTATAACGAGGGGAAATCGTGATACACGAATAGATCAATACGAATTGGAAGTTTAAGTCTATAAGTGCAGGCACACGGAGAAACAAACAATAATAAGCGGGGTTGTTTACTCATATAAAAGGAAGCCCACACTCTACAGCTGGTTAGGGCCAAGTGCATTGATACACTAAAATGACAAAACATTGTTAAATAATGTAAGAAATAATGATAAAAAATTGTAAAGAATGTGAGAAAAAATGATAAAAAAAAGTGATAAAATTTTTAAAGAATATAATGAAAAAATGAGATAAAAGTTCTTATAGAATGTGAGAAAAAATTATAACAAATGATAAAAATTGTTAAAGAAAGTAAGAAAAATTTATAAAAAATTGTTAGGCCAATGCATTCTCTTATATATGTGAGGCGACCTATGGTCGACTCGCATATATAAGAGAATGCATTGGCACAGGGTCTTTAATGTTGAGCCAGCGCAGCTCCCGTCATGAAAGGCTTAAAGGCTGCAGTCCAGACAATAAACGAGGGGAAATCGGTGATACACAAATAGATCAATACGAATTGGAAGTTTAAGTCTATAAGTGCAGACACACGGAGAAACTAACAATAATAAGCAGGGTTGTTTACTCATATAAAAGGAAGCCCACACTCGACAGCTGGTTAGGGCCAAGTGTACTCATATACATGTTAATATTCATGCTCCCAGTTCATAGGGACTAGTTAATCTAATAGGCCTGATTAAAGGTGTAGGTTAAACTGAATGTCAAAGGCGGAAATGATTCACGGTTTATATTAAAGTGGAACCGTCCAATGTGTTAACCCTTTACCCAACAAACCGACCAAAACTGGCCAAATAAAGCTTCAACAGCCTAAAATATCTTCGGTATGTCTCAATAGAACCATACAAATATGGATATCATTGGAACCGGCTCCTTGACCACATTGTGATAGTTACAGTTATGCCCTGTGTCAATGCATTCTCTTATATATGCGAGTCGACCATACGTCGCCTCGCATATATAAGAGAATGCATTGGCCTAAAAAAAATCTTTTTTTAACACTTTTTACCATTTTTCTTACATTCTTTAACAATTTTATAATTTTTAATGTGTTAAGCCAATGCATTCTCTTATATATGCGAGGCGACCTATGGTCGACTCGCATATATAAGAGAATGCATTGGCACAGGGCCCTTCTGTTGGGTAAAGGGTTAAGCCAGGGGTTGATAACATGACACATACTATCAAGCAATGGATCATTCGTTTTTAGTAGAGGGGTTGTTCAAAATCATGTGAACGTAATTGTGAAATGATTCACAGTTTACATTAAAGTGGAATGGTCCAACTTGTTAGGCCAGCAGAAGACAACATGGTGCATACCTAGCTATGGGCAGAAAAGGGGGCATATTTGGTAGAGGGGTTGTACAAAATCATATTACACTCAGGGGCGGCAGAACACAGGGGGGGGGGGGGGGGCTTGCAGAGGTCCCATCCCTCTTGCCCTCAAATGATGCCAGTGCAAAGCCCCCTTTCGTCCCCCCTTCTTGCCATCCCTTCTTGCTCTCCCCTTCTTGCCCCAACCTTCTTGCCCCCCCCCCCCCCCTTCTTGCCCTTCATTCTTCCATCACCCCTGATTGCATTTTTAACCCTTTCATGATGGGAGCATTAAAGCTCCTATCTCTCTGCAATCTGTTATACATGCGAGTCTCCCATATGGAGCCTCGCATATATAAGAGAATGCACTGGCTGACAAGGTCAGGGCAATTATTGTTAGGCCAATGTATTCTCTTCTATATGCAAGGCTCCCTATGGGAGACTCGTATTAGTAAGAGTATGGTATTCTAAAAAATTCAGGAAGCTCCAGTCATGAAAGGATTGACACAAAAGGTTGAAATGATTCAAAGTTAATATTAAAGTGGAATGGTGCGTTGTGTTAAGCCAGGGCAGTTAGTATGGCATATACTCAGCTAGGGATGTATTTAGTAGAGGGGTTGTTCAAAATATCATGTAAACATACTTTTGAAAGACTGAAATGATTCAAAGTTAATATTAAAGTGGAACAGTCTAATTTATTAAGCCAGGGGCAGATAACATGACACATACTAAGTTAGGGACGTATTTGGGAGAGGTGTTTGTCGCAAATTCACAGTACATTGTTAACCCTTTGAGTGCCAGGTCCGATTTTTGTATCAACCCATATACCCTGTGCCAATGCATTCTCTTATATATGCGAGTCGACCATAGGTCGCCTCGCATATATAAGAGAATGCATTGGCGTAACAATTTTTTTTTTTTTTTTTTTTTTTGTTACAATTTTTTACAATTTTAATATATTTTATTATATTCTTTAACAGACTTATTGTGTAGGTTTAGGGTCGATAATATCGGCCCCTGGCACTCAAAGGGTTAATGGTTTGACTAAAATAGAGGTGGTTAAGGGGTTTCCACGCCTGAGCTATCAGGTTGAAAGTTTAGACAGACCTACACAGAAAACTACTTAATATTTCGCTAAGTACACCACCTGAAGGATTATATGCTATCTGATGACCACATCAAGCATATTATATAACAATACAAAAATATGTCAAAAAGATGACATGTAGGTGTGTCTAAACCTAGCTATTATATCTCTTTCTAGTCAAGTGCCTTTCCATATCAATACCATAGTAATACATATGTTACATGTAGGTGTGTCTAAACCTAGCTATTATATCTCTTTCTAGTCAAGTGCCTTTCCATATCAATACCATAGTAATACATATGTTACATGTAGGTGTGTCTAAACCTAGCTATTATATCTCTTTCTAGTCAAGTGCCTTTCCATATCAATACCATAGTAATACATATGTTACATGTAGGTGTGTCTAAACCTAACTATTATATCTCTTTCTAGTCAAGTGCCTTTCCATATCAATACCATAGTAATACATATGTTACATGTAGGTGTGTCTAAACCTAGCTATTATATCTTGGAGGTCTGATCACATGATTTGTATTAGTTTTAACCAGTGCATTAGTCCTGATGAGTATGTTATCTGTTAACCATAAACTGCATTAAATCCCATTAAACCGGGTTATGGGCAAATAACATCCCTTTGATATCCCTCCTCAAGGTCTCATCCATTTAATTCTGCTATTAGAACAAACATTTTACAGTTTTTCTTGTATACATACCGAAAATTTTATTGCAATGTAATTTCTGATCATGTACTCCATTATGATGACGGGGTAAGGACATTATCCTGGTGCACTCTCTAGGGCTGGGTGGTACCATTATGATGGAGGGGTGAGGATTTGATTGTGTTGCACTCTTAGGCTGGGTGATACCATTATTATGACGGGGTGAGGATTTTATTGTGTTGCACTCTTAGGCCCAGGAGATTCAATTAATTGATTATTGAGAATGGGCGATTAACCCATCAGAACGAACCCCACCTGTTTCAAATGTTATTGAGCGATACCAAATAAGCAAATTAATAAAGCTTCAACAGCCTAAATTATCTTGGGTATGTCTCAATAGAACCATACAAATATGGATATCATTGGAACCGGCTCCTTGACCACATTGTGATAGTTACAGTTATGCCCTGTGCCAATGCATTCTCTTATATATGCGAGTCGACCATAGGTCGCCTCGCATATATAAGAGAATGCATTGGCCTAAAAAAAATCTTTTTTTAACACTTTTTATCTTTTTTTCTTATATTCTTTAACAATTTTATAAATTTTAATGTGTTAAGCCAATGCATTTTCTTATATATGCGAGGCGACCTATGGTCGACTCGCATATATAAGAGAATGCATTGGCACAGGGCCCTTCTGTTGGGTAAAGGGTTAAGTTATCATACTTACTTATGAGAACTCATACCATCAAATGCTATACTAAGATAGTTAGGCTACACTTCTATCCTATATAATAAACTGGTCGCGTTTTGTGTGAATGACACTTCTAGAAACATTTTCGAGGAAAAGAATAAAAAACATCCTACATGTATTTACATAATTTGGACTTGCTGAATCTGATTAGGGTGCCTGTAACCTGCTAAAGAAGGGAAATTGGTGAATTTCAAGAAATAAATATTGGGGAAAATTGTTTCAAATCATAAATTTATGGATTTTCAGCGATGTTTATAATAAAATCAAATTTCACAAGTCAAATTCAAGTCAAATTCACAAGTCAAAAAATTCAAATTCAAATTCACAAGCGATGTTTATAAAAAATTCAAATTCACAAGTCCTTAAAATGTCAGGTCTATTTTGTCGACCTCACTCTCCTGATTCCAGAACAGAAAACCATTTCCAGATCTGTTTTTTTATAACAAACAGCGAACAGTTTAAAACAATTAATAATAACACAATGTAACGGGTGATTGGATCATTATAGTTCTCTTGAATGAATGAATTTATTGAGCAAACCAAAATACAATGGTATATGCCAGTACAATAATTTGAATATATACATAACGCACAATGAATGAATTTATTAAATAAACCAAAATACAATTGTATATGCCAGTACAATAATTTGAATATATACATAGCGCACAATGAATGAATTTATTAAATAAACCAAAATACAATTGTATATGCCAGTACAATAATTTGAATATATACATAATGCACAATGAATGAATTTATTAAATAAACCAAAATACAATTGTATATGCCAGTACAATAATTTGAATATATACATAACGCACAATGAATGAATTTATTGAGCAAACCAAAATACAATTGTATATGCCAGTATAATAATGTGAATATATACATAACGCACAATGAATAAATTTATTGAGCAAACCAAAATACAATTGTATATGCCAGTACAATAATGTGAATTCATACATAACCACAATGAATGAATTTATTGAACAAACCGAAATACAATTGTATATGCCAGTACAATAATGTGAATACATACATAACCACAATGAATGAATTTATTGAACAAACCGAAATACAATGGTATATGCCAGTACAATAATGTGAATAAATACATAACCACAATGAATGAATTTATTGAACAAACCAAAATACAATGGTATATGCCAGTACAATAATTTGAATATATACATAACGCACAATGAATGAATTTATTGAGCAAACCAAAATACAATTGTATATGCCAGTATAATAATGTGAATATATACATAACGCACAATGAATAAATTTATTGAGCAAACCAAAATACAATTGTATATGCCAGTATAATAATGTGAATATATACATAACGCACAATGAATAAATTTATTGAGCAAACCAAAATATAATGTTATATGCTAGTACAATAATGTGAATATATACATAACTACAATGAACAAATTTATTGAGCAAACCAAAATATAATGGTATATGCCAGTACAATAATGTGAATAAATACATAACCACAATGAATGAATTTATTGAACAAACCAAAATACAATGGTATATGCCAGTACAATATGAGACATATGAGTAATATGTAAAGCCATACAAAATGTTTGGAATAACCAGATTGGGTCATAGGTGCTTTTATGCCCCCCCCCCTTTATGCCCCCCCCCCCCCTTGAGCCACTCTCCTTGCCGTTATGGATGTTGAGCCCCACCCTCTTGCCCTTCTGAAGATTGAGCCCCTCTGAAGGTTGAGCACCTCTGAAGGTTGAGCCCCTCTGAAGGTTGAGCCCCTCTGAAGGTTGATTTCCTCCTTGCCCCCTCTGAATGTTGAGCCCCCCTCGCCCCTCTGAAGGTTGAGCCTCCCCCTTCCCTTGCTCTTCAATACTTTCACCATAGCTGTTCGCTGTATAAATCAAACATAAAATAAACATGGATGTCGCAATAACTTATTTACCTGATCCTATTGGGATATAGTTTTTGGTTGAGTCCATCCATTGAACATAACATCTGAACCAACATGGGCGCTTCGCATAAATTAACCGTCATAATGGGCTGCTCGCATAAATTAACCATCATAATTATACCTATTTACATAATTCGTTCATGACGATACTCTTGTGTTTGGATCCCTCGTATAGGTGTTATTAAATCCAGTGCATTTTGGTGCACTTCCTTTCAATATGCTAAATAATGGTTTATATATGGGTAAGTGAGCCTCCTAAAAAAGTATATCCGTCAACATGACCAAGCCTGAGTTTAGTGTGCCTGTCATTTACAGAATGAGGTCCCTAGAGGGTGAATTTAGTGACGCTATCCCGCATAGCAGGCTAGCATCACTAAATTCACCCTCTGGGAACCTCATTCTGCATGGCCTCGTCTGCTATGGGAGACACAGACTCAAGTGGAAGTTCCCAAATGGTGAATATTGTGATGTACACCCATTGGGAACCTCGATTAAGCAATGTGTCGTCTGCCAATTTGGGGATATAGAAACTAAACTAAAAAATCATAGTTTCTAACAAAATTTGATAATAAAGAAACTTTCCAGAGAAGATAAGGCCTAAGCACAATGAGGTCCTCATAGGGTGAATTTTGTGATGCTAGCCCACAATGCGTGATAGCGTCACTAAATTCACCCTCTTGGGACCTCATTCTGCAAATGAGACGCACACTAAACTCAGACTTGAACATGACATGTGTTTACTGTGTACTCTCTATGTACAAGCCTGCAAATAGCATGTCTGTCATTTGCAGAATGAGGTCCCCAGAGTGTGAATTTAGTGACGCTACCCCCGCATAGCGGGCTAGCATCACTAAATTCACCCTCTGGGGACCATGACATGACCATGACATGTGTTTACTGTGTACTCTCTATGTACAAGCCTGCAAATAGCATGTCTGTCATTTGCAGAATGAGGTCCCCAGAGTGTGAATTTAGTGACGCTACCCCCGCATAGCGGGCTAGCATCACTAAATTCACCCTCTGGGGACCTCATTCTGCTTAGGCCTCATCTTCTGGGAAGTATCTATGGTATCAAATTAACATTGTTTTTAGTTACTTTTTCCCATCTGGGAAGTTTCTATATCCCAATCCATAATCGAGGCACCCAATGGGTGAACATCACCAACTTGAACTGGGGAACTTCAATCTGATCCTAGGTCTGCCATAGCAGATGAGGGCCTAAGCAGAATGAGGTCCCCAGAGGGTGAATTTAGTGATGCTAGCCCGCTATGCGGGGGTAGCGTCACTAAATTCACCCTCTGGGGACCTCATTCTGCAAATGACAGACATGCTATTTGCAGGCTTGTCTATGTAACATTCCCCCACCTCATGCCATAATTATTACTCCACTTTATCCTGGGGATCATATTTATTTAATCTGGGTGTGAAGATAAATTTATCAAATAAAAAGTTTACAGGCCAATTTGATGTAAGAGATGCACTTGCTTCCTATGTGTGTTACAGAGCCCTGACGTCTCTGCACTTAGATAGCAACACTTGAAGCCTGGCTTAACCCTTTATCCAACAAAACACCCAGAAAAATAGCCCAAATGAAGCTGCAACAGCCTAAATTATCTTGGGTCTGTCTCAATAGAACCATGCCAATGCATAATGATTCTCTTATATATGCGAGTCGACCATAGGTCGCCTCGCATATATAAGAGAATCCATTGGCATAAAAAAAAATCATTTTTTAACACTTTTTACCATTTTTTCTTACATTCTTTAACAATTTTATAATTTTTTCTTACATTTTTTAACAATTATTATAATTTTTTTTCTACATTCTTTGACACAATTTTATCATTTTTAATATGTGTTAAGCCAATGCATTCTCTTATATATGCGAGGCGACCTATGGTCGACTCGCATATATAAGAGAATGCATTGGCACAGGGCCGTTTTGTTGGGTAAAGGGTTAATGTTTCCCTTTACATCATGATCCATAACATAATGTGAATATTCCCCATAGGAAGTTTACTGGCAACCTGAGGTAACAGAAGGCGTTATCCATGTGTTACACTGGGACAACCCCTCTGTACTTGGAATACAACATTTCTGGGGCCAGAATTAATATATTCTAGACTACCTTATTCTGGTCAATAATTATACCCTCAGTATCGAAAGTATGTGGGGGGGGGGGGGGGGGGTATACTGGATTGCATTTTATGTTCTACTTTAAAATTAGGATTCCGTCCTGTCCATATTTTGGTCGCATCTTAGGGGTATGCCGGCAAAAAAACCTCTTTTGTTTAATCTGGGTGTGTAGGTAATTCAGGCCACAAACAGTTTTTATTCCACACCCATTGATGTGAGGCACATGTATTCAACGGAATCCCCGCCATTGATGTGAGGCACATGTATTCAACGGAATCCCTGCCATTGATGTGAGGCACATGTATTCAACAGAATCCCAGCCATTATTATTAGCTCAAATTTACTTTTAAAGTTTTTAGCTCAACTTTACTTGTAAAGTTTGACCTATTGCCATGGCTTGGTATCCATCGTGCGTGTATGTGTGTGTGTGCTTGGAGATGTTAAAAAAAATATGGCCGCCAGCAGCCATCTTGGGTTTTACTCTTTGCATTACTAAAGCATTTGGCATGGGCTACAGGTCGTATCTTTGGTCGGATCATTATGAAATTTGTCATGGCTCTTGACATGTAGATGGGAACAAGTCATTTTGGGGTCATTCGGCCATAAAACATGGACGCCATCATCAGCCACCTTGGATTTTACTCTTTGCATGACTAAATCCTTTGGCACAGGGTTGTACCTTTGGTCAGATCATTATGAAGTTTGTCATGGCTGTTGACATTAACATGTAGATGGGAATGAGTTATTTTGGGTTCATTCGGCAAAAAAACATGGCCGCCAGAAGCCATCTTGGATTTCAAAATTCAATCCATTAGCATGGGCTAGCTACAAGTCCTACTGTTCATCTGATCATCATGAAATTTGTCATGTATTGGAAAACATAGCTGCCAGCGGCCATCTTGGAGTTTATTTTATATATATATATATCTCTTCATGTTGATATGTAGTATTACTTAGACATTTCAACTTTCCGCATTCCTAATCACTCCTTTGACTGTAACATTTGAAATTATTCCCTTTCCAAGTTGCGCTACATTGTCTTTGACACTTTCATTGTATACACCATTTATCACACTTTTTTTCTACCTACATCATTATCTTTCCTATCTATTTCATTATATTCTCCCTTCTATCACACCTCCATATTTCTCATCCCTGCACTCGCTAATCTAACTTCCCAACATTTATTTGCTTTTAAAATAGTCACATCCGTTAAAACCGCAATAAACATGCAGAAAGAATATTATAGACATATTTTATTCTTATACCAATCAAATATTGCGTAAATTGCATGTTATTGTCATGTGAACAAATGCAATGCTATATAAACAAAGTGTGCGATAAGAAAAACACTAAATGCCTGAAACTTTGGTTAGAAATGCCACCATGTTCAATGGAATCTCAGCCAGTGAATACATATTATTGTATAAGTTGGGATTGTTTTTACCCTGTGCCAATGCATTCTCTTATATATGCGAGTCGACCATAGGTCGCCTCGCATATATAAGAGAATACTTTGGCCTAACAATTTTTTACAATTTTAATAATTTTTTCTTGTATTCTTTAACAATTTTATAATTTCACCCATACAGAGCCCCAGACAAACATGAGCAGACGACACCCTTCTATATGCTTCTATATATGTGTGGGGCTCCCTGCAGGGTAATGGATGGTTTTTATTTTACCGGTATGTCCTAAAAATTGTAAGAAACATTTATTTTAAAAAAATGATAAAAAATTGTTAGGCCAATGCATTCTCTTATATATGCGAGGCGACCTATGGTCGACTCGCATATATAAGAGAATGCATTGGCACAGGGTAAAAAAATCCCGACTTACGACTGGATTTGATATGGCGGGTCACATATTACTGTATACCTCAAGTCACTCAGGAATACAAGTCGGAACTATTGTTGATGTTGTCACCAAGAAAGATGATATACAGTAATGCTCTAATTAATCGACTCTTTAACTACAGCAGAATTATGGGTAACTTTTCAGGATTTAGTCGGAAATATGGCTTGTTGCCATTCATCGGAAAGCTCTCGTGGAGAGCTTTCCGATGAATGGCAACAAGCCATATTTCCGACTAAATCCTGAAAATTTACCCATAATTCTGCTGTATATATAGTTAAAGAGTCGATTACTTAGAGCATTACTGTATATTACGTCAATGATCTGCTTTGGGTGATGCCCTGATCATAACTGTTTATTCGTTATACTTAACCCTTTCAGTGCCAGGGACCGATCTCATTGGCCCTTATTTACGGTATGTAGAGTGCCAGGGCCGATAAAATCAGCCCTAAAAAAAATAAAATTCTTTTTAGATTTTTGTTGTTTTTTGGGTTGAATTTTTTTTGGGTATGCTTAAGCATGCTATAGCGAATTCAAAAACAAACTGGATAACACCTTAGGGGCATGTTATAACTCAAAACTATCACCATGTATTCATAGTAATAATTTTGATGCCCATGAAAAATGTAAGATTCCCTTTCACTATAAACCTACAAAATAAGTCTTGCACTGAAAGAGTTAAAGAATATAAGAAAAAATTATTAAAATTGTAAAAAATTGTAATAAATAATAACAAATGATGAAAAATTGTTAGGCCAATGCCTATGTCGACTCGCATATATAAGAGAATGCATTGGCACAGGGTATATATGGGTTGATACAAAAATCGTTCTTGGCACTGAAAGGGTTAAAGGGGTACTGTACGCCATTTTCAATAAATTCCCGGAAATAACAACGATCTAATATCGATAATATATAGAAAACTAATTAATTTGAGTCGAAGATGTATTCTGCAAATATTCAGGTTAATTAATAGCCACTCACTGACTTGTGACTATACAATGACTTAAATGAGTATATGGGACTGCATGGTATGCATATAATATAACATTTAGTTTGCACATTTTCTTGAAAAACTGTCCAAAATTTACTTGACAGCGACAATTGGTATTTTCGCATTCTGGCTAATCTCCCATCCGTAAGATTATTTCGTACTCAACAGACTTTCAAATAATGGAAATCTGATTACCTTATTCTACAACTCAGAAACTGTAGAAACCAACAACAACATTTGAGTACAGTATCCCGTTAAGTCACAATAAAGGTGACAGTCATGGCAAGCCTTGAAATAGTGTGTCTGTCATTTGCAGAATGAGGTCCCCAGAGGGTGAATTTAGTGATGCTACCCCGCATAGCGGGCTAGCATCACCAAATTCACCCTCTGGGGACCTCATTCTTTTTACACCTCAGCAGAATGAGGTTCCCAGAGGGTGAATTTGGCGATGCTAGCCCGCTATGCGGGGTAGCATCACTAAATTCACCCTCTGGGGACCTCATTCTGCAAATGACAGACACACTATTTCAAGGCTTGAGTCAATCCTTATCTCACACATCTGTGTAGAATAAACACAAAACACAACTCGCATCATAATAATCTTGATTCTTTTATCCAACTTGTTGCAGACGACAAATAATTAAATTACTGCCCCATCCTCAACTCATTCAATAAAAGATTCTCCATTAACCCTTTGAGTGCCAGGTCCGATTTTTGTATCAACCCATATACCCTGTGCCAATGCATTCTCTTATATATGCGAGTCGACCATAGGTTGCCTCTCATATATAAGAGAATGCATTGGCCTAACAATTTTTCATCATTATTTATTATTTTTTACAATTTAATAATTTTTTTTAAATCTAAAAAAAAAAAGGTTTTTTATTTTTTTAGGGCCGATTTTACAGACCGTAAATTAGGGCTGATGAGATCGGCCCCTGGCACTGAAAGGGTTAAGATGTGCATTGTGTTCTCTCTTAGGGACACAATGCACAGAAAATTGGCTTTTTGTTGGTGACCCCTCTGTACTTGCCAGACCACATTCCAGAACTATAATATTTAATCTGGGTGTGTATGTAAATCAGTTCCATAAACAGTTTAGGGCTAATATGACATTTGAGAAGCACTATCTTTCTCTATTTGGTACAAGGTCATGAACTCTATGCACTAGGAATACAACATTCTAGCACCTAAAGCCTGGATTAATATATTCTAGAGTAATGCTGTAAGTAATGGACTTCTTAACTACAGCAGAATTATGGGTAACTTTTCAGGATTTAGTCGGATATATGGCTTGTTGTCATTCATCGGAAAGAAAGTTCTCCCCGAGAGCTTTCCGATGAATGGCAACAAGCCATATTTCCGACTAAATCCTGAAAAGTTACCCATAATTCTGCTGTAGTTAAGAAGTCCATTACTTAGAGCATTACTGTATGTTGCCTTATCCTGACCTATTATGCAATCATGTTAACCCTTTAGAGAGCCCCTCATAGACTGCAACAGGTGACACACC
The DNA here is from genome assembly GCA_032622095.1 of Siphonodentalium dalli. NCBI lineage: Eukaryota > Metazoa > Mollusca > Scaphopoda > Gadilida > Siphonodentaliidae > Siphonodentalium > Siphonodentalium dalli. The sequence goes on from CP136066.1 coordinate 518,953, forward strand.
ATAGTGAATGCTTCCATCTGTGTGAGGCTCCATATGGGTTAAACATTAAACTTTATATATCGCCTTGGTTTTTATCCCTATATTGATGGGAGCTGTGCTGGTGCAGCATTAAAGATCCTGTGCCAGTGCATTATCTTACATATACAAGTCTCCCATAGGGAGCCTCACATATATTAGAGAATGAATTGGCTTACAAGGTCATGGTAAATATTGTTAAGCCGGGAACGTACCTTATAAAGTCAAAAAAATAACACGGGGAATATATTTCTTAGTGATTATCTGTTCCTTAATAGTGTACTTCACTATATGTGAAGGTCCCAACTCGAAATTACATGTTTTTCTGTGACTTTTGTGAGCCGAAATCGCAATAAACATTGAATTAATTACCCAGGAAAAGTTCCATAATTGTAAGAATCGCAAAGCAAAATCGCTCACAAAGTCACTAAAATCGTGATATTTCGAGTTGGGACCTTCATCTACAGTGAAGTACATTATTAAGAAAGAGATAATAACAAAGAAATATATTCTCTGTGTTATTTTTTCGATTATATAAGGTTCCCTGTCAAAGCTTCAAAAAGTTCCCAGGTTTTGTACTGGTGGAATATGATCTCTACGGGTGGTAGCCATAGTTGAGATTCATGGCATGATCTACTCTGAACTCTGATAGCTGAGTTTTCAAATAGAACAGTGTGCAACTGAAAATTCTAAGCCGACACCATATCAACCCCCCCCCCCCCCACAGTCACAGGCCATGTCCCTGACAGTGAGCGATTATTTAAAAGTAATTTCTTTATATGGGACTGATTTTACACTGATATGAACCCCTCGCAGATTTCTGTTCTAAATTATATGAAGCCAATTTACTAGGGCTGGAGGAGTCCATTTCATGAAGGGGTAATGGCAAGGATCCCGTACATGGAATGTTCCACTATAAATCTAGGTGGCACTATCAGTACACTTGAGAACATCTTTAGTGCATGCGTTCTTTTGACATTGTCGCACAGACCCGAGCTAAATATATTTTCTTTGGTTTTTCCCTAGGCGAGTAACGGATCATTCCATTTTGAAATGTCCTCTGTTCCTGATAGTATAACAGCAGAGTACATTTCACAATCGATGAGTGCGGATGTCCCAGTGCCGATAATTCATCAAAGTCACACAGCCAGTCATGAATAATTAACAGGCTACTTTAACACGATTCTGTGAGAATGTAAAAATAAAGCTTCATGGGATGGAGTCAAGCCTTGAAATAGTGTGTCTGTCATTTGCAGAATGAGGTCCCCAGAGGGTGAATTTAGTGATGCTACCCCGCATAGCGGGCTAGCATCACCAAATTCACCCTATGGGGACCTCATTCTGCTTACACATCAGCAGAATGAGGTTTCCAGAGGGTGAATTTGGTGATGCTAGCCCGCTATGCGGGGTAGCATCACTAAATTCACCCTCTGGGGACCTCATTCTGCAAATGACAGACACACTATTTCAAGGCTTGGATGGAGTTGTATGATAGTGGGTGCTTATATCTGAGAAGGATTGGTCGTCACTACTGTAGAGTACATCCGCTCCCGTCCTATTCTAATCAAATCAATATTTTCCAGTCTGCTTCGTGCTGGAGGTTTCTTTGAAAGGTTCGGACAATTATTTGTTTTTCATTTTCTGAAGTTGTTTGTAAAGGAATGTGAAGCTATAATCTTAGGCCTAAAAAAAAATACCTTTGTTTCCGGTAACGGAGGGCAAAAATATATGGTGGGGGGTAAACTTTTTTTTTCTTTTTTTTTTAATTCCCATAACATACAAAGTATTAATAGCCCTAAATATATTTTCTATACAGGTATACTATGTATACAGTTTATCTGGATATAATATTGTAAATGAACTCTTAAGGAACTGTATTTTATAATCTTTGTCAATTTTTATTAGTTTTTGCCATATGGCTTGGCAATAACAGGAGTCAGACCACTCTTAAATTTGTACACATCTGGCATATTGGAGTGAGTCTTGAATATTTGTCTTAAGGAAGCTTTCACCACACCACCACCTTCCCCACATTGGACAAAAGTGTCTGCTTTGCCAGTATCAGAACCCTTGGGTATTTTGGGAAAGGGTCCGGGGCCCATGGACCGGGGCCCATGCAATTGGGAAAAATAAATATTATAGCGGGTAAATTGTTAAATTATTTGTTTTTCATTTTCTCAAGTTGTTTGCAAAGGAATGTGAAGCTATAATCTTAGTGTTCTTAAAGGTACTCAATCCGATCAGATGCTCCTAAATTACTATTTCTTTGGCTTCGGGCATAACAAATATTTTATTCAAGTCGAGGAACTCACCCATCAAAGCTCAGAGTGATCAGATATCGATTTTTGAAGTTTGTTATTTCTCGAGATGTGTAATAATATGTGGCCCAGAATCACGTGGTCAAATGAAGGATCTCGGACAAAATTGCAGATGAAGATGGATAACTCTAACTCAAGTGATAATACGGCCATATTTTGTTGCAATAAATAGATTCTGATAACTAAAGAGTATTTTGAAGAAATGTTGTTGTTGTTGTTGTTGTATCTTGATGGTATGGGGACAGTCTGATCAGATTGAGTACCTTTAAACATCAGTACAAAGAGAGTTCAGCTATTGGAGGGGTTTTATAGGTTAACCAATACAGGTAAGTGGGTGCCTGACCAGGTGACACATCTGTCCGGGTCAACGAAAATCACACCTAGCCCTCCAGAATGACAGTAAAAAATCAGAATGGAGCACTGGCTGACGGACTTTACGGCCTTTCCGTTTGTCAACATAAGTATAGTGAAAGAATTAACGGCTTTCAACCTATCCATCATATAATTTCCCCACATAATGAAGGTGGTACACAAATGTATGGATGTCAAAAGAAAGGGGAGGTTGTCTGCTGTAGGCATATTAAAGAAGATTTGAGGCTAAATGTGATGATGACCAAGGTCCCAATTTCCCGCAGACAAATTGCTCCTCGTTCTGATGACATGAATTTGAAAATAGTTTTAGAACGTACCCCACAAAAACAAGATTCATTTAATGCCAAAGGTAGAATTTCTAGGTTTTTGAAAATTACTCCCAATGAGTTAAAAAGATGCTAAAATGTTTTGATAAGACCATCATCAGTTGCAGATTGCTGACTATATGTCATGCTAAGCGCATGTCATATCACGTTTCGACTCGTCTGATCAGATTGAATACCTTTAAGCATCAGTACAAAGACAGCTACAGCTATTGGTGGGGTTTTTGGCCCCTTTGATCTTAGACAGGCTCCCATGATCCTTCGTTCAGCAGCAGCCCCTTTGTGCACTTCGCAAAAATTCATCATTCATACATTTTTATTTAACAACAAATTTTTTTTAAACTTTTTCTTTTAAAATTGAACTTAAATGTTTCTTTTTTAGATTGAACTCCTTGCTCTATTTAACAAATTTTATTTTTAGACATTTTTTGTTTCAAATCAAAATTCGGACAAAACTAACACTGTTATAACATCTGCCAGGATACCCCGAGTAACTATACAAAATTTGGTTAAAATCGGACCAGGGGTCTGGTAGAAAAATCATGAAAAGACAGACAAATAGACAGATCCTACTGTTTTAAATATGTAGATTTAAACAGTCCAAAATTAAACCTTGTATGAATTCCAAAATTTTCCCCTTTTTGACATAATATGCATGTCATTCCATTAGACTGAAAAAGTGCTACCTTACTCGTAGTTAAATTCGCGCAGTACTATTTTTCGCTCAGTTTTGAATTCGCGCACTTTAAATTCGCGCAACTATCTGCGCGAATTCAAAACTGACAAAAATATTGGTCTTGGATCTGATGAAAGTTTCAGTTCTCAGTCGTTTATGAAGATACATATTAAACATAATGGTTTTACATCGTGAAAAACGTAATTGCGGGTGGTAATGACATAGCTAACGCAGTCTGTGTGGTCACGCTGTCACTCCAGGGTGGTGAATGTGGTGTGTTTTCATACACATGTAATCTAGTCTATGTGCATTTCTTACAATCATTTCAACTATCGTCGATGTTACCATGATGTGCACGTACGTCGCTTGGTCTTGAATAATGCTTTTGTATTTTTAATATTGGTGAATGAATGTAAACATATAGGCCTACATGTACATGCGTGATTGTCTATTCAGTGCACGTGTTCCCTGTGGTATATTTAAAATTCAGAGTCGTACTATTTTCGCTCAGTTTTAAATTAGCGTACCGACAGGTGCGCGAAAAATAGTACTGCACGAATTTAAATACGAGTAAGGTATTTCTTAAGTTATATTTTGTCAGGGCAGGAATATGTAAGATAATAGAAAGATGAACCAATTTTAGTCACGATGCACCTTAGGGTAGTATGAAAAAATAAATCTAATTTCTAAGAGATATAGGAATCTATAATATAATTCACTACATATCCTAATACTGGGTAGTAGGACAAATATATCTGTTTTTAAGACATAGCCTCATAGGAATCTATAAATAATTCGCCGCATATCCCAATACTGGGTAGTATGACAAATATATCCATTTCTAAGAGATAGCCTTATAGGAATCTATAAATAATTCGCATATCCCAATACTGGGTAGTAATATCCATTGCTAAGTCATAGCCTCATTGGAATCTATAAAATAATTGACCGCATATCCCAATACTGGGTAAGTCTCCCAATACTGGGTAAATCGGTTATATTACTGTTTGTCTCCCATCTGTGTCCTACAGTTTGAGAAGTTATTGCTGCTGGGTTATTCAGTTATTAAGTGCTTTGTGTTAGGGATGAGGGGCGTTATGTTAGGGATGAGGGATGAGGGGCATTGTGTTAGGGATGAGGGGCATTGTGTTAGGGATGAGGGGCATTATGTTAGGGATGAGGGGCATTATGTTAGGGATGAGGGGTGTTATGTTAGGGATGAGGGGTGTTATGTTAGGGATGAGGGCCATGGGTGATGAGAGTACAGGGTACATAAATGTTATTACCTAATCACATATCTCACTCATGCTGCTGGCATCAGGGATGAGGGGCGTTATGTTAGGGATGAGGGGCATTATGTTAGGGATGAGGGGCGTTATGTTAGGGATGAGGGGCATTATGTTAGGGATGAGGGGCATTATGTTAGGGATGAGGGGTGTTATGTTAGGGATGAGGGGTGTTATGTTAGGGATGAGGGCCATGGGTGATGAGAGTACAGGGTACATAAATGTTATTACCTAATCACATATCTCACTCATGCTGCTGGCATCAGGGATGAGGGGCGTTATGTTAGGGATGAGGGGCATTATGTTAGGGATGAGGGGTGTTATGTTAGGGATGAGGGGCATTATGTTAGGGATGAGGGGCATTATGTTAGGGATGAGGGGTGTTATGTTAGGGAGGAGGGGTGTTATGTTAGGGATGAGGGGCGTTATGTTAGGGATGAGAGGCGTTATGTTAGGGATGAGGGGTGTTATGTTAGGGATGAGGGGCATTATGTTAGGGATGAGGGGCGTTATGTTAGGGATGAGGGGCGTTATGTTAGGGATGAGGGGCGTTATGTTAGAGATGAGGGGCGTTATGTTAGGGATGAGGGGCGTTATGTTAGGGATGAGGGGTGTTATGTTAGGGATGAGGGGTGTTATGTTAGGGATGAGGGGCATTGTGTTAGGGATGAGGGGCATTATGTTAGGGATGAGGGGTGTTATGTTAGGGATGAGGGCTGTTATGTTAGGGATGAGGGGCATTATGTAAGGGATGAGGGGCGTTATGTTAGGGATGAGGGGTGTTATGTTAGGGATGAGGGGTGTTATGTTAGGGATGAGGGGCATTATGTTAGGGATGAGGGGTGTTATGTTAGGGATGAGGGGTGTTATGTTAGGGATGAGGGGTGTTATGTTAGGGATGAGGGGCATTATGTTTGAGATGAGGGGCGTTATGTTAGGGATGAGGGGCATTATGTTAGGGATGAGGGGCATTATGTTAGGGATGAGGGGCATTATGTTAGGGATGAGGGGCATTATGTTTGGGATGAGGGGTGTTATGTTAGTGATGAGGGGCGTTAAGTTAGGGATGAGGGGCATTATGTTAGGGATGAGGGGCCTTATGTTAGGGATGAGGGGTGTTATGTTAGGGATGAGGGGCGTTATGTTAGGGATGAGGGGCGTTATGTTTGGGATGAGGGGCATTGTGTTAGGGATGAGGGGCATTATGTTAGGGATGAGGGGCATTATGTTAGGGATGAGGGGTCTTATGTTAGGGATGAGGGGTGTTATGTTAGGGATGAGGTGCTTCTGATTGGTAATCATCAGCTGTCAATAAAGCCCTTAATGCTTCATATCATATTTGGCTTGGAATTTTGTATTCAGTGTGAGTGGGAAGTGCTAAATTGTGGTGTTACTTCTACTCTTCACACATGCGTCACATGTTTACCCATGTGACTTTGACAGTCAAACTAATGACAGAGGGTCTGTTTCTTCGCGCATGCGCAGATGCCTATTTTGAGAATAATAAAAAAACGTTTTATCGTCGGAAAATGGGAAGTATATTTCGTTAGAAATTTCGCGATCAAAGCATAAATTAATTAGAATAATGCTTCCACTTTGCACGAATGAGTCACACATATGTTCGTCAGGGTTCAAAGGGTTAAAGAGGAGCCAGTGACGTTAAAGAGGAGCCAGTGAAATTAACCCTTTCAGTGCCAAGTCCGATTTTTGTATCAACCCATATTTCCTTGATCATTTTTCAAATTTATTGATTATAAATCACTATTATTAGAGCTCTTTCCATCAATGTATCACATTATTATAATCAATAAATTTGAAAAATGATCAAGGAAATATGGGTTGACACAAAAATCGGACATTTTCCGTTCTGGAGTTATCTTCCTTTGTTTATCTGAAAATTAAGGTTTTCTGTTCGTCCGCACAGATATCCCAGCCAACAGATCTGAATGAAATTTTGTATGGAGGTAGAGCATGGGGCAATATGTCATAGAGGGGCCAATATAGGGGCAATAGATCATAGAGAGGCCAATAGAGGGGCAATAGATCATAGAGGGGCCAATGACATTGTCCAGCTGTTAGTTGTAGGAGCTCAATGAATTCTATATGGATACTCACCATCACATGTTCACATTTTTGTCCCCCGAAAAAAAAAATTCGGGGGACTATTAAAATAGCCGGTGTCCGTCAGTGCGTCCGTCCGTGTGTCCGTCCGTCCGGAAATAGTTTCCGGATGATAACTTTAGTTTCGGTTATTAGATCAAAAGCAAATTTCATAGGTGTGTTTATCAGGCCAAAATAAAGGTCAAGTTGGAATATGGGTTTGCTCCGCCCATTTTTGCGAGAGTTATGGTCCTTTTTTTTTACTTAGAAAACCCCTGAAAGTTGGTTTCCGGATGATAACTTTAGTAGAGTTAATCGGATTCAAACCAAATTTGGTATATTACTTTCTCCCAGCAAAACACAGGTCAAGTTCGAACTTAGGTTCTGCCCGACCATTTTTGGCAGAGTTATGCCCCTTTTTCGACATAGAAAATTAAGTTTTTCTTCTGTTTTTTGGTTTCCGGATGATAACTTGATTTTGGATTGTTTTTTGTAGATTACTTATATCAAAATACAGCTCAAGTTCGAATTTCGGTTTAATCCGATTATTTTTGCGAGAGTTATGGCCCCTTTTTTGTCCGCCGACCCGACATATAAAACCCCAAAAGTTGGTGTCCGGATGATAACTTTAGTAAAATTAATCAGATTTAAACCAAATTTGGTATGTGTCTTTCTCCCAGCAAAACACAGGTCAAGTTCGAATTCGGGTTCCGCCCGCCAATTTTCACCAGAGTTATGTCCCTTTTTTACTTATAATTTTTGCCAATTTGAGGTTTCCGGATGATAACTTTAGTAAATGTGTACTGAATGAAATTAAATTTGGTATATGTAGGTTCACTAGCACAAAAGACAGATCAAATTCGATTTCGTGTTCCACCCTGCCAATTTTTATGCGCAAACAACGGTTGTATCAAGCCGATGCTTAGAGGCGGACATGAGGTCTACCGACCTTTTATTTTCGACTTGTTTTACTTAGAAAATTTCTCATTTTTTCGGTTTCCGGTTGATATCTCAAGTTTGGATCCTTTAATTGCAAATACCGTTTTTATGTGGATCAGTCATATCACTATACAGGTCAAGTTCGAATGATTTTTCTCAGAGTTATGGGCTTTTCGACTTAGAAAATTAAATTTTTCTTGTAATTTTCTTCATTTTGTGCCAATTTGAGGTTATATTTTGACTTTAAGAGTTTTTTAAAGATTAGGTTATTTGTATGCATGTCAGTAATGAGACAATGCACAAGTGTCTTATCCATATAGTATACTTCTACAAAGCCTCCGCTCCATATGAAGCCACCGGTTCGGGGGACACTGTGTCCGAGCGGCCTTTTATTCATTTTATTTGTTTTAAATGTGGTTTCAGCATACAGCCTATAGAGCCGTGCGGGGTATTAATGTCACTAAATTCACCCTCTGGGGACCTCATTCTGCTATTGACCAGCTCCATAATTTTATGCATGATTAAAGTGCACCATAAGGCAACATGAAAGTTTCTTGCTATACAATGTACTAATGAATGTTTGTTATATTTGTCCCCCGACGTTTCCGTCGGAGGACTATAGAAATGACCCTCGTCCGTCCGTGCGTCCGTGCGTCCGTGCGTCCGTGCGTCCGTGTGTCCGTGCGTCCGAGATTGGGTACCTTCATGGTGTAATCAACTCCTCCTACAGTTTTAAACGTAGAGATTTGAAACTCTTGGATATTGTTCCTAACATGTTGGTGATTTGCAACATCTATAAAGCTAATCAAAAATATAATTTTTTCCATATTTTTGGGGGGGTTTTCGACTTAGAAAATTTGGAACATTTTTGCCTTTTGGATGAGATTGGGTACCTTCATGGTGTAATCAACTCCTCCTACAGTTTTAAATGTAGAGATTTGAAACTCTGGGATATTGTTCCTAACATGTTGGTGATTTGCAACATCTATAAAGCTAATCAAAAATATAATTTTTTCCATATTTTTGGGGGGGTTTTCGACTTAGAAAATTTGGAACATTTTTGCCTTTTGGATGAGATTGGGTACCTTCATGGTGTAATCAACTCCTCCTACAGTTTTAAATGTAGAGATTTGAAACTCTGGGATATTGTTCCTAACATGTTGGTGATTTGCAACATCTATATAGCTAATCAAAAATATAATGTTTTCCATATTTTTGGGGGGGTTTTCGACTTAGAAAATTTGGAACATTTTTGCCTTTTGGATGAGATTGGGTACCTTCATGGTGTAATCAACTCCTCCTACAGTTTTAAATGTAGAGATTTGAAACTCTGGGATATTGTTCCTAACATGTTGGTGATTTGCAACATCTATATAGCTAATAAAAAATATCATTTTTTCCATATTTTTGGGGGGTTTTCGACTTAGAAAATTTGGAACATTTTTGCCTTTTGGATGAGATTGGGTACCTTCATGGTGTAATCAACTCCTCCTACAGTTTTAAATGTAGAGATTTGAAACTCTGGGATATTGTTCCTAACATGTTGGTGATTTGCAACATCTATATAGCTAATACAAAAATATCATTTTTTTCGCGTTTGCATGCGTTTGTTCATCGGGTTGTTTTGTCCAAGAAATTTTGCGGTGGTTTGCAACATCTATATACTGTATAACATTGTTGCAAATAGTATCCTTCTAACAAATCCAATCATGAAGTTTACCACTCGAGTCGGGGGACATGTGGTCTGCGACCTTTTATTTATAATTATATCTATCAATGACAGAAGCACAGTATAGGACATTTCCATAGGGTTAACATTTGTGGTAACACCAAGGGATCTGGCCATACAATTTTACAATGAATATTTCAGCATTTTATCTAATCATGACTTAAAGGTACTCAATCCGATTAAACACCCCTAAACTACTATTTCTTGGCTTCGGGGGTAAAAAATATTTGATTCGAGTCGAGGAACCTACCCATCAAATCTCAGAGTGATCAGATATCGATTTTTGAACTCTGTTATGTCAATTGTTTGTGGCCCAGAAACATGCCGTCAAAAGGATGTTCTTGTTCAAAACTGCAGATGAAGATGGATAACTCTAAAAACAAGTGGATGCTCAAGTGATAATGCGGCCATATTTAGTTGAACAAAATGGGAAATTTGATACCATAGTTGACAGTGGTTAGCATTATTTTGTTGCAATTAATCGATACTGATAACTAAAGCGTATTTTTAAGAAATGTTGTTGTTGTTGTATCTTGATGATATGGGGACCCTCTGATCGGATTGAGTACCTTTAATTAATATATTACTCCTGTACATTCTTCCTTATCATTAGAAGGGTTATCATTTATCTAAATACACCTGTTCTCCATTCCTTATCATTAGAAGAGTTAATATAAATACAACTTTTACCTTCACATTTTAACCTCATTAGCGTGCGCCCGTGTATACTGTTCTCCAAATTCTTGATAGCTGTGGTCCGCTGAGCATTTTATTTATAGATAATTGGTTTTTCCAGTTTAAAAGTCGAACTGCGCGACCAGGAGGCCGAGTCCAGTAAAAGGTGTAGTTGGGAATTTCAATTTTGTTTATTGTCCTTTACATTATTATGTCAATAATGTTGATTTTTGGTTTGTGACAAGCTATGTCAATTACCAATAAAAGAAATTTAAAAGATAATTTGTAAGTCTTATATTTCAACTTTTATAGATATTTTTCATTCTGCAGCCCACTAATGGATTGGTCGGAGACGGCCGAGTCGGCCGCCTGTTCGTTAATTAGATGCTGGTTGTTATTGTTATCTTAACGGAATCTGAGTTGGTCATTCGCGAAACCAATATATTTTATATTCTATAATTACAATCATGGGTATATAATATATGATCTTGAGCGCGTTACCATTTCTGACTATGGTTTTCTTGTATATTACTGTCTTACAACCAAGACTAGGTTTTATATTTATTTTAACCCACATGTGGGGTGCTCCTCATAAATAACGGAGGGACATCCAGCAGAACAGAATGAATTGTTCTTCATTTATATAAATACACTTGTTCTCCATTCCTTGTCATTAGAAGGGTTAACCCTTCCATGACGGCGAGCTGTGCTGGTGCAGCATTAAAGACCCTGTGCCAGTGTATTCTCTTTCATATATAAGAGAATGCACTGACTTATAAGATTAAGGTAAATATTGGTTGGCCAAATTACATTCTCTTATATATGTGAGGCTCCCTATGGTCGACTTGCATATATAAGAGAATGTATTGGCACAGGGTTTTCATAAAAATTCAGGCGCTCCAGTCATCAAAGGGTTTATTTAAACCTCTAAGGTGATAAAGGTTTCTGTCTGTACAATGTAATGATGACTGTTATGATATACAGTAATGCCCTAAGTAATCGACTCCATAACCACAGGATTTAGTCGGAAATATGGCTTGTTGCCATTCATTGGAAAGCTCTCGCCGAGAGCTTTCCGATGAATGGCAACAAGCCATATTTCTGAAAATCCTGAAAAGTTACCCATAATTCTGCTGTGGTTATGGAGTCGATTACTTAGGGCATTACTGTATCTAAATACACCTGTTCTGCATTCCTTGTAATTAGAAGGGTTAAGGTAAACATGGAAAGTAACAAAGATTTCTGTCTGTACAATGTAATTTCTTCTATTGCCTAATTAGACGGACATTTATACAATTATGTGGGTCTGCAGGCAATGTTTAATCAGTGCTTGTTGAAGCAGGCCTCAGAAATAATAAACAGAAATAAATCAGTGAGCGTATGAACAGGTGCAAACAATAACTTCCTAAATCATCATCACTAAGAGGCCACTAAATGACTAATAGCTATCGATATCATAGAGATAATATGTTTGTAGTGGGTCCGTCCATCCCACCTCAAAATCAGTGTGCTCGCACCATTACCAGTAAAAACTAGGGTCGTTGCACCGGGCTAGTACGGGAGTCAGGACTTACTACCCACACACCAGTGCACTCTACAGTACACTCGGACCAATAGTACATTCATACCAAGGTGGACTCAATTGTCGAAAGCACGACATCAAATTCTTGTGGAGCAGTCCATTCTAGATCAATGAACGCACTTGGTGAGTAATCGATACGTTCACACGAACTCTTCGTAGATTGACAGTCATTGTTTGTGATGCAGAACTTGCTTCTAATCTAACAGGGCAGTCGCTTGATTAATCACCATGGCGATATTGGATTATTGGTTATTTGTTGTTATGTTTGTCCACTCATGATTTGTACTGTATGTCCCATGATTCTGATAGCAGGTTAAATTTAATTGGTTAACTGATTGTAATTATATGGCTGAAAAACAGATGCTCCACAGACTACACTCAAATTTATTATGCTAGTTCACAAAAACTCTGGAAGAAGAACTAGCGATGGGCAGGTTTTCTTGCCAACACTTAAATAATTTTGGAATCAAGGTATTAGCAGCAATAATAAACAGAATATATATTAAATAAAATCCTAAAATTATCAACAGAAACTGAATAATTATTTGGGGGGGGGGGGGGGGGGGGGGGGGGGGGGGGCATTTAAAACAGGCCCTTATGTTTGTCCACTCATGATTTGTGTACTGTATGTCCCATGATTCTGATAGCAGGTTAAATTTAATTGGTTAACTGATTGTAATTTATTAGTATGTTCGTCCACTCATGATTTGTACTGTATTTTGTGAACTAGCATAAAAATTCCAGTGGAGTCTGGAGCATCTGTTTTTCAGGCATATTAATTGCTAGTTTTAAATCCTTATGACTTACTCTTATGACTTCAGAAGATTTAAATGGACACTAACCAATTATCCTAATTTTGTTATCCATCCTTCTTTTGGTTTCATGAGGGTGTTAAAGGGATACTGTACATATAAATCCAGCCATTTATGGGGCCATCTCCTACTCTATTAACCCTTTACCCAACAGAAGGGCCCTGTGCCAATGCATTCTCTTATATATGCGAGTCGACCATAGGTCGCCTCGCATATATAAGAGAATGCATTGGCTTAACACATTAAAAATTATAAAATTGTTAAAGAATGTAAGAAAAAATGGTAAAAAGTGTTAGGCCAATGCATTCTCTTATATATGCGAGGCGACCTATGGTCGACTCGCATATATAAGAGAATGCATTGGCACAGGGCATAACTGTAGCCATCACAATGTGGTCAATGAGCCGGTTCCAATGATATCCATATTTGTATGGTTTTATTGAGACAGACCGAAGATATTTTAGGCTGTTGAAGCTTTATTTGGCCGGTTTTGGCCGGTTTGTTGGGTAAAGGGTTAAAAGACACGGGCGGCATTAGTGGTGGGTATATATGCTGTTAAAATACAAAATATTCAGCTCCGTCAAAAACCGCCATAAACAGAAAGAATAGTAAATTATAAACAGACTTTGTTCTAAAACCCATCAGAAATATGGCATAAATAGTATGTTATTGTCAAATGTTTTTCCTTTGTTATGTAAACAAAAGCAAAAAACGTAATACAGAACCTGGCTTTTGTTTAGATCTGGATATGGTAAACATAAAGAGCGTTATTTGTTACTGTTTCCTGATATGGAATATCGGTAAATATTGCTAGGCCTATATACGCGAGGCTCCCTATATAATAGAATGCACAAGCACAGGGGTTACTCAAAAATATCACGAAGATCTAGTCATGGAAGGGTTAAATGTATCACAAACACATAGTAAGTTTACCCCCACCTCAGCCCCCCCCCCACCTCAGCCCCCCCCCCCCCCCCCACCTCAGCCCCCCCCCCCCCCCACCTCAGCCCCCCCCCCCCACCTCAGCCCCCCCCCCCACCTCAGCCCCCCCCCCCACCTCAGCCCAATAACATCTTATTGTTATCACAAACACACAGTAAGTTTACCCCCACCTCAGCCCCCCCCCCACCTCAGCCCAATAACATCTTATTGCGACATTATCTTATTGGGAGATTACAGTAATGCCCTAAGTAATCGACTCCTTAACCACAGAAGTATTATGGGTAACTTTTCAGGATTTAATCGGAAATTTCCAACTAAATCCTGAAAAGTTACCCATAATTCTGCTGTAGTTAAGGAGTCGATTACTTAGGGCATTACTGTATCTTATTGGGAGTTGGGTTAAATTTTCTAGTTACATGTGGTAGATTCATATTACAGACTAACATGAATATTTTTTTTATTTCTTATGAAATTTTAAATATCTTCAAACATAAGACCCCGGTCCCTTAACCCTTTCAATGCCAAGTTCGATTTTTGTATCAACCCATATACCCTGTGCCAATGCATTCTGTTATATATGCGAGTCGACCATAGGTCGCCTCGCATATATAAGAGAATGCATTGGCCGAACAAATTTTCATCATTTGTTATTATTTTTTTTACAATTTTTCACAATTTTAATAATTTTTTCTTATATTCTTATAACTCTTTCAGTGCCAGATTTTATCGGCCCTGGCACTCTACAGACCGATGAGATCGGCCCCTGGCACTGAAAGAGTTAAACCTACAATACATTGTTTGATCTGAATGTCAATGATTTTCTAAACACAATAAGAAACAAATAGCACTGTGATAGTCATAATGTATTAAGTGCTATCTCTATTCTGTTAAGTGGGTGTGGATTGGAATAAACTCATGATACTCTGTCCCCTATAAAACATCCAATAGGAGCTCCTACAGATTAATAACCAACCACCCCCTCATCTATAAATGTGATAACCTACTGTCACAGGTGTACTGCAGTAATGGACTAACCCTGGTTTATTGGGTGTTATGCACTGGTATCTGTGTGTTTCTAGTGTACATGAACCCTGTTTAGTACAGTCCTCCTCCATCTACGTACACTCGTCAGTGCGGACATTTTTTTTTTTCTGATCATTCGAACCTGGGTGAGGACTTAGGTCGAGTTCGCGAGTTCTGGTAAGTTGACTTAGTTCACTCGTAACTTCAATGTTACACCCCCATATCATATTATGGGACATCCCACTTGATAGAAATCTTGGTCTCTTTTGCCGAATCTTTTGTCCTGTCATAAATATAAGTTAGTTCATTTATATCAAAAAAGTTATTATTTGGATAAAAACAAAAGTTAAAGTTGACTTGTCATAATAACAAAACATTATTTTAAAAAGTTGAAAACCTACTGACATTAAAAAATCACTACAAGTTACCGAACCTTGTTTTAAAACTAAAGTTAATTCATGAAGAAAGAATTATTTGTTATATCTGAGACTAAAATTTACTCATTGAACATAATTTTGAAATTTTATATCAAAAATTTTAAAAATAAATTATTTTTGAATAGTTAAAAACATACCAACCATTTTTTTTAATTAACTACAAGTTTCCGACACTTATTTTAAACCAGTGCAATATAAAAGAACACAAAAATATATTATTTAGTATTTAATCCTACTTTGAACACAACTTTTCCAAAATATTTAAAGTTTAAGATCTAGATATAATGGTTGGACTTTAATTGTGAGGTAATAATAACTGAACTTGATTTGGGGAAACTCTTATCTTAATATTAAATTAATATAATCTTAAGATAATGACATTACAAATATTCAGAAATATTATAATTTATTTGAGTCATATCGTGGTTCTGGTGTGTGTAGTGCACTGTTTCTGGTTTACATGAACCCGTTAGTACAGACTTCAGTCTACGTACACTCGTTTTGGTGCGGACATTTATAATTTCTCGGATCATTCGAACCGAGTGAGGACTAAGGTCGAGTTCGCCATTTCTCGTAAGTTGACTTAGTTTATTCTTAACTTTACGCTCCCCTATCATATAATGGGACGTTCCACATGACAAATATCTTGGACTCCTTTCACAGATCTGAATTTTTCTCTGTCACAGAAATAAAACTGATTTGAGTTATCTCCCTTAAAAGCAACTTAAAACATTTTTTTTTAAGTTAACAAATGTTGACTTTGAAAAATCACCAGAAGTTTCCAAAATTGTTTTTGAACTAATGTGATGCAAGAATACTAAATATTTTAAATCTGCGAGACCTAAAACTTACTCTTTGAAAATAATTTTGAAAGTTTATTTCTAGTCAATGTATTGTAAAAAAAAAAATTATTTGAAAAAGTTGAGAACCTGATTGACTGTAAGTTACATTGTTACGAGTGCATTGTAGAAAACAAAAATACAATATTTACAATCTAACTTTACTTTGAACTTAACTTTACCAAAATATTTTAAATCTGATACTTAAAGGGGTACTGTACGCCAAATGTTGTTGTTGGTTTCTATAGTATCCGAGTCGGAGAATAAGGTAACAATTTTTTCATTATTTGAAAGTCTGTTGAGTACGAAGTAGTGTTACAGATGACAAATTTACCGGAAAGCAAAAATACAAATTGTCGTTGTCGAGTAAATTTTTTTACAGTTTTCAACCAAATGAATCAAATAAAAGTTATATTATAGGCATACTAGTCCCATATAATCATTTAAGTTATTGTATCGTCGCTAGTCAGTGGGTGGCATGAGTGTTCTCCCCGTATCATCATAATATTTTAAGCGATCGTGTGTGCGATCGGTTTAACAATCCAGTATCCCTCAATTAATTTATTTGATTACGGAAATTCGTAATTTAATTGACGCCATTTTATGGCTCCAGTCATAAATTCAATTTATATCAAATTATTAACTTTTAAATTATTAAATTTTAAGATAGCCTATTAACTTGAGCGTTTACAGAATACATCTTCGACTCAAATTACTTATGTTTCTATATATTATCGATATTAGATCATTGTTGTCAACGGAATTTAATGAAAATGGCGTACAGTACCCCTTTAAAGGTAATACGTTGACTTATTATTATTTGAAAAAGTTGAGAACCTGATTGACTGTAAGTTACATTGTTACGAGTGCATTGTAGAAAACAAAAATACAATATTTACAATCTAACTTTACTTTGAACTTAACTTTACCAAAATATTTTAAATCTGATACCTAAAAGTAATATGTTGACTTGGATATACATGTATATTGTAAGTAATGACTTGACTTGATTGATAAACTCTTATCAACTTCTTATTACAAACATTCAGTAACATCAAAATTCTTATTACAAACATTCAGTAACATCAAAATTATTACAAACATTCAGTAACATCAAAATTATTACAAACATTCAGTAACATCAAAATTATTACAAACATTCAGTAACATCAAAATTATTTGACTTTTTATCAACTGAAAACTAATTAATAGATTGATATTGAAAATTTTCACTCGTTTGAAAAATTCACGAGTTATGTGGAACATAACATAACATGTAAATTCAAGTTAATAAAAAGGACAATTTAATATGACACTAAGTAAGACCAAGAACCATAGCCATGTTTAATCTTGTATCACATATATTTTGTTTTCAATTTTGACGACAACTTACAGTAATACCCTATATATTCGACTCCTTAACCACAGCAGAATTATGGGTAATTTTTCAGGATATATTCGGAAATATTGCTAGTAGCCATTTATCGGAAAGATCTCAGTGCGAGCTTTCCGATGAATGGCAACAAGCCATATTTCTGACTAAATCCTGAAAAATTACCCATAATTCTGCTGTGGTTAAGGAGTCGATTATTTAGGGCATTACTGTATAGCCTGGTTTATGAACCCCTCCTATAATGTTTTTTCTCAATATTTATTGGTTTATATTCACGCTGATTAACCCTTTACCCAACAAACCGGCCAAAACCGGTCAAATAAAGCTTCAACCGCCTAAAATTTCTTCGGTCTGTCTCAATAACACCATACAAATATGGATATCATTGGAACCGGCTCATTGACCACATTGTGATGGTTACAGTTATGCCCTGTGCCAATGCATTCTCTTATATATGCGAGTCGACCATAGGTCACCTCGCATATATAAGAGAATGCATTGGCCTAAAAAAAATCTTTTTTTTAACACTTTTTACCATTTTTTCTTACATTCTTTACCACATTGTGATGGTTACAGTTATGCCCTGTGCCAATGCAATCTCTTATATATGCGAGTCGACCTATGGTCGACTCGCATATATAAGAGAATGCATTGGCACAGGGCCGTTCTGTTGGGTAAAGGGTTAATAATGAAGCATGTGGTCACAGTGGTGAAGAATATATTATAGAATATATTTGATGGCAGAGTATCTTGTTTGCTTTCATCTTCTTTTCCATTATTTTATACAATATTATGTGAAGAAATATCTCAATTTAATTGTATAATTTGAGTAAAATATATCGTATTAAAACTCTTTGTGAAATTTATGGACAATTCTATTTGTTAATTGTTACGGCAGTGGTGCATAATTTTGTATCATTCCTGCATCTACTTATTTTCAACCCATAAACCAGGCTAGTCTGTCCTAATGATTGGAGACATGGAGTCTTTTGTAGGTTGTTATGTAAATGTCATCGAATTAGCATCCAATTTATTACTTTTCGGCTCCTAAATAACTCAATTTTCACCAAGGCATACACTGTCATGTTTTAATAATTCAAAAAGATCGAAAACACTCCAAATTCTTCAAAGTTTACCCTTTGAAATTAAGATAATTTGAATGTTGCTCCCTTCATATAGAAAACGTAAGTTTAACATTCTTATGCAAATTCAAAGCTGCATTATAGTGTTATATTGATGAGAAATATTTCTAATATCGATGTTGGTTGACTTGGGTTGAGCCTCATTAAGATTATACTTAAGTTTATTGTTAAATGTACAAACATAAGATAAATTGTGACCCATCGACATCATTATATATGCTGGCTTTATTATTAAATGTACGAACATAAGATAAATTGTGACCCATTGACAAACAAATTATAGACCAATTTTTCAAAATCTCTGTAGAAAAAAGGAATCTTCTTTTTCCTTTTACACAAAAATTAACCCTTAGTTACTCCCTCTCTCTCTGCTCCCACACCCCCCTATTAGTTACTCCCTCTATCTCTGCTTCCACACCCCCTATTAGTTACTCCCTCTCTCACTGCTCCCACCCCACCCCTACCCCCACCACAAACAAAATTCTAAATGAAACAGTTCAGAAAATGTAATTGAAATAAATTAGTTTTTTCCTTGATAAACTTTTGAAACAATATTGAGACTAAAAACTTCAACAGTCTTTTAAAAATAAAAAGCTTTTAAAAGGATCTAAAACTATTTAAAATAAGCTACATCTTTCTTGATAAAACTTTACATGGTCTTATAAAATAAGCACTGATACATCAAGAAACTGAGAACTTCAACATTCTGGTAAATGAACTGCAATAGGCTACCATTTATACTGTATTATATATTACTCACTTATTACAATTCATCTAACATTAACAACCCATGGATTGCAAATGTGCATAAACTGTTAAATGAAATGGGAATGGGGGGGGGGGGGTATATGGATCAATCACACATTATCTAGTCTCGACAGATTTAAGAAGTCCGTCAAGTTCATACAAGAATGGAGAGGTACATTATGTAATTCAAATAAGTATGCCTTTACAGAATTATAAAACACGACTTCACCAAGGAAAAATTCCTCTCTTTCGTGAAAAACGACACCGTCCAAATACTTCTGAAATTTCGTACCCATAACCACCAATCGAATCTGGTGCATGGATTAACTCAGATTATTCCGATAGACTATGTACTCTATGTGGTACAAATATAGGGGACGAAATCCACATAATATTTCAATGCCCGTGTCTAAAAGACCTGCGAGTCAAATAAATAAACAAATACTATTATTGTAGACCAAATACCATCAAATTAAGTGAACTTTTTTAACTGTAAACGATGTAAAACCTTGAAAAACCTTTCTTTATTCATTAGACAGGTCCTTATTTTATTCAAAAACTCCTGAGGCATACTATATACATAATACATTAAAATCCGACATTTGCACAACTGTTTCTATTAACCCTTTACCCAACAAACCGGCCAAAACCGGCCAAATAAAGCTTCAACAGCCTAAAATATCTTCGGTCTGTCTCAATAGAACCATACAAATATGGATATCATTGGAACCGGCTTCTTGACCACATTGTGATAGTTACAGTTATGCCCTGTGCCAATGCATTCTCTTATATATGCGAGTTGACCATAGGTCGCCTCGCATATATAAGAGAATGTATTGGCCTAAAAAAAAAAACAATTTTAACACTTTTTACAATTTGTTCTTACATTCTTTAACAATTTTATAATTTTTAATGTGTTAAGCCAATGCTTTCTCTTATATATGCGAGGCGACCTATGGTCGACTCGCATATATAAGAGAATGCATTGGCACAGGGCCCTTCTGTTGGGTAAAGGGTTAAAATATGTGTAATTTTCACCGCT
Organism: Siphonodentalium dalli; assembly: GCA_032622095.1. Taxonomy (NCBI): domain Eukaryota; kingdom Metazoa; phylum Mollusca; class Scaphopoda; order Gadilida; family Siphonodentaliidae; genus Siphonodentalium; species Siphonodentalium dalli. The sequence continues at coordinate 539,345 of CP136066.1, forward strand.
CACCACTTTTGTAATTTGCACAGAAATGATATGCTCGTTCAATTGTATTCCACCACGCTCTATTGTGTCATATTGTATTCCACCACGCTCTATTGTGTCATATTTGACAATTTGAGTGAATAAATAATTGATAATTGATTGATTGGTAAACATAAAAAAAAGGTTTGAGAAAATAAAACTGAAGTAAATATACTTTTCCTGATGCATAAACTAAGACCTTTAAGCCTAGATCATTGTGTGCATGGAAAATGAGCGAGCAACTGATTCAAACATTAATGTGACTATCAATAGCTAGAAAATGACTGTCATCGGTCAACCAGTGAATAATTTGCATATCTATCAACTCAGATGACTAAATCTGTTACCCGGTACTCACACAACACTAAATTATCCAAAGGCTGGTGACTGCTTGTAATTTAGTTTAATAGTATAGATAGTTGTTCCATTCTAGACTAACAAAAGTGGTACAGAATAACGCTCATAATGGGCTGGTTGACCGACTTATCAGGAACTTGTTAGAAATTATGGAATTATGTGTCTTCTACACAATGATTTATGCTTGCAGATATCAGTTATAATTGATCAGATAATATGTATTTAATTTCAAAATATGTCAACTATAGTTGAATTGGAGCTTAACAACTGATATGTCATGTCTACACAATGTCAGCAGTGACTCCAAAAGTCAAGATTGAGTTCACTGTTCTGAGATAATGCTATCAGCTTAAAACGAATTGCAGCCAAATAGCCAAAACACATGTTCGTTCATGTAATATTTTGCAGGGAAAAATGATATCTCACTGGATATGTGTAAAACAATTGTAAAATTGGATGTATAAACCTTATACTAGAGTGCTAGTATGTGCAGCTGTGACCTTCTGATGCGTTTAACTGTATTTGTCCACAACATGGATGCATTAGAATTTCCATTTAGGGGTGTGGAATTTGACCTCCTAGGTTGACTAGCTTAGAAATATTCAGCTCCGTTGACTAGCTTACTGAGGGTATCACACCCCCCCCCCCTTTACAGTACGCGGGATTCAGGTTGTTTTGAAGCCGTATGCGGGATTCATACCCCCGAATTAACTGGTATTCAGGTTCAAGCAAAACATCTTGGACGCAGGTTTTTATGGCGCAAAATAATATTTTTGTGCTAGTTATCTGTATGAATGAGTGGGTAGAATAGCTTCTTGGGCATATTCGACCACCATGCCATCATAAAGTATCATTAATCGTATCATAACGGCCTCATAACTCCCATAACGCGACCGGCGTCAATTTGTATGTCATTTATCGCATATTATTTCTAAACATGTATTCAGGATTCACCCCCCAAAATTAACTGGTATTCGGGATTCACCCCCCAAAATTAACTGGTATTCAGGATTCAGGGGGGAGGGGGGGTGATACCCTCCTTACTCTATCACACACTGACCTGGAAACTAATGCATGTAGTAGATAAACACCTATCAGTCAGTATTTGCGAAAATTTCAATTTTCATTTTTTGATTAAAACTGGTAAACTGTCATTTTGACAAAATGAGATAATTTCCCAGTGGTATGAACCAATTTAACCCTTTCAGTGCAAAGTCCGATTTTTGTATCAACCCATATTTCCTTGATCATTTTTCAAATTTATTGATTATAATAATGTGATACATTGATGGAAAGAGCTCTGTACTGAAGGGGTTAAGTAGAGTTTTATGTTTTATGGAGCTTCATATATATAAGAGAATACATTCGCGTAACAATAATTACCTTGACATTGTAAGCCAGTGCATTCTCTTATATGCGATGTTCCTATGGGAGACTCGCATATCTACGAGAATGCACTGGAACAGGATATTTAATGCTGCACCAGCGCGACTCACATCATGAAAGGGTTATATACCGCCGGTAACACTCCCGTATGGAGCCTCACAGACCCAAGCAGACGACAGTCGTCTGTGCATTGCTGTTTGTCTGGGGCTCCATAAAGGGGTATTAATGCTGCACAAGATTACACATGGCTTTGGTTCGATCTTTTTGAATTATTAAAACATGACAGTGTATGCCTTGGTGAAAATTGAGTTATTTGGGAGCCGAAAAGTAATAAATTGGATGCTAATTCGATGACATTTACATAACAACCTACAAAAGACTCCATGTCTCCAGTGCGACTCCCATCATGAAAGTGTTAATGCTGCACCAGCAGGACTCCCATCATGAAAAAGGGGGGGGGGTAATTAATGATGCACCACCATGACTCCCATCATGAAAGTGTTAATGCTGCAGCAGCAGGACTCCCATCATGAAAAAGAGGGGGGGTGTAATTAATGCTGCACCACCATGACTCCCATCATGAAACCTGTTAAACCTGAAAAAGTTATTTCATGATATCTATTAGATCATGCCATGAATCTCTACACCGGCATTATGGGTGTTAAGGACGTTACCGGCATTACGGGTGTTATGGGCATTACGGGTGTTACTGGCGTTACAGGTGTTACAGGCATTAGATAAAGTAGAGATTCATTGCATGATCTAGATCTGTCAAAAACTGATTTACAAACTTCTATTCTATATTATTGGATAAATGATAAAAGAGTCATCATTACATTGTCACCAGAGGGTGAATTTGTTGATGCTAGCCTGCCTGAGAGCTTTCTGAAGAATGGCAACAAGCCATATCCTGAAAAGTTACCCATAATTCTGCTGTGGTTAAGGAGTCGATTACTTAGAGCATTACTGTAGTTTTGCCCATGTCAGAATTAACATAAAACCTGAAGCCTTTCATAATGCATTACATGTTTATGTGTTATTACTTCCTATACCAAACTGTCCATTAAAACATTAATTTTGTCTTAATTAAATGCAGTTGATGTGAGCAGTTTTATGTAGGGTATTAAATCTTCAAGGTTTATGATGTCTGGTATAGTGCATTCACATTTATTCACCAATGTTATCATTATTAACCCTTTACCCAACAAAACGGCCAAAACCGGACAAATAAAGCTTCAACAGCCTAAAATATCTTCGGTCTGTCTCAATAGAACCATACAAATATGGATATCATTGGAACCGGCTCCTTGACCACATTGTGATAGTTACAGTTATGCCCTGTGCCAATGCATTCTCTTATATAATCGAGTCGACCATAGGTCGCCTCGCATATATAAGAGATTGCATTGGCCTAAAAAAAATCTTTTTTTAACACTTTTTACCATTTTTTCTTACATTCTTTAACAATTTTATAATTTTTAATGTGTTAAGCCAATGCATTCTCTTATATATGCGAGGCGACCTATGGTCGACTCGCATATATAAGAGAATGCATTGGCACAGGGCCGTTCTGTTGGGTAAAGGGTTAAAGGGATTTAACTCTTTAAAATATGAAATGGGTTTGTCTAGTCATCTTTGCGTGGTAAATGGACAGGCAAGTGAACACTCAGGGTGATTTACTTTCTTTTTCTTTTCTTGCCAGCAGGTGGCACAGAAATGTTCAACAATTCGCTCTTTCCCCTTAACGGTAGCTTTGTGTGAACTAGCGCCATTACATTTATTTCTTTGGTAAAGTGTACAAAACCATGACAGTGGGTCAATATTGTTTCCCCCTTGCTGTGCTGAAGCATTGAGTTGCTAGGGCTTTCTTGTTGTGACTGTAGATGTATATCTTTGTTTATTTACCCTCACAAACTTTGCTAAAATAGCAGATTCAAATCGGCCCAAGTTTTCTCGGCTGTTCGATACGCTTGACCCAATCTGAATATAATGTTGAAAGTGATTTCCATTTGTACACAGAATAATAATAACTAATTCTCTTTAGAAGAGTTATTCTCCCATTCCTTTCAACAGTACTAATTCCTGGTCTACTAATTATTTTGAGTCCCCCCCCCCTGCTGTGGTTAAAGAGTCGATTAATTAGAGCATTACTGTATCTGCATGTCGCTGCTTCTATCACATTAACAGACGATGAAATTGCTGACACTAGGCCCCGTATTGTATTTAATCTATAGTCTTTTAATCCTTTGATGACGAGTTCCGCAGGTGCAGCATTAAAAACCCTGTGCCAGTACATTCTCTTATATATGCCAGTCTCCATATGAAGCCCTGCGTATATAAGAGAATGCTCTAGCTTACACAGTCAAGGTATATAATTATTGTTTGGCCATTGTACTCTTATATGTGACCCGCCATATCAAATCCAGTCGTAAGTCAGGATTTTTTTACCCTGTGCCAATGCATTCTCTTATATATGCGAGTCGACCATAGGTCGCCTCGCATATATAAGAGAATGCATTGGCCTAACAATTTTTTACAATTTTAATAATTTTTCTTGTATTCTTTAACAATTTTATAATTTCACCCATACAGAGCCCCAGACAAACATGAGCAGACGACACTCTTCTATATGCTTCTATATATGTGTGGGGCTCCCTGCAGGGTAATGGATGTTTTTTATTTTATGTCCTAAAAATTGTAAGAAACATTTATTTAAAAAAAATGATAAAAAATTGTTAGGCCAATTTGATGCATTCTCTTATATATGCGAGGCGACCTATGGTCGACTCGCATATATAAGAAAATGCATTGGCACAGGGTAAAGAAATCGCGACTTACGACTGGATTTGATATGGCGGGTCACATATTATAGACTTGTTCGGGTGCATGAAATTGATAAGTTAGTACTCAGACATTATGCCAACCTGTGGAATGTAGCATTCTACTAACATCGCTGAAAATTTCAAAGAAATCAGCCATACCACTCCATAGAAAACATCGTCTGAATTACGCCCAATTGTAAATATTTACATCTCGATTCGGGAAGCATATCGTAGATAATCTAATACAAATGATTTCGCCATCGAGAATCATTGCATTTAATTAATCTATAAGAATGACCATGTGTATCGTCATTTCGCCATCGAGAATCATTGCATTTAATTAATCTATAAGAATGACCATGTGTATCGTCATTTCGCCATCGAGAATCATTGCATTTAATTAATCTATAAGAATGACCAGGTGTATCCTCATTTTCGATTACTATTCCTAACAAATAACTACTTTGAGCAAGATTATTCTTAATTTTTATTTGATCACCCTACCCGAGTGTTTCACATCACTTTAAGAGACTACATGAGATATTGTGTACAGATACGAAAAAATGTGGATGCCACCTGAAGTGGAATGTTGATTTGGCATTGGCACATGCTAGCTCTTATGGGAGGGTAGCTTTACCAGATAAAGGGGTACCAGCTCTATCTGTAGATGTATCAGGGTGATATATATTTAAGAATATCAAGCTGTTCTCTATTATGATAAGACCAGGCTGGCATTCAAAATCAGTGTGAGATAATAATTGGTGGCAATATGTCTTGTAGACAGTATTACACCACAGGAAGATATACAGTAATGCTCTTAACCCTTTGAGTGCCAGGGGCCGATATGATCGGCCCTAAACCTACAAAATATTGTTAAGCCAATGCATTCTCTTATATATGCGAGGCGACCTATTGTCGACTCGCATATATAAGAGAATGCATTGGCACAGGGTATATGGGTTGATACAAAAATCGGACCTGGCACTCCAAGGGTTAAATTAAGTAATCGACTCCTTAACCACAGCAGAATTATGGGTAACTTTTCAGAATTTAGTCGGAAATATGGCTTGTTGCCATTCATCGGAAAGCTCTCGCATAGCGGGCTAGCATCACCAAATTCACCATCTGGAGACTTCATTCTGCTTAGGCCTCATCTTCTGGGAAGTATCTATAGTATCAAATTAACATTGTAATGTTTTCCCTTCTGTGAAGTTTCTATATGCCCCTAGCATCACCAACTTCAACTGGGGAACTTCAGGAAGCCAGGCACCCCCTAACCCCCCCCCCCCCCCCCCCCCCCCCCCCCCCCCCCCCCCAGCCCGTAATTACAAACGGTATACCTCAAAATGCCCAATAAGAAATCACTAATTTATTTCTTGTTGCCTGAGTGCATGCGGACTCATGTTGATTGAGTAACCGACATCTCTCCTTCACTATATACCAGACGACATCTCTCCTCCTTCTCTATATACCAGACATATGCTGCTTATATTAATCTAAACACAGGCTTTTAACGACAACTAAGCAGCTTTAAAAAATATTGATTCTATATAACCAACATCCCATATCCACCAGATACAGGATGAAAGCTGATGTTAAGTTGGTCCACAGCCAGGTTAATTATCCATAAATATTGACTCCACATAACGTGTACATTCAATATCCAACAGATACTGGACTAAATTCATCCACAGACTGGTTACTTAGTGGTAAATATTGACTATATAACCTATATCCCATATTGACCAGATTCAGGACGAATGATGCTTTTAAATTTATCCACAGACCAGTTACTTAACAATAAATATTAACTATATAATGTACATTCCATATACACCAGATAGGGGACGAATGCTGCTTTTAAAATCATCCACAAATGAGTTTAAACCCTTTCATGACTGGAGCGCCACTGGTGCACCATTTAAAGATCCTGTGCCAGTGCATTCTCATATATATGCGAACACTCTTCCAGATGAAATAGGCCAATATAAATAAATTGCTAGATTCACATCCAACTTTTTCAGAAAAATGGGGCTGGAAGGCAAATTTTATTATTTATATTTTATTCTTCCTAATGTAATTGGTAATGGACAGTTCTAGATATTGAAGCAGTATACTATCTTATATAATACAAGATAATTTAGATTGTCTAATGTTATCAAAATAGACTGATTAATATGTAATTGAAATGTAATTTGATGGTTAAGGTATGAGAAAAAAAGTTTACATAAAAGATATCCAAATAAAACAAAATTGAAGGGGCTAAAAATAGGGTCGGGAGGGGATGTAAATCAAGCAATTTTTTTTATATTGGCCTAAAAGATCATTCCAATATATATATAGATCACTAAATTCACAAGAGTGCTGTAATAAGTGCAGCTGGCATCATTCAAGAGTCGATACAGTAATGCCCTAAATAATCGACTCCTTAACCCTTTACCCAACAGAACGGCCTGTGCCAATGCATTCTCTTATATATGCGAGAATGCATTGGCTTAACACATTAAAAATTATAAAATTGTTAAAGAATATAAGAAAAAATGGTAATTTTTTTAGGCCAATGCCATTCTCTTATATATGCGAGGCGACCTATGGTCGACTCGCATATATAAGAGAATTCATTGGCACAGGGCATAACTGTAACTATCACAATGTGGTCAAGGAGGCCGGTTCCAATGATATCCATATTTGTATGGTTCTATTGAGACAGAACGAAGATATTTTAGACTGTTGAAGCTTTATTTGGCCGGTTTTGGCTGGTTTGTTGGGTAAAGGGTTAACCACAGCAGAGTCGATTATTTCGGGCATTACTGTATATCTTTATGTAGTTATCTATCATATGATTTTGGAACTTCTGTCTGTATGTATGTATGTGTGTAACTGTATATATGTATGTATGTATATATGTATGTATGTATGTGTGTATTGTAGACTCAAAAACTGCTGAACCGATCCGACTCAAATTTGGTATGTAGGCCTACATTGACCTGGTGAACAATATGGACAGGTCCAATTTCACGTGCGACCGTGTCCTTGACCTTTACCTCGCTTATATGCGCTCATATAGGCATGTTTCTGAACCTCCACAAATCCGACTCAAATTTGGTACAAAAATAGGCCTACTTTGATCCCGGGAACAATATGGGCGGGTCCAATTTCACATGCGACCGTGTCCTTGACCTCGCTCATGTATGCTCATATAGGCATGTTTCTGGCAAAGAAATCCCTAAATAGTCTGAGGAAGTCGGCACATCAGCTAGTCTATTATATATTTTGGAACTTCTGTCTGTATGTATATATGTATGTGTGTATGTATGTGTGTTATAGACTCGAAAACTGCTCGACCGATCCGACTTAAGTTTGGTTTGTAGGCCTACTTTGATCCAGAGAACAATATGGGCAGGTCCAATTTCACATCCGTCCTTGTCCTTGACCTCGCTCATATATGCTCATATAGGCATGTTTCTGGACTGATAGACAGACCTGACTCAAATTTGGTATGTAGGCCTACTTTGATCCCAGGAACAATATGGGCGGGTTCCAATTTCACGCGCGACTGTCCTTGACCTCGCTCATATACATTCATGTAAGCATGTTTCTAGACCTCGACCGATACCAAACAGCCCTATATTAGCTCCTGTTTCTATTGGCCGTAATAATCAGCACAAATTGTGTCAAAAAAATAGAACAAAAACTTCCAAACAGTTTAACCCTTCCATGACTGGATTTACCTTGACCTTGTGCATTCTATTATATATCCGAGGCTACCTATGGGAGACTCGCACATATTAGAGAATGCATTGGCAAAGGAACTTTAACGCTGCACCAGCACAGCTCCCATGATAAAACGGTTAATATCTTGAATCTCTTAAACTTTAAGAAATTGGAGAATCCAAAACTGTCACAGTGAGCCAGGGGAAGTCGGCAAAAAATTTGCAGGCACGTATGCTGATTTTTGACTTACGACCCTTGTTAGGACCCACCCACCCCCCGAGGTCCAAATTTGTTTCCGTTTTCGGCAGTTTTTTCCGACCATTTTTGGACACCCACCCCCCCTTTTAACACTAAAACCGAGATTTGCGGGGGGAAATTCACTGTAAACAGCTGTATATGAATTTCTGTGCATACTATTAGTCATTGATGTTAACATTGACATGTAAATAGGAACAAGTCATTTTGGGGTCATTCGGTAAAACAAAACGTGGCTGCCAGCAGCCATCTTGGATTTCAAATTCAATCCATTAGCATGGGCTACAGGCTATACTGTTTGCTGATCATCATGAAATTTGTCATTTATGTTAATATTGACATATAGATGTGTTTTAAGCCAAACTCATTGCAAAAAACAGTCAAAAAGACTTGCAGGAAAATATTTTTGAGTTGCGGAAAAAATTGTTTGTTGGTCCTATCGACCACCCACCCCGGCATACATGCCCGGAAAAAAACTTTTTTTCCACCCCCACCCCCCCCCCCCCCACCCCCCCCCCCCCCCCCCCCCCCCCCCCCCTGCCTGAGTGAGCTGCTTTATTTTTTCATATTTACCACCTTTCGATGATATAGACCTCACTATATTCCAAATGTAATCCTTGTTCCGGAACATATTTACCACTTTCAATGATTTAGACCTCACGGTACATATTTACCACCTTTCGATGATTTAGAGCTCACGGAACATATTTACCACATTTCGATGATATAGACCTCGTGGAACAAATTACCACCTTTTGATAATATAGACCTCGTGGAACAAATTTACCACCTTTTGATAATATAGACCTCGTGGAACCACCTTTCACTATCATACTTTAATCCTTTTAATGGATCT